>VXBA01001053.1:126901-202048 GCA_013399895.1 Serilophus lunatus | reverse complement strand
CCTTTTTCCCTTGACCGCTGCGGGAGAATAGGTTGGATGTAAGAAGGAGGGGGTGGGGGGTAAAGAATGTCTTTTATTGTCTCTCACTCTTAAGCTCTGATCTTGTTAGTAATAAACTTGACTATTATTCTCACACAGAGTCTTGTTTTGCCTGTCGCGGTGATTAGCAAAGGATCTGTTATGGTCCTTATCTCAACTCATGAAACTTCTCATTATATTCTCTCTCCTCTGTTGCTGAGTGAGGGGGAGTGAGAGAGTGGCTATAGTGAGTCCCTGGCATCCGCCCCAGGTTAAACTACTACACTGACTTTGAATGTTGCCAGGGATGGGGCATCTATCACCTCTTTAGGTAACTTGTGCCAGTGTTCCACCATCCTCACTGTAAAAATTCTCTTCCATTCTTTAGTCTGAATCTACTCTCTTTCAGTTTAAAACCATTAGCCCCTGTCCTCCCGCAACAGGCCTTACTGAAAATTAGTCCTTATCATTCTTGTAAGCCATCTTTCATTACTGAAAGACTGCAGTAAGGTCTTCCTGTAACCTTCTCTTCTCCAGGCTAAGTAACATGGAGTTTCTTACATTGCTGCAATGAATTCTACTTACCATGGGGAAAGTGCTGTGACGAACTAGCTAAGTTTGCATGATTACAGCTGTATCCACACTGGGATCAAAGATATGGCCTTTTACCTGACTAGTGTAGTTAAAACTTTGTATTACTTGTGTGCATGACGTTGAAGATTACTTTTGTAGTGCCTATGATATGTAGAGGAGCTACAGTACAAGTTGGCCTAAGGAAAGATTGTTTTCCCAGTCCACAGAACAGCTTAAAAGTAATATGCTGCTATGCCACAGGGAGGATGAAACTAATTCCAGCTTTCAAGCAGCTCATGGAATAGGTGGTAGGGGTTATATTTTACTTTAGCAAAGAATGTAGAAACTATTTGTTGCAGAGTTTTTAATAACAACAGTTGCTTAAAACCATTCTTCTATTCATAGATTATTTTGCAAAGAATCTACAAAAGCTTTCTTAAAATGGTATATAAAGGGCCAAGAATAAATTGTTCAAGCAGACATAACCTTAAATACAGAGAAAAAGGTATGCTCTATTTAAAAATAAAGACATAAAATTTTTGGAAAGAAAAGGGGGATAATACAGCTGCAAAAGATTTCAGTGTAGATTTTACCTTAAGAACAGTCTTATTACCAGATAAATTTGAAAATAGTTGGGTTTTTTTGGCAATTGTATTCCAAATGGAAGCTGATATCGAATTACCAGAAGAAAGTATCTGGCTTGGCTATATCTGAATTCTCACATACTTAAACTATGAATGGCAAACTAAAAGACAGATGTTTCTGTTTTAACGCAGTATGTGAATATCACCTTATCAATTCTTTCTGCTGAATGTCCATTCAAAATTCCTGCTGTATAGGTCAAAACCATATTGTTCCTTACTTCGTGTTATTCACTCATAACATGGTGTTTCCAAAATATGGCTGAAGCTGAATTCCTATTGCACTTAGTAAGGAACATAAGAACTAGGTCTTACAAGCTGTACTACTTGAAGCCAAGTTGTGATGTTCAGAGAAAGAGATGGTACTCTGTGATACCTAAGTCCATATTTATTTTACCAGAGTACTCAGCAGCTAAAACCTGCAATGAAAAATCACCACTGATCTCAGTCATTGGACAAGGTTCAGTCTATGAAAGTCTGTGCATAAGAATGAAAATCTAAGATTTTTTTTTTTGTTCTGCAGTAGATACAGACAATTATCTCCATTTAATCTTGCTTAAGAAAAAACATTGAGGCATATAGGATCCACTATCCCTAAGCAGATGGTGAAAACTCTTGATTTAACATCTCATTTTGCAAATCTAGCAATGAAACTTTTTGAAGATGTTACTAAAGGAAGAAGATCCCTCATAATATAAGGCATTGTGTTGATTTTAGGCTGGTAAGGAACTTTTATAGAGCATTTTTTTCAGATTCAGATAGTAGGTTAAATAGTCTGGAATTGCTATTCTATCCTCATTGATTATAGAGAGCATCTAGGCTCTCTAGTGTGCATTTTAGCTGGAAAATGGAAATGAAAGGGGCTGAATCCAAAGCATTGTATTCAGCCTGTAGGTTTCAATGTGCCACAATTTGTTCTTAAATTATTTTTCTAATGATCATCATTTGTTGTAGTTTTTAAATACTACAGTAATGAGTTTTTAAAAAAGCCTTATGTAGATAGATTATTTAGTCACTGGTGGAAATGATATATAGGAGAACAATTTGAATTGAATAATTTATTGGAGGATTTTTGTCTTTTTCTTTCTTCTGAATTAACCATGAAAATAACAGTTTACTGGAAGTTATTAATGACTATGTTAGGGTGGGCCTTTGATTTATTCACAGTTACAGACCTGGTTAGAGCTAAAAAATTGTAATTCAGCTTTCTTTAAGGATCTTTGAAGGAGCAATTGAGCTATTTAAGTAATAAAATAGAGGAAGTCTCTGTAAGGCACTATTAAAGTAAAAAGCAAGTGTCCAAACATTGGTTTTAAAGAATATTTGACAAGTAATATGGCAAAATGGTACGTAAGTCATGAATGTTCCAAAAATTAAAGGCAAAGAAAAATATGTGCCCGTGAAAGAACAGAAATAATTTCTGCCTCAACATATTAGAGAACGCATTTAGAAATTGTGAGAAACAAAATTGTGTGGTCTTGCTCTTTAAGTTTTGAAGAATAGGAATATAGTAGAGAAATAGATTTGTAATAAACAATTCTTTTTTGTTTTTTGTTTGGTTTTTTTTTTTATTGTTTGTTTGGCTTTGGTTGGTTGGTTTGATTTGGGATTTTTTTCATGTAAAGAGGAAAGACCTGTCAGAGTTCTAAAATATATTGTTTGGAATAACTAGGACAATATTTTCTCAGATGTAATTTTCCCATATTTATTATTCTGGGTTCTTTGAGGAAAATTAAATTGCTCAAATATTTAATTCCTTCTTTTTAAGCTATTTGCTAAATTATATGAAAAGCTGTTTTCAGAGGTCAAGTTATTTTTATTTTGGACAGCATTAGCAGTGATTTTAAAACGTCTTTCTTGGTGCAAATATGCAGGGTTTTTTATTGATGTATTCTGTAAGCATTTATCTTAATTTAAAATTTTTCATTTGAATGAAGCTTTCCAGTAAACTAATTTCCTAGCATATTTGCAGAAAGCAAATGCAACAGGGTCATGAAAAGAGTCTAAATAAGTTAACTTAGAAAACAAATCCAGCAAATGCCTGGCTTTCTTTTCCCTGTACTAATGAAGTTGCTAAATGAGAAGAAGGCTAGTGGTGATCAATACAGTAATTGCTAGACCCATCCAACTCATTGTGATGAACTGCTGTTTATCTGGATTTTCACTGGCCTTTGTTTATGGCCCTTCTGTCAGTTTCCAGTTTTTATGGAATTGCTTCAAATCCACAGCATTTGAAATTAATCTCTCCTGTGAGATTTCATGAGCCATTGGGAAAAAATGCCTTTTATGATCTTCGGAATATATTGCAATGACTCTACTACTCCTCATCTATCAATCTGATAATTGTCTGTTTCTTGTACAGTGATTTGAAAAATATGAAGTTCTACACAGAGTACTTTTTATTAGGTTGGACCGATTATGTTTTTGGAGGGGTGTACCACATTAAAAGAAATTTACTTAAGAATATTTTTTTACGTTTATAAACTTCTTTAAGTGTTTCTCCAATGGAAAGACAAAGCCATCCACTACGTAAAAGGCTTTCCTGAGGGTTTATTTTCTTTTAAAGAAATAGCTGCAGTACTCACTGTAATGTATTTTTACTAACGCAGAAAATCAAAATTCTTGTGCCCTTAGCCTCTGGAGAAAAAAACCCCAAAACCAAAACCAGAAGCAACGTTCCTTTTGAGGATCCCTGTGAGCTGGTATATTCACCTGCATTTACTGTTTCTCTTTCTTGAACATTTCTTGGCAAAATCCATAAGCACTTCCCATGATTTTATTGGTGAGATTGCTTTATTTTTATTCTTTTTAGAAAGCAGGATATGGACATAAACAGTTCCCGGATAGTCCTATTTGTAGATTTCTATCTCTGTCTATGCCTGGCCAGTTCTTAAACATCTCTCCCCATAGTATATAATGAGATGGCTGGTTTCATAATGTCCAATGTGCTATATGTGTTCAGAATCCATGAAATGTCTTGTCTCCATAGAGAACAGCTGTTCCTTAAAAGCTCTTCTGTGTGCAAAAGCTATTTCCCATGCTACAGCCTGCTTCATGTACTGGTTAAAAATTTGTGATTTATTTTCAGTACCAAATATCATAGAATTTGAATCAATTGACCTGTGGGATGTGGTCTGGCCATTTCCATTCAGAGCAAATTCCCCATTGCCTAGTTCCCTTAATCTGTACCCTATGAATAAAGATGCCCTGTTCTGTGTCTTTCCTACTCATTTAAGGTCTGAAGCAGACCTCCTTTAGATCAGTCCATTGACAAATGATTGTAATGTCTGTTTTTACACTAGATTGAACAAAAAACCCCACAGATATGAACAAAACTTGAGAATGAATATAAATTTGATGCCAACCTTGCAGCTTTTCCTTTTCTGTTTCTCCAGCATCTGCTCATTCTTGAATGTCAGTTATTTTTTATAGTTTTAGAAACCTAGACGACCTAGACCATTTTGTTCTTGTAAATGTCATGAAACAGCTTTACCCTGACAAGTCAATCACAGTTTTTCACTTTTGCTTTCTGAGGTGAATTCCTGCAGGCTAAATGTTGTTTAGCATATTTTGTTCTCATTTAAAATGTTTTGACAGAGGATTTCACATCAGTCTTTTTCCACAGAAGAGTTAAAAAATATGCAGAGATGAAAACAAATGTTAAAAATTAACAAAACCAATAGTGCATTAAGATATCAACCAGACATACTTTTTTTTTTAAGGCAACATACCTAAAGTTTTTTAGGTAGCCCTATGATGGTCCCTATCCAGAAAGCCAAATTTACTTACAATCAGGGAAAGAAAACAGGTAGCTTCCACCTTATTGAATCAGACTTTGAAAGATGTTTGGGCCTGATCTGTTTCTGTTTGACTCCTTTCCCAGGCTTCAGGACTCACAATAGCAGGTCTACATTTCACACTGAATGGACTCATATGTTTATTCGCCCATTTGATGGGAAAGAAACCTTTGTTAGTCATGTGTTTGCTCAGCAGGGAAAAAAAGTTAAGAAGGAATTGTGAAGTTATTAACTGTAAAAACAATTAATTTGCTAAGCTTGTTATTTTCTTCACTTCCAAAAAACAGTTTTAGTTCGGTTTTGTTTTCCTTACTTAGAAAGTGTGGAACTTTCATGTCTTTCTCTCATCCTGTACATAGTAGCATTTGATTTTCTTCGCTATCTCTTATATTACATTGAGTGATTAAACATGTCAAGCACAACTAAAATCCTCGCTCATTGACTTCCTGGCTTCAGTATTTTGTGCAACAATAATTAATGTTTGTTGTGGGAAGCAGGCTGGGAGTTCCTCATGTGAGCTTTTATTACTATCATCACTCACACACTGTAATGAAGCAAAAGTGATTCTTTGAAATTGTTCCCAGTGAGATCACAATTATTAAATACCAGCATTGCTTGTAATAATGAAACTTTTATTATCTATGTTCCAACCCTGTCAATTTGGTCTCCCCGGAGATCCTACTCTTTGTTAGCCAAAAGCTGTGGGGGGACATGCTGTGAATAATATAATTTTCAAACATATACCGTGATGTAGAAATAGCAGGGCCTCCAAATGGTAATGATGAATTTTCTAGTGATGGATAGGCAGTGGAGACATCAATGACTTGAAAGATACAATGAAAGTTTGTCCTTTTGTGATATGGATATCTTTATTCAAACACTGGTAAGTATAATGAGCTGGGCCAGCTTACATGAAATCCAGCACTAAGAATAACAAAGAAGAATATGGACCTTAATCAGGGGCAGGTGAAGAAAGGCCCTGGAATCTGAACGGTTCATTACAGAGAGTGATTGGGCATTGGAATGGACTGCCCATGGAAGTAATGGAGTCACTGTCCCTGGAGGTACTTAAGAAGAGACTGGATGTGGCACTTAGTGCCATGGTCTAGTTGACAAAGTGGTGTTAAGCCAAAGGTTGGACTCGATCTCTGAGGTCTTTTCTAACCTAGTTGATTCTGTGATTCTGTAAAGTTTTGCAGGAACCAGTGGCAAAGGAAATAGGCTAACAATTTGATAAAGATCTACGTTTAGCTTTCATTTGGACTACTAAAAAAGATGTAAAAAATGTTATTCGCTATATTAAAAAAAAACTTTCTATGAATCTTCAAAATTAGATCACTAATGAAGTCTCCCATCAAAGTAAAGTAGTGTGAATTTAGCTGAGGAATCTGGTTTAAGAGAAAACAGAAGTAGTTGAGTAACTAACTCAGTGTTTGTGACTGCAGGTTAGAATATTTGATATACCAGTGAGGAGTCCTGGGAGATGTGTAGAGTGGCATATCTGTAGAAGAACACTGAAGTACACTGTCATGTTCATGGCAAATGTACAGTGTCTGCTTACAGGGGAGTAAAATCCACGTTCATAGACACCAGGAACTGATGATCACTGATTTCAATCCTTCTTTAATGTACACTGTCAAACTGAAACAGACCAAAGCACATATATATTGCTTTTATAACATGAAAGTAAAACTGCAGTTTCTAAAATCTGACATGATGAGGTTGATAACATTGAAATGGACACATTAAAATAACATTGAAAAGGTGTCAGGATGGATTTACAGACTCTTCCATTTCTGTTCTGTGTGCCAAAACGCAATGCTAAACTCATAAATATGTAAGAATGAATCAACTGGAGAGAAAAGCAAGCACCGAATTCATCAGTTCTCATGACTTAGCTGCAAAATACGAATTCCCAGCCAACATTGTTAGAGGAGGATTTTAACATATCCTCCTTTTCTTATTATTACGCATTATTTACATTACTGTAAAATACATGTTCTCCATTACTGCATGGCCTTTTATAGACCTATATGAAAACATGACCTTGCCTCCAAGCAGTTATCCTAGACCTTGTCTCTTCATATTATGGAAGTGAATTAATTCATTTTATTGGAATTCTATGCAGAGCTCTGTTTGCAGGGGACAAGCTGAAGAATCAGAACCTGATTTAAAAGAAAACACGAGGAGTAGGTATGAAAACCAATGAGAGGCAAAAGACCTACTAAAGAAAGCAATATAGTTTTAATCTTTCCTATCGCAGCAGTGTTAGTTTTGCACAGTGGAAAAATTTAGGTTCTGCTGGAGTACAGAAGATTATCACCACAAAATTCTCAAATATAATATCGTTCACATTTTATATTTTCCTCTCAGAATTTCTCATACATTTCTCTCCTATATATCCAGGATCACTAAGAAGTCAAGAACTTCTTTCTAAGGCTTGTTGAATTGTTCTGCTGGGAAAAGTAAGGCACCTCTGGAGCACTGATGTGGCCCTGGACAGGGTGTCTTGGATCAAATGATCAAGGTGATACGAGGCAGGTGTACTTACAAGGTTTTCACAAGGCTTTTAGTTAGACACAAGGGAAATGTGGTGTCCTACTTGAGTTTTGGGAATTGGGGATAAAAAGCAAGTAGTGGTATTTGTAATGCCTCTGTACTTGTGACCACTGAACTGTTTTCGGGTGTCAGCAGTTTTCAGCTGCATTCTTCCTGCCGTAATCTCTGATCACTTACATTCCTTGTCTCAAGAGCTTCCATTTTCCAAAAGTGGGTATAAACCCTGACCCTGAGCAAAGTCTGGCTTTGTAGTTTGTTAGAACAAGAGCGCTGAAGAAAGAACCCTCATTTGACTTGTGTGACCCTCTGTGTGCTGAAATATTTGCTATTCACTCTAACTTCAAACCCATCTTAAGGAAAGATGAAAAATAGTTCAGGTCCCTGCCCATGCAGTTATATCTTTTGTGGGATAGTTTCCACTATTTTGTTTTGTCCAGTCTAAAATTAGTGCATTCTTGGAAATTTTTCCCCTGTGGAAGAGAAATTATTGTTGGGAACTTTAGCCTAATACCCAAAATGAACTTATTTTTTCTTTTTTCAACATATTTGATAAAGGACATGGGGACTGCTTTTACCCAATAAAGGCAGCCTATCCCAAATTAGGTAACCTACCCCAAATTTGGGCTTGCAGAGCTCTGTCCCACTTAGGATATGCTAATATCTTGTGAATACTGCACGTGGTAATCTAAAAAATCCTGTGTCACTTGAAAATCTTGCTTCTTCAGTTTGACAAACAAAGCAGCCAGTATATAGCTACATACCTGAGCCTAAGTGGGATTGAGAAACCAGCCAGTGTTTTAGGTTTCATCTAGATTTTGGAACTTTTCTGTCTGAAGAACAGGTTCCAGACAGTTCTTTCTTTGTGATGAGTTTTGTGACTGCCCAAACAACTCCAATTCCACAAAATAGCTGGGGAATGTGATCCAGAGACCTTCCAGAGCATATTCCCTACAGCAAGTACATCTCTGACATCTCTCACCATCAGCTTTAGTCTACTTTGTATACACGTACACTTCATCTTTACTACTGATGCCATGATAATCCATATAAATAATTAAGCATTTTAGGTGAGATAAAATTCTAGATCTTGGATTCCATGTGTAGACAGACACTTTTCTAAAGTTCTGATGAGAAGAGCAAAATGATGTTATCTCTGTGTTCTGTGGTACACTAAAAAATTAGATTACCTTTTAGTCAGGATGCTGGTTAAAATTTTGAAATTAAACCTCAGGTATTTAGCTCTCTCTTTTTACTGTGCAGAATTGAAATGCAAGTAACTTTATGGAAGCCAATACCACCTTGCAACTGACCTCCCTGCTCTATCAATTTCACATAAGGTATGTCCATCTTCAGTAAATCCCAAGGTTACATAAAACATCAGAACTAATGTGTATATATATATTCACACACATATATTAGCTTATTAACTAAAAATGAGAGGATAAGTAGCAGCAGAAAAGGAAGTTTTTATAATTCAGGTTATTGGATTTAATTTAGATTAAAGATGGTTTTAGGAAGCATTAAATTCATCTATTTGTATATTTTGCCAGGTCTGAAGGTAATGCTGCTTCAACATTTCCTCCATCACCAGTCACAGTGACTTAAAAGCGTCCTTAATTGTTCCCACATAATCTGTCTTGGAATAGCTTCTAGAAGAGAAGCCATAATCAGAAGACAAAACAACAGGGCTTTTCTCTCTTTCTATTAGGCTCTCATGTTTGAGGCATATGTTTTAAAGTATGTTTGAATGACCTAGGAGCTCTGCTCTCCTTTGTGTATCAATAAAGAACCTACATAGTACTGTCAGAAGAGCTGCTTTCATCAATAAAAATGTCTGCTTTTTTAAAAAAAGTACTGTTAAATGAGAAGTGGTTGGAAGACAAGAAGAAAATTTGTCTCTGTTTTCTTTCCCAAAAGACAAATAATCCAGTAAGATTATGGCAATTTCAACCTGATTCTTGCGACACTAGGAAAGACCATTAAATGACTTTTTAAATTTATTAGAGTGGCATTTAGCTTTATTCTCTGCTTATGTTGAAAGAATTCTGTTCATGGCTGACTTCATCCAGCATACAAGACACACAGTAAAACATATTGAAATAAATACATCTAATTACTTTGGTATCTATACTGTTAAAAGGAAAAACATAAAGAAATAAAGACTCAGAATCAAATAGTTAATAGAAGGGAGGAAGTTAACTTCCAGAGGTGCCTTTTCAGAGCTCTAGCTAAATCTTTGTAGCAAAAAATAGCAAGAGAGTAAGAGCTAGAAAATGTGGGTAGCTTTATTCCTAGATATAGGGAACTTATTGGAAAATACAGAAGCATTCCAAGTTAATGAAAATCATTAATAACATAATTAATGTTATTTTGAATGTGTCTATCACTAAACATTCATTATCTTGTAGCCACTGGAACAACATAATGATAGCATCATTTTTACTGATTAGCTTAATGCTGTATTCCTTTGCTAGAATTTAAATGCTACAAAATGAAGATAAATGAGGTACCAGCCTATATATTTATTAAACAAAAGCAAATCTGTGTTGCTTAGTGGTGGGGTCACCATCCCTGGATGTGTTTAAGGAAAGGTTGGAAGATGTACTTAATGAGATGGTTTAGATGATGCGATGGTGTTGGGTAGGTTGCTAAGTTAGGAAATAGGTTGGACTCGATGATCTCTACAGTCTTTTCCAACCTTGTTAATTCTGTAAGAAGTAACCACTTAGGATTACCTTATAAAATTTTAAGATAATCATAAATCCTTGACAGAGGATAAGGCAAAAGGGATCCTCAAAACGGGAAAAACTGGTATTATAGTTTTTCTGTGTATGGTAGGACTTCCTTTTCTAACCTTCCCTCTGCCTCAGAAAGGCAGCAAACACATATGATTAAGTTGTGTATCACTTGCATTTAGCTTTTTTCCTGGAGGATTTCAGAACTAGAATAAGCCTTGCATTCATGGTACCTAAGCACTTCCATCTGAAGAAGAAATATAACAGTCAAGCCTTTAAAGTACTCTCCCAGGACTCAGCATGCTTATATGGGACCATGCAAGATATCAAGAGTGCATCACCTTTCTTCCTGGCCTTAGCTCACAGGTGAACCTAATTATGGTAAATATCTCAGACCTGCGTAGTCTGAGCATTCTGTCAGTCAGCCTCATTAGCTGTAAGCAGCTGATTTCTCTTGGAGAAAAAGGGACTTTTACTACAGATTGGAGACTAAAGCCTGGCTTATCTTTATATGGCCAAAGTAGACTGTTCCTGAAAGAATTCAAAAAGGACGTTAATTGCTTTCCCTTTAAAGTTTTAGGCCTATCTCTGTGATCTGTAGGTAAAGAAAGCAGTTTTCTTTTTAGTGATCATTTTGCACGAGAATGGAACAGGTTTGTGTGATGTCTTGAAAGCTGCAGAATGAGATAAATACTGCTTACTTAATTATTCTGTCTACTAAGGTCTTTGCAGAACCTGAGGCACTTAAACTTTCCAGAATTACTTAGCTTTACCTAAACAACCAAATCCTCTTATCTCCTTTCAGTTTCTGGTACAAGCCTTTTTGTACAGAAACCAGGGGATGGTGAGTAGCTCATAGTTACTCACAAAAGTGATAAATATGTAAGATCTAGTTCAGATCGGTTGTCTTAGAAATGGGGAAACTCGTGGATTTTTCACAATTTTTGCTAAAGAGAAACACAAATGTCATGAAAGTCAAAAACCTGAATGCATTAGCTTGGAATAAGACTAAACTCCTGGGGTTTAATACAGTCCAGGAAGCCCATTGTTTAGTATTGTCCTTAGTGTATAGAAATAGAACCTGGGAGTGTAAAGGTAGAGTTTCATAGTTGTGTAAATAAATAAATAAACTAACTGTAAGTGGAACTAGCATGAGTAAGATGTGTTCCTGTAAGAACAATGGGATTTATTACTGCTTCTGCTCACATATGTTGATCTAAGAGTTATTTATCAAGTATTTTGGAAATGTAAACCTCCTTTATTCTTTAATTTCTACTGTGTTAACTTCTAGTCATGCTTTTACCTCTATATGATCCTTGGGCTTATCCCTCGTTCTTCTCATTTCCTCATCCGTCTGACAGCAGCAGTAGGTAGCAAAAGGACAAAAAAGAGCTGTAGGTCTTGAGCTTTATCTATGACTCATGAGAAATACATGCATCACTCAAATGTTTTCTACCTTTTGTGACTTATGTCCTCCCTTCACTCCGTGGGATGCTTTTAGGATCCCTTTGGAAGCAATTAGATATGAAATATGAACAGATATTTATTAAATAGGCACTGTTTTCATTGTTCCCTCAAGTGTAATTTATCAGCACTACAAACTCAAGACTTGATGTAATGTATATCCTCTCATTGTTCAAACAAAAGAAAAATAAACACAAGCAGCAGGTAGAGATTGTATACAGTTGCTGAGCTTCTCTGTCACTGGCAAGGCAATGAGAGAAGATGTAATAGTGTGATGGGAGGCATTGCCTTTTGATGTGTCTGTGCACGAAGTGGATTTTCTGAGATTTCTTCATGTGGGTTTTGTTTTGTGTTCAGTTTCTTGTTTGTTGGTTTGGGTTTTTTTGTTTGGTTTTGGGTTCTGTTTTTTTGTGGTGCTTTTTTTTTTTTTTTTTGTTTTTTTTGTGTGTGTGTGTTTGTTTAGCTGTAGTTGTATTCAGGGACACTGTGCAGACCCAACCATCTGAGAAACTGCCACAGAGAGAATTTCCACCCTGTATATCAAGCTGCCTGGTTTCACTATAACCTCTCTGCCAAACATCAGCCCAGTCTGCCAGTCACAGCTTCTAGGGGTAATGATGAGTACAGACTGGAACTGATAGTTCAGCTGGAGGTGGAAGCAAATTTGATGCTTTCATATGTATATGCAAAGTGACACAACCCTTTGTTCTCCGCTGTGGGCCAGCAAACAGTGGTAAGGCATTTTCTAAACTGCCACAGATATAAATGGAGAGAAATCCACATTGAAACATATTCTAATATAATCAACATTAACAGATACCACATCCTTTTCTTAATGTGATTGAATAGGGAGTAGCTGGATCTCAATGAAAATGCAAAAAAACCCCCCACCCACAAATGTATATCTATCTATATTCAGGGAATCAGAAGTCACTGTGATGGGAATGTTGATGGCCAATTTTAAACTGTAGGACTAAAATTTACAAAATTTGCTTACTACCAACACACTTCATGCTCTAGTTAAATCTCATTTCGTGCTACTAGTTAAATCTCACTCAATACTGATCATCACTATGTATGCAAACTGTAAATTCCTATTTTCTAAATTACCTAAAGTACCCAGTGCCATGGGACTTATGCTATACAGTTAACATCGATGCCTATAGCCCTTGCCAGTTGAATAAGGTGATGAGTTCAGTGTGAGAGCTCATCTATGAGACTAGTCAAAACTGAAGTGGAACTGCCTTCTTTCACCTTTCTCCTTCCCCAGTATTTTAATGCTATCACCCCCTCAAAAATAAGGGCTTCTCCTCTGGTCTTGGTTCTGTTTTTCTTTTCTTTTGTCCTGTCAGACATCCTGGAGGATGTTCTGCCTATTTGCAGTCACTTATCTATTCTCCAGCAATTTTTTGTTGCTTGGATGGCTCCTAGTACAACTTCAATCACCCTTGTCACTCTGGTGATCTCACTGTTCATATACTTAGTAAAATGCTGATATTGTCATCACAGTACAGTAAGTACATGCATACTATTTAAAACTACACTATTTTTTCATTTATCTTTGATAAAAATAAATAATAAAGAACTATATTTTGCCACTTCAACTTGTGCCAATATCTCACAAAAATGAGGAATAGATTATTATCTTTCATATTGGTGATAGCTCAATACTAGAATCCAAAAGAAATCTCTCTGCAAAGGTTTTTAACACACATAAATGATACTAAGAAGTTTCTAACTACTGAGGTGATAGTATCTGCTAACAATATAAATTATTCAAGAATTACTATCCAGGGTGACAAAGATGTGGGCTGTGAATAAAGGTAGAAATACCTTAGATACTGAATAAAATAGAGAAAAAAAAGCAAATGCAGGTATATAAAGTGATGTAATAAGGGAAAAATTCCCTAATGTTTCAAGTATTTTTCTTTGAGTGAACCACTATTACTTGGTAGTGGAGTATTGGGATTTTAGCAGATACTTTTCCAAAAAACCCAGTTTGGTGTGTTCAAAAAAGTAATTAGAGTTTAAGAAATTATTAGGAAAGAAATAGAGGAAAACAAAACAAAGAACACCATTATGCTGCTGAATAGCCCTGTGGTACAACTGAATCTTAAATACCTTATAAACATTTCTGGTCTTCCCTTCTTCACATTGAAAAGAAGGGTGCAACTGGGAAAAGTACAGAGAGTTAAAAGTTGAATTGACAGAATTAAGGGAGAATTAAAGGTAAATCAACTCCTTTATGAGAAATAACTGAAAGAACTATCATTCATGATTTTAAAACATGCTACTATGTCAACCATTTTTTATTCTGCAGTAATATTTCCAAAACCTGATTTTCAATGTAGCTAGATGGGCATTTCTCCTTGGTTTTTACCCCTTCTGCATCATTTTGCCAGGAAACTGACTTTTCTGTCGAAGAAAGTAGACATGCTGCTCTGAATCATGGTATCAAAGGGCTTGAAAAGATTGGAGAGGGTCAGCCTACGTAGCTTCTTAAATAGGGGAATTTAGCTTTATGCTATGGAAGGAAAATTAGATTCCCTGCACATCATTTACTCCTGACAAATCCCGATTTTCCTTTATCCCTCTTGTTGTTATTAACTATTGTCCTGGATTAAAGGACTTAAATTTTAAATAATAGGAGACAAAACAAATTAGAGGCGATAATAACTTTATTATGTTATTATATGTATGTATGTTTGTATTTAAATGAAAAGAAAAATAGAAAAAAAATACAGAATAACTAAGAACAAAATGCAATTCAAAAGAAACAAAATATTCCCATCCCGAAATGTCCTTGAGTGGGGTATGGCTGCAATGCGGGAGCAGTGGGCAACGGTCACTCACCGAAGCTGGCAAAAGACAAATGTCCAAGTTGGGCTGCTGTTCCAAGGAGAAAAGGAAAAAAAACATGAGCTGGATGGTGATGCATGCCTGCCGTCTCTTCTCCTGCAACCACGAGTGAAGAGACAGGGATGAAGAGCTCCACCACATGGGTTCCTGCCGCCACTGGAAACAGAGTCATCTACTTGTGACTGCTGCCAAAGTCCAGAGACTGGCAGCAGCCTGTGCAGATTTTATATGTCCTCTATTGATTTTGTTTTCTGGTGCTGTCACTGTCTGTGCACAGAAAACCCCCATTCGTCCATTTGGTTCACCCTGTTCTGGAAGTCTCACACATTTCTTGCAGCTGTCATGTGGTAGCTGTGCCATAGCTGTCACTGTCCCGTGTCTGCTGCTCCCCGTCGTTGCCACCCCGTTGCTGCCCTGCTGTACCACCAGCATCCTGCCGCTGGCCATCACTAGGCACAGGCACCAGACAGAGCCTTGAGTTGCTCGCATGCCTCCAGAGCAGCGCCACGGCAACGCAGCTGCTTCAGCACGGTCTGCTCTAAGACATCTCCTGGCCACCATATGCTGCTGCTGCTTACTGCTCTAATCTAGAAACTCTGAAGATTAAGTGGACCACATATTGGAATGGACCACGAGGTCTTCCTCTTAAAACTAATGCTCTTATAGAAGGATTATGCCTTACATTTAGTATAACTTAGTAGTAACACTGTTCTCTTTTGACTTTTCCAAGTGTTGTGGTTTAAAACTAGATGGAAGTTAAGCTCCAAGCAGATGTTTCTCTTTCCTTTATCCCCTTTCTCACCAGAGAAAAAAAAGAGAAGAAAAGAGGCAGAGATTATTGGTTGAGATGATGATTTACTGCAAAAACAGAATTAAGTAAAAACACACAGTAACAGCGACAATACTAATAACAACAGTGTATAAAAGAGAGTGATTACATGCAAAAGATGCTTAGGGAAGTCTGATTGACCTGATCCTACTGAGGCCAACACCATGCAGCTTCCTGAGACAAAGGAGAAAGTGACAGATACTTCTGCAGCCAGTGGTTTTCCCCTGAGTCTGAGCAAGTGAAAAACAATGACTGACAAACCCTCCAAGCTGGACCGTCCATGCCATCCCCCTGCTTTGTTCACTTTGGTCCTCTGGAAAATGGAACAAAATGGCAGCAGCTCTGCTGCTTTTTCTTCCTCCTGAAGCCACGCCCCATGGGATGACGTGCGTGGTATAAAAAAAATAGCTAGACAAGCCCACATGGCTTCAGCTTCACCCCCTCATAGCAACTGCAAGAAAAGTAACTCTGTCCTAGGCAAAACCAGGGCACAAATTCTGTTTCTACATGCTTCTGCCTCAATTTTGTGCTCCTTGTAAATGCATTGAAATTTTAGTGGATGTTTGTTTCTTGTCCTCACTTGCAATGAGAGAAATTTATCATCTAACTGTGGCTTCAGTGTTTTTCATTTGCAGGATGTTCAGTTCAACTTAACTCTTTTTTTTTTTTTTCTCAGACCAAGCTCCTTATGAAGACTTATTGACTAGTCATGTAGTTTAGTAAAATCCATTTTCCTGAAAGCCACGACATTTTTAAATTGTTTTTTATCATCATTTAAAAAGCAGAAATACTGTATTTCATTGCTACTCTGAGCTACCTTCTAAGGTTGGCATTCTCAGTCAGTTCTTTCCTCCTAGTTTGAGTAAAACACACAAGATGTTTTCTATCTCTAACCAATTGCTTTCAATGGGTTTAAAGAGCCTGCTCAACAGACTGAGTTTATTCCTGGACTTGTCTGCAAAATTAGAACCCCTCAGTATCATGGACTTCTGTTCTCTAGATGAATCTGCTAATACCTTTATCCAAGTGATCTTTGTTTACTGTATATATTAGGGTTATATATGATATACATTAGACCTTCATAATGTTGTACACAGCTTTTAATATTTTTATTATTGCTCAGTTTTTTAGCAGAGTTGCCTTCACTGAAATTGTTGACGCAGATCAAATGTATGCATTAGTGATTTTCATCCTTTATTCCCTTTATTGCTTGAGCTTCTTGAACAAGCTTTTTCACTTTGTATTAGTTTCCCAGTCATATGGATTATCCCATCAAGTCTGATATATCAGCTAGATCATAAACTTGGTGGATATTGAGAATATTATCTTCTTATGCTTCATTTCTACTTTTCTTGGATCACTCTTCACATACTTCAGAGGTTTAGTGTCAGTTTTCATTTTCCTTGTTCCTCTTCTGATTCTACTGTGAAACACCACTTTTTTTTTCTTTTCTGAGATGTTTTTTGAGATAAAATACATGTTCTTCTCCTGTTGATCTGATCATAGCAAATAATGGCAAGAAAGCAAATACAATTCTTTTTGACATTCAAGCCAGAAGTAAGATAGACAAGGGATGGAGCTATATAACATCACTGTGATTGTTAGTGGGGGAAAAAAAGTTATAGTGTGAGAATGGTAAGGCCTCTTTCCTGTTACGTGAACAAAATATATTACACAGGCTTCACTTTTCACAAAGCTGAACATGTTTTGCCAGACAGATTGAGGACTGAAACCAAATATAATTTTGGTAAATTAATCCATCTGCTAGTTCTGCAGGAGGCAGATGCTGAAGTGTCAAGCTGTAAATGATTGCATGGATTTTTAGATTGTGAGTTTCTGGTTCATTCCTTTGGATGCTGATGTTATTATGAGAAAGATGAATGGGAATAGTGAGGAGTAAAAGGTCACCCATTATAATCACATGGGTTCACACCTCAGCATGTTTAACTTTCAAAGGAAAGTTAGAGAGGAAGTAAAAAAAAATAATAGCGACGTGTCGAGAGCAACCAAGAACTGCAGAAAAGATGACCAGTTATTATTTTTCCTTCTGTGACCACCTGTTCTTAAAAATGTGTCTGCTTTTATATTTTTTATAATGTTGCAGTGATATTCTTATGCCTACTTGCATAAGTTCTATGAATAAATTTCCTGACAAAAATGTAAACTTAAGAGTGGTAACCTTATGAATATATGAAATCTTATCTGCAAACAAGTTGAAAAAAATCATTATTACATAACATCACATAATCACCTACAATATCTAGATGTTTTTAAATTTAAACAATTTTAAAATAAAATCTACTGTCCTTTAATGCAGACATCCTTTGAGATGCTATCAATAAAGATAAGCATTTATTATATAACATATTGACACAGAAAGATTTTCTATAGTTATGTAGGAAATAAAGTGTTGAAAGTGAAACATTTTTTTCTACGATACTTTTAATCATATGGACCAGTTCTTCAGGGTCTTAAGTGATACAGCACTTATTAAAGCCGTTAGTACTGCAACTTGTGTAATTCTCTCCTGAATAAAGAACTCTAATACTGCAAAATACCCTGCCAATAGTAACAGAGTTAGAATTCAAAATCTCAGCCACCATATGGTAGATACCAATCTAATCACAGAATTGTTTAGGTTGAAAAAGACCTCTAAAGTCATTGAGTGCAACTGTTAACTTAGGATCACTGTTAGTGGTTCATCACTAAATCGTGTTCACAAGTACCACATCCACAATTTTTTTGAACAATTCCTCAGGAAGTCTGATGCAATAAATGCCTGACCACCCTTTCAGTGAAGCAATATTTTCTAATGCTGAAACTAATATTGGTACAACTTGAGGCCATTTCCTTTCACCCTATCACTTGTTACCTGGGAGAAGGTCCACCACCTTGCTACAACATCCTTTCAGGTAGTTGAAGGGAGCACTAAGGTTCCCCCCGAACTTTTTCTCCAGGCTAAACAACCCAACATAGCCCAAAGTCTTCCCACAGGAAAATCACATTTGCTTCAAAATATCCAGGCTAAAAAAACTTTGTAGATAATCATGAAACCACAGGGAAACAAACATTGAGGGTTGAAAGGTACTAAAGACTGGTGGGGAGAAGACAGTTACTGCTGGTGCATGATAAAGTTTTGTCAGTAACTAACTATTCTGGGTTTTATGCAAATTTTTTTGCTATAAAATTATCCTTAAAATGTCTCACAATCAGCACATATGATATATTATATGCAAATTTAGGCAGATTTCTATAATAGTAAGAAATCTGGTAGTTGGTTGTAATACACAAATTTTCATTATTGCCTTTTGGAAAGGAAAGTGCCATTAACCTGGGCTGCAATTATATACTGGGCTTCATCAAAAGCAGCATGACCAGCAGGTCATGCTCTTCTATTCTGCTTTCATGAGATCCCAACTTGAGTACTGTGTACAGTTCTAGGACCACCAACATATGAAGGATGTGGACCTGCTGGAAGAAGTCCAAAGGAGTGCCATAGAGATGATCACAGGGCTGGAGCATCTCTCCTGTGACAACAGTCAGAGAGTTGAGGTCATTCAGCCTGGAGAAGAGAAGGCTCCAGAGGGACCTTGCAACAGTCTTCCAGTACCTAAACAGGGCCTAGAAGAAGATTGGAGAGGGGCTTTTTGCAAAGGTGTGTAGTGACGGGACAAGGAGGACTGGTTTTAAACTGAAAGAACGGAGGTTTCTAACACTTAGTGGATAAAGAATAAGGTTGTTTTTCTCTATTACTGATTTTCCAATTAAAGGAATGCAAAAAACTGAGCTAGTAGGTGGATACTTTCAAAAGTATTCATCGTTGATTTTAATGGAAGAGGTGACAGAAAAAGGCTATCCCATTTAAAGTCTGTGAGCTACAAGCCTTTACAGACTTGTACATGTGTATGTACCACTATCTGCAGGTGCAAAAGGGTCTTCCATGACAGGCATCAACTAAGATAGAAGAAACATTAACTCAGTAGTACCTTAAAGCAGCCTGAATAAATGGCAGATATGCATTAAGACTTTGGCTCTTGCCAAAGGTCTGCACCATCTAGGCATATGGAAATTACTGTGAATGGTACTACCAAAAAAAAAAGTGCCTCCAACTTCCTAAAATAAAAGAACCAAATTCTAGTGGCATAGCATTTGTATAGGAAAATGAACAATAATTTTCTGCCTTATAGCAGTTTTCAAACAACAAAAGGCATATAAGAAAAAAGAGAAGAGACACAAAAGCATCGAGATGAGAATCTGAAATTATCTCATTTTGAAAATGCTCTGAATCCCTAGCTTTCACTTCAAGGTCTTAGTCAAAAGAATAAGGCAAGAGAAAACTTTCAAAACTTATCTACTAACATTTAGTTTCAGAAAACAAAATGAATAAGCTTAGAAAACAAACATTTTCAGGAATGGAGAAGAGACCTGAGAAAAAAATTCTCCAGTAAAAAGGCAAAGTCACTGTTGAATGTGTTAAGAGAGAAAAACATATTTGGGGTATATAGAAATACACAGCCAATTCAAATCACTATCAGGTCTGTTAGGTCATTCATATTGCAAAAACTAAGTACCTGTACTTTGTAGGAGTTACATCTCCCATGACTGCAGTAGTGAAATTTAATACATATTTTCACCTATCCACAATCTACTTCTTGAGATATGTTAAATAGAGTCAGCTGAATTATTAGGTTGGAATAAACAGTATGACACTTCTAGTATTCTCTTTTTCTTGTGAAGTTATTTGCAAAATTGGACAAATTGATAAATAATAAATTGAAAATGTTTATCCTATTTTTTGGAGTTTTTTTAGGGCATGAAAAATATTTGTTGATGAGACTGTAGAACAGTTTAACTTTTTGTCTAGTCATAAACATGTGACCAGTCATTTTTGGCAGATGCTGTAATGTTTACGTATGTTCTGTATATGTTTCCTCCTTAGCAGAATGAAAGGTTTTGAAAGACAAAATAGGATGAAGAATGAATAAAGAACAACTATGCTTTCAGGTAGGAAGTTTCAGACAAATTATATGTTAAAATTGATGAAACTTACAAGATTTGCAAACATTTTTCATGAATAAGCCATCATAGCACACATTAACCTTGAGTGCTATAACACTATGAATAACAGTAAACTGCCATTTATTACTCTAATGCATATCCACTAGCAGAAAGTTGCCAGGTTATGGAAGAAAAGCAAACAGCTTATTTGAACCGTGCCAATAAGCTTCAAATTCCATTTCAATCTTTGGTACACCAGTAAATTGCTGTGAATAATAAAGGACTGATTGAGAGCACAAAATGATGAAAGCATTACACGAAAGCATTTCATTTTCCATTCCTATAAACCCAATACAATATTGTATTGATGTGCTTAAAACAATAGTTAGGTATGTCATCAATTTATTTTTTTAATAAAGTATCAATATTTTTTATCAAATTCTTTCTAATTTTGATCCTTTTCAGGTCATGATCATTCCAGAAAACAAGAAAATTTTAAAAAAGGTTAAAATATCCCTATACACCTAAATTTTTTGCTAAGTGGCTTTGGTTGTAGAAAAAAATTGTGCAGTGAAATAGTTTAGTGGACCATGGGAGATATGGAGGGTGGTTCTTCCAGTGACAGAACAAGAGGACACAGTCTTTAGCTGCATCAGAGGAGGGTTAGACTGGATGCCAGGAAAAAGTTTTTCACAGAAAGAGTGATTTCCCATTGGAATGGGCTGCCCTGGAAGGTGGTTGAGTCATCACCCCTGGATGTGTTTAAGAAGAGGTTGGATGAGGTACTTAGTGCCATGATTTAGATGATGGGATGGTGTTAGGCAATAGGTTGGACTGGATGAACTCAGTGGTCTTTTCCAACCTTGTTAATTCTGTGATTCTGAGATTATTTAAGTGTTTACATAATTGTTTGACCATTAGCAATATTTCTGTTACATATAACACCCTCCTCTAAAACCCTGTTTTATTCAAAGAAGGCAAACTAAATTTAACGTGGCAGGTATTTGTATAGTAAATTTAATATTAAGAACCACAATCATCCAACAAGAGTAACAAGGCAAGTAGAAAGAGTAATGGGGGAATTATATAAAACAATGGTATAATGCAAACAGAAATGGAAAAGGTTGCTTTAAAGATTATGTGAAATCATTCTTCACTGAGTCAAAAAAACTAATTTAGATCTCTCTTTTAAAACTGAACATTTAAAGGGTAAATACTAAACTAACATTAAAATACTGAATACTAACATTTCTGAAACATGCTCAGAAATATCTGTCTATATAGACTGGACTTTATACAGTCCATTTTATCAGTGTCCAACTTATTGTGTGATACAAATTTCTTCTCATTATTTCTTGTTTTGTCTACCATTCTGTAATCTGAAAAATTATTCATCAAGAATTTCACGTTTCTTCTAGAGATTTAAGAAAAAGTTGCATAACTTCTGTCTTGGTGTCTTATCATAAGACAATGCCTGCCATGAGGTGGGGCCACCGGAATGGAAATCTCTCCTTCCAAATTATGGTGAACAACATAGAACAAAACCAACAACACAATAACAGAGAAAAATCTCACTGTCTCCCCTCTTGGTTAAAACCAAGAAGAACCTGGAAAGAACCTCCTCACTTGGAGACAAAGGGGGGTTCTGTATGCTGAGAGAATGGCTGCATGGTTTCTGATGCAAAGGTCATTTGGGACTCTTATCGAGTGGCTCTGGTGGAGGTGGGGCTTTCCTGTTGTAGTGGTCCTGAGGTGGCAGGTCAAGACCTCTCAGGTTCCCTCGATGTAGCTGGAGCAACAAGTGGTGGCTGTAGACAGCGCCAGGCAGCTCCATTCAAAAAGCAGTTGGCATGGAGGCAGCAGCTGGATGGCTCGAGGGGGTGCTGCAAGTTGGGAGCGGTTTGCTGCAGCAAAGACAGTCTGGGGAGCTCGTTCCCTGGTGATGGAGCTTCCCCAGTAGCATGACGGCAATTGGTTATTTCCCCCTCCGGGTGTCAGCAGGTACGGTGAGATTTGTGCAACTGGAGCAGCTGCAGGAGCTAGCATGTGGGCAGCGGCAACTCTCCATTCCAGGACAAAGGGAGTGAAAGCAAAACTCGCAGTTTTTTATTCACATCAGTTCTTGTGTGACTTCCATTTTAAAGGGGACTTCCTCTGTTCCTCTGTGTGATACCTTAATGGTGGCTGGCATGTGCCACTATTGGCACGTGCCCTGCCCCTGCACAGCATGACAGCAGGGAGGCCCACCTCCTGGCTGTGTGATGATATGAAAAAAATCCCTTCAGCTAAACTATAACACTTAATAACAACCTGTAAAGAAGCCCACTGTGGATATTTGTACTATGTTTTGTTAAAACTCATGATGAACCAATCATGTTTGGATATGTCACTAAATTAATTATTAATCTGCTGACTGTATGTTCTGCTGTATTGGATATAATGAGATTTTAAACCAGAATTCCGTGCTATACTAAGTCAACTCCCTAATGGAATTATATAACATACATCTTCTCTGCATTTACATTTATTATTCAAAGAATTGTCCACACTTAATAGACAAAGAATTATCCCCTTAGCCAAATACTTCTTTTTCACCAGTTTTCAATACAACTTATTGATGACTTTAAATATTGTACCACTCTTTAGTTCTTTGAAGATTATGTTCTGTCTTACTTTTTGTAAACTTTTGCTCATGAGCAACAATAAAATAGCTAACATCAAGTGACTCAGGTCACACACCACTTCTGTGACACTGGCACAGAATTAATATTTTCCCTTTTCAAAGATTCTACAGAAACACCAGTCTCTCCATGAAATAATTGCCAAATTTATTTTCCAAAGACATGTGAATGATAGGTTGTTCACAGTTGGTTTAGAAATAGAATCAGAGGTGAAGTACTTTCAATAAATTATTGCTGAGCTTTGCATACAAACTACACAGATGTTTTATTCTGCTGAAGAATAATTTTATAAAAAGAAGGGCACAGGACAGGATTTGGTTTGTCTTTTACCAGTGCTGCAGAATCTCTGTCTATGAGAAATACTTAACATTGCTAATTAAAATAAGAATAGCTAATAGTAAAACATAGCTAAACTTTCTTTGACAAGCTGAGAAAATCCTACTATCCCTTGGAAGTGTGTCTTTGGACTCTCAGAAGGGTACAAATGTGGATTAAGAGGCAATGAAATAAACAGCTGAGTTATCTTCCACACATACCTCCCCACTCCAGTCAGATAGAACCACCAAACTGAAGATATAAACTTTCTCCTGCAGCTGCTCTGTTTTGCTTCCATATCAGAACAACTTATGAATTCAAGTGGTGAAGGCACATAAGTACAGGCACATATGTTGGCACATGAAATACTATGGGAATTTTGATGGAATAAATGAACCTAGGAAGTGAAATGCATTTTCATAGCTCCATTATTGTACTGTGTTGAAGGCTTGGGTTTTGAGACGATAATTAATCCTATAACAAAACAGCCAAACTTAACATATAACATATAGCATATATCATATAAAACATATAACAAAACTCATGACAAGACTGAAAATGTATTAAGTTACACGGCAGAAAAAGAACCAAAACACAGATATAAGTTAACTAGAAATTGAAATCAAGTGGGTTTTTTTTTTTTTTTTTTTTTTTTGCAAAACAAATGTAACACATACTTTTGGAGATCTTTTTGTTGGAGAAAGATAACTGTCAAAGCCTCATGCAAAAGAGGGGGAATTTAAGGTGTTGCTATGCTTTGGTTTAACATTTAGTATAATCCCATAAATCTGGAAGCTAGAATTTTGAGAACACTAGATGCACATGAAACCCAAGAGATTTGGCAATTGCAGACACAACATATCCTCTGTCAAAGAAAAAGATCTGATTTTTTTTAAAATCTGAAATAACTTTGAACCTAATGGAAATTCCATCTCTGTATGTGCAGGGATGAAAGATATGAATGCCAACTGGAATTTTTCCTTACACTTATAAAAAATGCTGGAATGAATTTCAGGATAAGTTCTAAAACCTACATAATGGGGAAAAAAATGATCTGGTATAGGGTTTTTGTGCATGCACAGGCACAGTGTGATGACTAACAAGCACATCACATTTCTGAACATGCAAATACATAAAAATCTTGTTCTTCATGAATAGTCACCATTCCCTTTTTACTGCATTGGAAAGGCTGAGGAAGATGGATTCTGCAGAATTTGTTCTTATTTTTGTTAAATCACTGAATATTTTTGGCTCCCAGTTAATATTTCTCAAGAGTTATGCACTAAGAAGTAGACATACAAACACACAAGTCCACTTAAATTCCCTGTTTTATGCAAAGCAGCAGACTTAACTGATTATGTTCAACTGTCATTGCTGTTTATTTCATTAGAAAAATTTCACCCAGGGTGACATTGTCACCCTTGCACCATGGCTTTAGGACTGATTCAGTATGCCACCTGCTTCTTTAGTACTATTACTCTGAGCAATACTTCAAATTTTCCTTAGAGGGAAAGCCCTCTATGTAGGGCCGTCTTGTGTAGCTTAAATAGTCAGGTGTTTTTGAAGGCAGGACAGATATTGCTACAGATGGCAAGAACTGCATCTCTGAGAGGAATTCCCCATACTTTTCCAGATCTGTAGTTAAATGTGTGCTATACAAGTTAGGATGATACTGTAAATATAAATATATAGCAGATGGGAAAAGAGAGATAACCATTTTGGGTAATATGTTTATATAATTTGGAAATGTAAGGAGCACATCTGGTACAGATGAACAGCAATCAGGAAGTTATGACAGGGGAAAAAGGGAGAGAATGTCACAATCAGTTTTGTTAAATGAGTTCTTCAAACACCCAAAGTTATGGCCCTTTGAGCCTGGGGAAGTGGTCTGTTCAAAGCACAGAGGAGGGTGGAATGAGCCCAAGCCAAAGAGTCTGCTTGGCTCAAGATCTTACTCAGTGAATGTAACCAAAAAGGCATTCATGAAACACTGCATGCCAAATGCAGATTGGTTTGAGGGTTACATTATCTGGAAACCTCAAAAACAGTGTGAATGAAAAATAGCTTATTTTTGGAGGAAGGAACTGGTAAAGGAAGAGGTGGATATAAAAATGTTGTAAGAATATTATGTAAAATCTTTCCCATCATCAGAACACATATTTCTGTGTATTCTGATTCTTTTGTTTGAAATACTCTGGTTTATTTTTATTCAACAAGTCTTTTTGCTTCTCTTGGATATGCATTTTATGGATTTCTTATTAGATGCTTAATCCCTTTGGAGTATAAAGGGTAGGTGAAGAGTCCTGACATTAGTGGCTGAGTGAAGCAAAAGGTTCAAAGTAAAACTATTGTGATGCTGACTGCAAATACCACAGCTGAGGCTCACCTTAGATGACTGCCCCAAAGGTTTGCAGAACAACAACAACAAAATGTTGTGATCACCTTCTTTTGCAGACAAAATCCAGCCTCTTCTGTTATATTTACTTAATTTGTTGGTCTGTATGTGTAATTGAATGAGATAAAACCATAAGCAGCTGGATTAGTGTCTGCAATTCAAATATCAGAGCTCAAAGATAGATTTGATCGCTCTTGATCACAAACATACGGGGAAATGTTATTCTTTCAGAATATTTGATTTTAGAATACCTTTTGATTTTAGAATATTAAAAAAGAATACAAAGAGCAAATAGCCATCATTCAAGGGAAAGAATACTGAAATAGGATATTAGGCCATCGGTCCAGACAAAGTGTCAAAACAAACATTTTAAATGATAGTGATAATGCACAACAAGAGAAAATTATTCACTCTGAAAATACCTATTTATGTGGTATGAGGCTCTGGGGGAAAAAGCAGGTGATCATAAAGAGAATTGCATTGTAATGTATAAGTAGATGGCTGAGTTAAGGCTGAAAGGACATTCAAATTCTGGCATTTCATGTATTATAGGCCCCTGATTTTATGACCATAACATTTAATACAGGAATTTTTCAACTAAAAAAGCAAATGAAGCCCTTCTACTCCATCCTTCCTTATCTCCCACTGTAATGCTACCCAGTGCATATAGATCTGAAGCACAGAAGTGTGAAAGAGGAAAGCCACAGCTGGAAGGAGGGGGAAACAGATGGTTTTTTCTCACTTAGGAAAATTGTCTCAATTAAAAGAAAGTATTCATCATAAATAGGGCTTAGAAGTTGAAATGTCATATTTTTCATAGACTGGAAGTTAAATGCATGATTCCTATTCAGTTGAAACAGGCTTCTATATAATTTTGAAGTGTTTCATTTTATTTCAGATCATTTTAGTCTTTCAGTCACAGCAAGCCTGAATTTTGAAATGAAAGCTTTTTACATGCCATAAACCCAAGATTTTCAATTTTGAAAAGGTCAGTGTGGGCATCTACCATTTTGAAGCTTTTGTCCCCAAACTTGTTGCTTTGTGAGAATTCTCTGAAAGCAAATCCATTCCTGTGAAAGATATTGAATCCCACAAATTGGCTTTTGCCAAGAAAACAAAATCATGTCCAGCTAGGTTCTTCACACTCGTGGCCTGGGCCTCTTCTGTATCTGCTGGTATGTACTATTGTCTGCTTTGTGGTTTTCTTATCTCCAAGACCCTTTCTTATGTGGATTTCAAAGCTATTGCTGAGAGCACAGCACTGCTGACGGGCTGAATAGTTACAAAGGCTCTTCTTTTGCCTTTCTAAGCCTGAACTCTTCAATCCCCAATTCCTCCAGCAACCTCCCTCTCTGCCTTTTCTTCTCCTTCCAGTCCACGTAAGGTATCACAGCTCTCATAGTCTAATTGCATTACTTTTTTTCTCCTCTCCTCAGGGGATTCATGGTTAGAAAGAAATAATGAGAAAAGGTCTTCTCACTTCCAAATCCAACACCTTACAGCATAACAGCTTCTAAGGAAACGGAAGTGCAACTCCAGGGGAGGTGTTCCTTGCCTCTGTATAAGAGACTGGAATGTTAATGGTTAATGGCTGAAACAATTATTTGTTTGCGAAAGCAGCAAGGTGATTGCTGAAATGTTCAAAGTAACCACCTAAGTGCAAAGGGGGTGCATAAAAAGAAATCTCTTTATTTAAACCTGAGTCAAAACAGGGAAAGTTTTCTCAGTCTCAGCTAACCCAAGAAAATGTGTTTAAGAAGAGATTGGATGATGTACTTAGTGCCATGGGATAGTGACGATGATGGGATAGGTGCTGAGTAATATGTTGGTAGTAGGTTAGGTAATAGGTTGCACTCGATGATCTCTAAGGTCTTTTCCAAGCTTGTTAATTCTGTGACATCAAAATTGCAACAGTTCTGCAGTGATAACAGGGATTTGTGAGCTTACTCCACAAGAAACTGCAGAGATTTTGCCACCAAATTCTTAACAAATGCATTTTGAACTAGGGACTTAGGTCTTCTCTTCAAATTCCTTTATAGTAGGTTTCCAGGCAAAATCTGTATTTTAATCATGTCACCTCTGCCCACATCTCAGTGTTGATTCAAGCCTCTTCAAAAAGGTGGAGTTCCTTTTCTAATTTTATGTCAGACTCTAAGGAGCAATTATTTATAAGTAGATTATGTATAAACTAAAGACCTAAAGTATTATTCAGTCAATTTATGAAAAACTAATGTATTAATGTGTACATTTTTGTGAATGAATAAATTTAAATCAACTCAACATGTGCAGGGCACCTAATCTTTCAGTACATTTATTAATTTCAGTCTAGCACTGATGTTAGCACCAATTTACTGACTGAGAAAGGAAAGATTTACCTTGCTACATATATCACATATTTACCTTCCATCTGGGAATTCGAGTTCATTTTCATCCAAGATCCTTCTATAAACTGGAAGATTACATCACATTATCACGGTGCTACAGATTTCTGTACATTATTTCCCATAAAGCAGTTTTAACAAGTGGAACATTTTCAAAGGTGTAACTGCCATATTTTGTTGTCTAGCAAATTGACAAAGGGCGTCTCGTCTGTAGAAGGTACAGGTGTGGGCTGGAGACAGCTTCAGAGGCAGTATCACTGACCCAGTGTTTTGGTCCTGTTTAATACCCTATGACACAGAGCTGGACTGTACTTAACGCTGTTCTTTCAGTCTCCAACACTCTTTACATTCATCTGGATAAAACAGACCAGGAGGAAACTAAGATAAGGTACATGCTATCATCTCTGCCTTCCCTGAATTCTCTTCCTTTGGCTTTTTTATTAAGATTATTATAACTTGATATTATTTTCTCACTCCTTTTATCCTCCTCTTTTCATGACTATTTTATCACCCATTTCTATTTAGGCTGTGAGAGAAGGTGAAAGAGGTGATTTCTTCCTTCCCAGTCCACATAAAATACAGCTAGGGAGGGGAGGGGTAGAACCCCTTGATGGATGCTCAGGCTTTTGCTGTTGACAGTAAATTCCATTAACATGCTGCTGTTCTTAACAGCATCCTAAAGGTCTACCACATAAACCCACATGGCTCTGGAGCCAGCTTTCCATGGGCTGATAGAAGAGTGAGCCAGGTTCATGTTACTTTATTACCAAAGCACTGAGGCATTTGGGTGCTATGTGGAAAAGCAGGTCTCTTTATTCTGACAGGATGGAGAATACTATGAAGATAATCTGTGAAGAATGACATAAAAATCATTACTCTCCTTTATCATAACTGAAAGCTTCGTAACTATTGCTTCAGTCACCTGCATCTTAAATGCCTACCTCCCTGAGATGAAGGAACTGATTCAGATTTTGCCTTTGTGAATTATCCAGTCACTCAGAGACTTACTTGGTCTTTATATTGGAGTAAAAAAAACCCAACTCATGCTTCTTACATGTACCTCTCTTTGCATACTACTTGATGCTGCTGAACTCCTACTCTGTACATCCTTCCAAAAGTGTCCTTAACTGCAATTGATTTCACATTTGTTACTGAGTTTGATTTGCTAAGCAGGAAGCAAGTGAAGTTGAAACTACTTGTCAGGTACTGTATCAGCAGCAGAAACACTACTGCAGAAGTAACAAGATGCAAAATAGCTGAAATCAGTAAACTAAAGAAAGGAAAAATTGTAAAATCAACTTTACCTATTATTTTGCATAGACCCTGGATGTGTTTAAGAAGAGTTTGGATGATGTACTTAGTAACATGATTTATATGATGAGACGGTATTGTGTAATAGGTTGGTGATAGGTTAGGTGATAGGTAACAGGTTGGACTTGATGATCTCTATGTTTTTTTCCAACCTTGTTAATTCTGAGATTCTGTGACTTCATACATTGCACTTTGTCAATAACATGAGCATCCACAACATACAGTAAACGTGTAATGTACTTTATATAGACACATTCCTTAAAAGGACTCATGCTCCAAACAGTTTGATATTCAAGGAGACAGTCTTTCCTGGAAAATGGAGTGTAGAGATGGTGTGAATCTAAACAACTGAGGGATTGGTCCCAAGATTTTAGGAGGTTTGCAACTGCTTGCTTTATGTATGTATGTTTGAATTTAACTTGTAGCTTTGTTTTATTTTGTCCACTACATGTTTAATTAAAAAGACAAAAATAAGAAAAGAAACATAAACACTCAAAGGAGTCCAAGTGTTCATGGCACTCTTGTCTTCATCCAAGTAAACAAAGTATAGCAGTGCAAGGCAGCAGGTGCTATCACTGCAGCTCAGATTTAATATAAGTAAAGGTGTGAGGTCAGACCTGTTACAATAAAAAAGCTTGATGTTCTTCCATTTATTGTGCATTAATCTTTCTAAGAGAAACATGGTTTTGTGGAGAGACAAACTACTTATATTTTGACAAGAACTCCTCAGAATTTCTCTGTTTAAGGGAGTGATTTATTCATAACTTCTCTGGGTAATTCTACATTGCCATTCAAAGAAGCTATTCATTTGATGGGTTAGCCTCTGTATCCATGAAACACTGCCTAGTATCATAGTGTAGTGGTTTAACCCAGGCTGGGTGCCAGGGTCTCACTACAGCCACCTTCTCACTCCCCCTTGCCCAACTATAGAGGAGAGAGAGAATATAACGAGAGGTTTCGTTATTCATGATAAGGACTATAACAGATTCTTTCTTAATCACCGTCACAGGCAAAACAAGACTCCATGTGGGAATAATCAAATTTATTACTAACAAGATCAGAGCTAAGAGAGAGAGATTAAAAGACACCTTTTACCCCTCACCCCCCTCCTTCTTACATCCAACCTATTCTCCCGCAGCGGTCAAGGGAAAAAGGCGAGGTGGGGGGGGGAGGTGTTGCTGTGGTCAGCTGCTGTTCTCAGCCGCTGCTTGGGGAGAAGAGTCTTTCCAGCCACATTCCATGGGGTCCATCCCTCACAGGATACAGTTCCTCTCACAAACTGCTCCGGTGAGAGTCCATCCCATGGGCAGCAGCCCTTCACCCACAGCTGCCGCATGGCTGATATTCCACAGGATGCAGTCTCTCAGGCACAGGCTGCTCCAGCGTGGGCCCCACGAGCCACGCATCCTAACAGGAGAATCCTACTCCAAGTGGGCTCCTCTTCCCACAAGCTACAGTCCCCTGCCAGGACCCAGCTCCACTTTGGGTCTCCCACGGGCTACAGCCTTCCCCCAGCATCCACCTGCTCCGGCGTGGCTCCTCCACGGGCTACAGGTGGATCTCTGCACTCCTGTGGTCCTCCATGGGCTGCAGGGGCACAGCTGCTTCACCATGGTCTTCCCCATGGGCTGCAGCTGGATCTCAGCTCCGGCGCCAGGAGCATCTCCTCCCCCTCCTTCTCCACTGACCTTGGTGTCTGCATTGTTGTTCACAGGCTCTCACTCTGCTCCTCTCCGGCAGCCATCTTCATTTCCCAACTACTTTTTTTTTTTCTTCCTTCTTAAATATGTTATCACAGAGGCGTTCTGCCAACCACTGATTGGCCTGGCCTTGGCCAGCAGCGGGGCCCAGCCTGGACATGGGGAAACTTCCAGTAGCTTCTCGAAGAAGCCTCTCCCTCAGCCCCCCCCCACTGCCACCAAAACCTGGCCACAGAAAAACCAATACACATAGGTACCTATTAAACTAACTCCTTGGAACAAGGTTTACATCCAACAATACCTGTATTTTCTCCTACCAGCCTACCTTGGATCTTTCCACAGGTCCTTACCAAGTCCCTGCAGTTCAGTAACTACTTTTTTCATAGTAAAATTTTTTGTTTTTCTCCAGCAGAAGCGTAATGACATATTCCCTTGTAGTGTAACATTAGTGGAGCTCTCATTCAGGACAGTGATAATATGTTGCCTAAATTAATCCAAATGTGATTTCAGGTAGCAATTCTGTGCGGTTTATGCCCAATCTAAATGCAGCATGGAAGGTGTACATGGAAGAACTTCTGCTAACATTGATGCAAGCTTTTGAATAAAATATATTTCCTTGCTATGTAATCTCATCACTGACAGGCTTGTTTGCTTTCTTCCCTCTCTTTTCAAAAGGGATGCACAATCATGCTTATTAAATGTGAGAAGGATGCTTTGCTGGAAAGGAAGTGATGAACTTCCATTTACAAATTTTTTAAAAAATAAAAATCTATTAGAGGTGAATTTTTAGATTAATGCTGAGGAGGAAAGGAAAAAGGGAATTAAAAAACTATCAAAGAGAGAAAGAAAATTGAACTGATATTTTGGAGAAGTTATAAACACATATAAACCCACAGGGAAAATTCACTTCTCATCTAGAAAATTTTCTAGGAATGTAGAGTTAACTTACTGTTTTGTAGGACCTGTTTCCTCCCCATCTGTTGTATGTAAAACAAAAATATTTCTTCCTATAATTTTGCAAATGACTGAGCTTTAAGAACAGGCCAGGCGAGGCTGTTTCAATATATTGCTTTCAATAACTTATCTTTTATCTTCTGCAATCAGAGCTCTTTCTCTGATCTGACAGATGTGGACTCAGTCTTTCCTCTCCAACCCCACAGGGGTGTGTTAGTGATTCAAGCCCTGCAAAGTACCTTTTGATCTGTACTGAAATCTGTGATTAAGGGATTGTGTGTTAACAGTGAGCTCACAAAACACCACTGTAGCTGTAGATTTCAGAAGCACTTAATTTTTAAAGTGAGTTTTAAAAGCATGCTATATTCTGACACGTATTATTTATTTTTTTTTTCCCCCCATTTTAATTCCTCCTGAATAGTCCAAAATAATACTATAGTAAGGAAAATGTATAGAAGAATGTTTCCCGCACAGCCTTTAATCTGCATTGCCTAGCAAACAAACAAAGTTTTGCTGGTATGTAGCCACAGGAACAGTATTTAGTCTAGCTTAATTTGATTGATAATCTAATTTAGATTTTAATTGCTCTCCAACCAATTAGTAAGATAGGAGAAGTGTAAAAACTTCTAAGAAAAATTTCTACCTCTTTCCTTGGTTTGACTCAAAGCAACACGTTTGTGGTTTAGATTATTTGCCATGATATTCCTATCATTACTCTTTGGTCAAGTGGTCACTGTTCATCCCGTTTTATCTGAACAAGAGCATAATATATACATACATATATGTATATATATACATTAGTATATAACAAACAAGGATTTGGTCTAATAAAAATCAGAAACCTCCTGAATCAGGAAACCAGTTCAATAAATTAAGTCTTTCATAGTTCCAAAATTAAAATTAGCTTACATTTAACTTCTAAAAAAAGTTACTTAGAGAATATCTTTTCCCCTTTAATTTAAAATGTTGCCACACCAATAAACAAGCTCCTGGGACTCTGGACTTTCAAAAGCTTAAGTTTATCTGAGAAGCACATATTTTTTCCAATCTTCTTTCAACATGGAATTGTTCTTGAACAGGGGAAAAAAACCCAAACAAGCAACATGTACAATCCTGTTTGAGGTTTTTTGTAGATTTTATTTTTGTTTTGTGTATTTTTATACCAGTAAGATGATTCAGCCTGAAAAATGTACGTATTCCTCTTGGGTTGGTTACTTGAGATGGAAATCCCACTGAGAAATATAAGCTAAATTATTTTGCGGTAAAAACTTAGCTTTATGATCAGTTGGATCTTCTCTAAACCTTCCTCTCTCACTCTGCTTTTTATATATAGAAAATAAATCACAGTGTTAAATACAGTTGTTTAAAACCCCCTAACATCTGACTATTTTTTATGAGAACCACTGATGTCTACAGAAGAGATTGAGGATTGCTGAGTTGTTCTACACGGTTCTTAAATCTGTCAAAACTGAAGGCTGATCTCCTTTGGATTAATATGTAAGGGTTGCCTCTTCTGTACAGTATTTTAATCCATCCCTACTGAAACAATATCCTTTTTGTCTGCTCAGGGTGGAAATGAAGTGGCTGAAGACTACACTTCCTTTTTTCCCTGTTGGTGGGCCATTTCCACACATGAAGTCGATTTTGATTATTTCATTCACTCCTTAATGATCACTGCACTCGGAAAAAAAAAGTATGGTGAGAGATTAGTCTTGGCTGCTCATTTACTCATAATGGGGCATTTGCCAGCCCCTGTGAGTCCTCTGCATCCACTTCTCTACTGGTACTTTAATTTTCCTGTCTTTGCTCATCCTAAGAGATAAGATTGCCCAGTGGCTCTGACTATTATATCAAAGGCATTTATTCCTAGAATGCATATATGTGAAAATGCCTGAGAATTTAGTGATCTTTTGTGCTGGGGTCTCTATTAATTTGCCTAGCATAGACAAACGTGAGCACATTGTCCTTGCCCCAAGAGTTTAGCACATAATAGAGATATCTAAGACTGAGATTATTGACCACTCCGCTAAACACTCTCCAGAACTGATTGAAAAACAGCAGATGATCCTCATTCAGAATGACTTCAAACCACAAAGCGCTAAATACTCCTAAGGACTCAGTAAAATGAAGCTAAATAAAATAAGTGCTCAGAAATCAATTACTTTCTAGTGCACAGAATCTGTGGGATTAAACAAGTTCTGAAACTGAAATAAGGGAAAATTAAGGGCCAGTTTTCTACCAATAGAACTCTGTTGTCAAATAAAGTTAGAATAAATTAGCAAAGAGAAAACCCTGTGGGATCTCTAGAACCTGCTCCATATTTTTTTCTGTGTTTAGAAGAGAAGTGCCTAGAGTCTGGACTTTTGAGCTCTGAAGAAAGGGGCATCCACAGCTAATTGGAGAGGCTAGAAAACTTAATTTCTTTAATCAAGAAACGATATTAATAAAAAAATGTTAACATCTTTTAATGAAAAACTCCTGGTAGGAAAAATCATCACACTCCTATAAACTCAGCATTCAACAAATTCTTGCAAAATGTGGTTTTTCTGCCTTAAGCAAACATGATGATTGGTAATATCTGAGTAACTGATGGGATAGTTTGCAGAGGCACAATCTTGCCATGTGGTTATGGTTGCATGCACACTACATTTGTCTTTCTTCCACTGAATGCTGGATGGTTACAGAGGTAAAGGATGTCTAGTCTTCCAAGAAACTGAAAGCTGAGTAGGCCATTGCTGTTTCATTGGTTGTGTAATCAAAGAGATTTCTGAGGCACATTAGTAATCAGAAAACTGCTGGACATTTAGTTATGCTGACAGATGTGATTTATTCCAGCCAAATTCCAGCTTCCACAATCTTTCTGGTGCTGATTGTTTGTCCTTAATTGTAGATAAAAGGCATCTCTTCTTCAGCTCTTAAGTCACAGTAGTAGCTATGTGTGAGATGTCCTGTAAAATCCTATTTCAAAAAGAAGCAAGACAGAGAGCAGATAAACCATGAGTCTCTCGCTTTGTAGTTTGCTTTCACCGTACACTACCTCAGGCGTCCTGGAGAGTCAAACATATAGCTAACAATAGAATTGGTCCTGACCTTCCAACTGTAAACTACAAGAGCCTACTCGCTCAGCTAAAAAAAAAAAATCACCTTTGAAGGAAGGCAGGGAATGAGGATCACGAGAACATCTTTACAAGGGAGGAATGTCTTCTATACTCAGTTCTTCGTGACTTTCCTCTCAGAATTCTGCAGTGCTGAGCTTGAAAAGGGATTAGTTCTATCGTTCCATAGAAAAATTTAATTTAACCAAGTTGTCTTGCAATGGGCAAGGTAAAATTTGAGGTAGAACTGGAATTCAGCCAAACAATAATGTATAAATTAATAAGTGGCAGGATCAGCTTTTGTAAGAACAGTGATTGGGATGAGTGCAACTTTACCAGGAAGCCATATGGGACTGGAAAATAAAAGAAAGAGGCAAACCATCATCTTAGGCTAACAAGGCTGTGGTATGGTAGTATAAAGTAGAAAAAAAATATTAGCAAGACCAAAGGGTTGAAAAAAGACTGAATGTTTTTGCCTTCCTCACTCACCTGCAACAGACCATAACTAGTTATTTTTTCTTATAATGTAAGCCTCAAACTTAGAATTGGCCAAAATTTTCTCTCTTCGAAGCCACTCATTTGGATTTCCCATGGCAAATAACCTAATAGAGCTAAAAGTTTCCTCTGTAGGTGACACTGAGGCATGTTCTCTCTTCAGCAACTGCAATGCAACCTATAGCTTCCAAGCTTGCATATTCTGTCTAGTTCTGTCCTCAAAATTGCATTTCCTCACAGAGACACAGGTCACTGTTAGTCAGAGAGAAATAATTAGTATGTCTTTGTTGGCTAAAAGCTAAATTAAGCATGCTTGTGCTGTACCTGAGAAAATGGCTTAGTTGTAAGCTGTTGCTCTCTAGGGAGGAGGCATGCTGTTTCTTAGTGTTTTAAAGCCCTACATGAATTTATGGTGCAGTACTAATTATGGTCAATCAGTGTATGCTCTTAATTTGGAGGGATTCATTGAGTGGTGCTACAGACTCATGATGATAAGCTCCGTGGCAATGAATCATAACATTAATTGGCTGGCTGGGCCATCTCTGGAAACCGTTGATACTTAAAAATCCTTCAAATGTGACAGTAAAACAAATGCTGGGAGCCTCTAAACCTCCCCTAGTCACCCATGGAGTCTCTGAAACCCTTCCAGATTTTTGTATTCTGTTTGTTTTAACTTATCTGTGTCTGTCGTTTCCTTGTTGCTGCCATGGCAAAGTCCTAGCTGGGCTCATGTTCATTCTCTCAGGAAAGCTTATTATTGCATCTCCATTTGAAAATGGGAGATCTTGAGGCCACCCCTTTCAGCAGTGCTCCTCTCACCTCTCTGAAATGGTTACAACAGCTCAGAGCATCTCAGGGTGTTCTGGGTCTGCTGCTGATTGCCCTTCTCCCATGCCATCTGATGCATATTAGGGAAACAGCCTCCTTTCTTCAATAGCTTGGGATTCAAAGCCTTTAAAGCCTGGTTAGGAGACAGAAAGACCTTTACCACTAGGATAACTTTCCTAGGCTGACTAGGTGAGCCATTTGATCTCTTCTGTCTGTTCAGTGATCCTGAAGTACACAGATGGTGAGCAGAGATGGTGAAGTGATATAGACAAGCAGCCTTTGGGCTGAACACTCCAAGTCTTAGTCAGCTAATGCCTTCACAGGAAAACCTCCTTTGATTTCAGTAGTAAAGGAGCCATAATGCAGGCTGAATAAAGAGTGATTAATCTCTTCAGAATGTGGCCCAGTTCCCGCCTTTTCTTGGCCCATGATCTATTTTTTGCAAGTGAACTAAATCCTATTTCTTTATATGTAGAGCTAAGGAGTATACAGTAAACACAGCTTCTTGAGTTGTCTGGTGCTGGATATGTCCTGAAGGACAGCTACAAACAATGACTGGTTTGTCCCTCCTTATGTGTTTTCACAAATTATTCACACCGGATAACTGAGAGCAGAAGCTTGAGTGAACAAAATGAGAAGTGATCTGAACACCAACTCTTGATCTGGTAAGCAGTAAATCTGCTCCCATATGAGCATCCTGAAAGTAAATGAAATTTATGATCAGCAAGTAGAGAAAGTAGGGGATTTTCTGGAGTCCAGAGAAGGAAATGCAGCCTGTAGCAATTGATATGCATGCAGGTAACCCAAGGAACTATATCATGGCTGAGGTATTAGGGAAAAGTTTATTTCAAAATCAGAAACGCTGAATGCACGGCAAAGTGTCACTGAATGAAATCATGCAGCAGGTGACAGAGTACCTCTAGGCCTTTTTTCTGGTGCTTTTAAAACACCTTCTGCATGTGCATAAATTCAAGGTTGAGTGCTCCCATGTCCCTCTATGGGCTCTCTCTCTCCCCCAGCAGGGGCCTCACATTGTGTGTATGGGAAAGTGTTATCTCTACACAGGAATCCTATTGCTTAAAACAGGAAGAGAATAAACATCCATAAGTGTAATAAATAGAATTTTTCTACATTGGTCTTTTCCCAGGTCTAGTTTTTCTAGCAGTGAAAACTCTTATCCTCCTAAAATCTCCTGCATTTAAATTTTATGTCCCTACACAGCCCACACTTATCAGCCCTGGGGCTGAGGTAGAGTCAGAATCATTGATAAAACCATTTCTAATCATTGATAAAACCAACCTGCTATTTTATATTCACTACAGTAGTCTACAGTAAGTCTAGCTTTGTTTTCAGAGACATCAAGAATATTTCACTGGAGAAGTGACACAATGTAGAAGCAATCCTCATGCCTCAGTTCTGCGTTTATAGAAAAGAATTATTCTTTATGTGTTAGTTGCAATCATCTATTTTAGTTGCAATTGTAATTGTAGCTGAAATTTTTAGAGAAGTATAACTTCAATGATACACTTTCCAAAATCTATGTATGAACCACTAGTGTTAAAACACTAGTTTCAGAGCTAATGTTGCAAGGAAATAAATCAATCAACAAATGTAAAAAAACAACCCCAAACCAACCAAAACCCAATCAAAAAACAGAAAAAATCCCCCGACCAACAAGTAAGAGAACACAAAACAAGCTCATTTTCATAGCTGATAGTAACGATCTTATGACACTTTTTTTACCCAGTTTCCTCCCAACCTTTATATGGAGAATTTAAGTCCTTTCCTTAGGAACATCTGAAATAAAAATTTTACTAAGCTTTCTCTAGGTGTCAGCTGCTTTGGAGATAAGACCTGTTCTTTTCCTCCTGTAGTGTAATCTCATCCTAAAGTAGTCTTTCACCTAATGCTACAGTCACAATGGATACCAGTATTTGATGACTTTAGAAAGGGAGTTTTCAATTTTTTCGGTGTTACATGTCTTCTGACCTCACTACTAGGCATTCACAGCACTTCAAAAGATTTCTGTTTTATCACAATACCAAGATTTATTTCTGTGCCTTCTTTGTTAAGGCTTCAGGTGCTCATTTCACAGCAGCGCACATAGATCAAGTTGAGAATCAACAATTTCTTCCTCTTTGGTCACTGGTGATGCTTTTCTGTTCATATTTTCTGGATATGTCCTTATTTTGTTTCACTGAAATGTAATGGAAAACCTTGTAGGCCATTCCTAAACTATCAAACACCTACACTACCTGTCTTCAGATATTATTTCCAGAGCATTCAAAAGTGGGCTAAAAATGAAACATAAACAAAAGATGGAAAATTATAAAAAAATGTGGAGTTTTGGGGAGGGGATTGGAAGCTGCAGAACTTGACTTCCATAGTTTCTGCACTGGAAAGTTGCTGTTAAATTATATACTATATACTATTTTTGCCTGTGACGCAGTATGTCTCAGTCAAGGTCCTGTTTGAGACGGAGCCCATTTCCCCATAGCAGTCCTCACAGTGCTGTGCTTTGCATTAGCGAATAAAAGGGTGTTGAAAACACAACAGTGTTTTAACTACTGCTGACCACAGCATTGGGGCTGTAATGTTCCTTCTCCAGTTGAGGACAAGATTCTGGGTGAGGACACAAGTAAGCCAGCTGACCCAAACTGACCAAAGAGATATTTTACACCATATGTCAGCTCAGATATAGAAGCTAAGGAAAGGAGTGGGAAAGGGGAGCATTTATTGATTCTGGTGGCTGCCTGCTAAGAAACTACTAAGTGTGCTGAAGCCCTGCTTCCTGGAACGTGGACGGACATTGCTGCTGCTGAGAAGTAAAGAATAAACTTTTCTTTTAGTTTTTGCATGCACAAGCTTTGCTTTTGCTTGAGTAAACTGCCTAATCCCAAACCGTGACTTGTTTTTCATCTTATTCTTTCCTGCTTACCTGTCTGGGAAGGGGAGGGATAGAGTGACTGGGAGTGCACTTGGTGTCCAGTCAAGATCAACTTGCTGTAGGCCCTTTACCCAAATCTTCTATAGCTCATTACTATTTTTTTCCTTTTACCAAGTATCAACTTGATACAAAGGCATCCTGCACAATGCCCCAGTATTGCAGTTTCTGCTTTATATGGTTTGAAAAACACCCAAACAATTCACCACCTCAAAAGCCCTGATGACTTTGCCAGGTAATTGAATGAGGGTTACATTCATAGTAATCACATTATTGCCTCCTCTTTTCATGACACAGGAGACTGATATGATGGAGTTATATTCAAAAGGAAACCACAATGCAGGGACAAATTGTTAAGAGCAGTTTCTATTGGCAGCCTCTAAGGATGTTTCCCTGTATTTCATAAATCACATAATCAAGACATCAGTTTAGAAATACTAGCTGGTTATCTAAACACATGCAAAAGATTTGTGCCGTGCAGCAAAGCATTTCCTTGGTATTTTTGAATGGAGTGCTGCTATTACTGGATAACAGTGGAGGGCAACTAAGTTACTATTACTTTTTCTCCTGTGAATTGCAACCAGATGCAACTAATTCCTGTATTAATTATGAGGAGGATAGAAAGAGGCTAAGTCACACCGAAAATGTGCTATCACAGTTGTGCCAATAGGCACAAATAACTTGTAAGCTAGCCAGCAGTACTTTATACTACAAATAACTTACTTAATTTCTTAAAAACTTGTATAGTTAATTTAATAGGGTGGGGAAAATTTAAGGCTGCCTAGTATTTCAGGCGGACAGGCTCAAGTGGGTAGGGAATAGCATGCACTAAACATATTTTCTTTTATTTTTGGTTTACTTCTCACTTGATTCATTTTTACTTAGCCTGGCTGAAGTGCAGAATGGAGAGTAAACCCTAAGACATCTTCTATAACTGTGAAGTGCCTTATAACTTTAAGAGCATATAGGAAACTGCTTTTCTGCTCTTGCCTTGCTGTTACTCTCAGAAGGCTTGATGCTGAACTATATTGATTAATAACTTTGTGATGAAGACTGATGTACTTAGATAGCATATTCCTACTGCTTATGAATTGTGACCCACAGAATATTGAGGAAGATTTAGAAACTAGAGTGTACATGCACAAATCTGAGGCCTGTAAACATATAGTAAATTTGCAAGAAGTATTACTCATTCTGTGCCCAGTTGAATTTTGATTTATGAAATGTAATTAGTTTTCTATATTTAGATTTGAAATATTAAGACACCTCTATGAAATTATGTTGAAGAAAACAGTAACTAACCTCATTAGCAACACAAGGGTCCATTTCGAAAGAAAATAAGCCAGCTATTCACTTATTATCTTCATCACCTTACCCCTCTGCAGAATTCTTCCTCAGCTCATCCCTTCACAGCATTATTGCAATATTACCACATTTAGATTGTTCAAACCATGGTGGAAAGCTCTTTCCAAGAAATTCAAATAGAATGCCCTTTCAGCTTCTACAGTGCATGGAATCCTTCCAGGTTCCATTGGATTAAGTGCTGTTGCAGCAGTTAGAGATTTGTTCACTTATTTCTAGAAGAACAGAGACATTCGGAAAGGCCCTCAAAATTTTCATGATGTTTTAGTACCAAAAACTATAACTGAAAACATCATAAAAATGGATATTGACTGAGGTTTTTTCCCCTATTTTTAATTTGGCTCTGCATTTGTGGACTTCAAAAATGTTTTGATATATGTTCCCTTTTAATTGTTCACTTTAATTGGTCACTATTCTGCTTTAGTCATAGGTCATGTGATATTTCTGTTATATGGTTACAATAGGAGAATGATGACAAATAATCATTATGAAGAATGTTGAGATGACTGAAAATGCTGAATATTTGATTAAAATGTCAATATTTACTTAAGAACAAAACAGCTGGAATTCTTGTCACTGCCACTACCAATTTCCATCCATGTTTAGTGTTTTCTGATTTATAGTGTATTGAATAACATGAAACAGATAAATGTATCATGTGCTTATAATGTGAAATTATGGATTGACAAAAACTGATGCTAGAATTCATCCTGAATCGAAAGCTTTGTAGCTTTTCCACCAATAACCAGCAGGCTTTTCAGATTTTTCTTAATACTCTTCTATGCCAGCATTATGTTCAATTTTGGAAGTTTTTGGATGATAATAGTTGATCTGATGTTTTTTTTCACTTATGCCTCTTTATCTTGTTCTTTCATCACTAAAGACACTGACTCACTAGGGCAAGTCTTGACTTTACAGTTTGATCTGAGAACTTCACATCTGTTAAGGTAAACTTGCTTGTACATTTGCATACTCATCACATCTGAGGAACATATCAAGACTCTCTTAGGGATTTTTTCATTTGTTACTTTTTGCAAGACTTATTTTCCTTCTGGTGTAGGCATGGAAAAGTACCAACACACAGGACTCAAGCAGCTCATGTTGCAGACTTACTACAAAATGAACTTGAGCTTCAGATTAGGAAATATGTAGGATTCAAGTTTGGTGGAATTTGGTTAGGAAGATTTTGCTGTTGATGATTCAGGCTGACTTCCACTGATTATTTTGCTTTTTAAAGTTAGAGAAAAATCAAAACAGTATAAATGAGAATCAAGTATCAATTTTATCCATATCTAGAACAATCAATTACAAATTTGCGTTCCAATCTATTTAAACAAATAAAATTATCTTCCTGCAAACACAAAGAGGAAAAATTCTGTTCACTAAAGCTCTATATATCTGAAAATACTTCAACTCTGCCCCATCTGAGATTCCTTGGTCACTTTGCAGACTTTATTCAGTTTATCAATGAACTCAGTTCTACTAAGATAACCTCGGAGAGAACCAACTCAATGTTCTGAGATGTCTGACATCAGACTTTTATTTTGTGGGGACAAGAAACAGGGTCACAAACAAATTCTGCTCATGCAGAAAAGTTCATATTTTAGACCTGGGCTGAGAAGAGATTGGATCATCTTCTATTGCCATTTCAAATGACCAGGCTAACATGTTTCATTTTAGGAGGAGAAGTGAGTCTCAGCAGTGAAATGACCAGTGAAGAAAGGCCTTGCCAGCAGACCTTCTGTGATGGTTTAGGACCACTGTTTTTGCACTAGGGGCGTGCTCAACAGTGATGAGAAGACTGAACAGAATTTAAACAACAGGGAAATAGTTTATTCGTCTGGAGCTCAACCAAAAAAGGCAAACAATTTAAGGGAACCCCAGACTTAACACAGAGATTACACCTGACAAAAACCATGCAAAAAAGGGAAAAGGGAAAAAAGGGAATAAGGGAACTGCTTTTCAAAGGCCAGGCAGACTGGCCAAGGAGAAGCAGGGGGAAGGGAAAGCTGCTCCTCTCCGCTCTCTCTCTGCCTCCTTTTGATGGTAATTGCTCCCAGCCCTTGAAGTCTCTGCAAAACACAAAAAGTGAAAAGCACCCTCCCTGGACCCAGGGGAGCTACTTGGGGGAAGCTTTCCACTTGCGATTGTGTTGGCTTGGCTCTGGTGCCGATGGAGGTGGGCAGAGTCAAGCCGTGGGGCCTGGAAGTCAGAGGAGAGGGGCCGCGCTGCTGCTCTCCATCTTGCAGGAAGCCGAGAAGAGGGAGCTTCCGTTTTTCAGGCTTTTTAAACCCTCCAAGTCCCACGCAAATCTCACAGTCTTCTTCCTGGCTTCACCTCTTCGGATTGGCCAGCGGTCCAAGCTCCACCCCTCTTCCGAGATCTTCAGTTCCCGCCAAAACCCGCGAGCCTGCTGCTTGCTGGCGCCATGTTTTTTACCAGCCGCGGGCTGGTTGCAGCCTCCCCAAGGCACCTGCTGTCCACGGGAACCCCCAAAAAGGGGTTCCCCAGGCCACGGGACCGCAGGAGCTGCCTGGAGCAGTCGCTGTGCCTGCACCGCCATGAGGGGGCCAACCCCGGGGCTGCTGGGACTGCGGGACCCCCCGCCGGGCTCTTTCGTAGTGGCGCGGGACCAGCAGAGCTGCTGCTGATCGCCAGCCCCCGGCTGTGGCGCGCGGGGCACCGAATCCAGTCGCCGCCTGGGGAGGGGACAGGGAGCGGCGCAGTGACCGTCTCTCCCCAGTGCCGCAACCGCAAACCAGCAGCTGGCCAGAATCGCTCCACTCCTGTCCCCTCTCCGGTGCTGCTGCTGCGATTGGCAGCTGGCCAGTGCCAGGCTCCGCTCCTTTGTGCCGCGAAAACTTGGGGAAAGCCACTGGACCCTACGCAGCACTGTGTTCGCCGTCAATCGCCGCCTGTCCTGCCAATCCCTGTCTCAGCCCGGAGTCCCGGTGAGTCCCTGGCTCGGTTTCCCCCTAACCTCAGAGGTCAGCGGGGGGGAAGGAGCTTGGGCTTTTCTTAAGGGAACAAAAAAACCCCCAGGATTTACAGAACCAGGGAGCCAGCGAACAGTTCAAAACGAAGCACCCCTTTTCCTTTCCCCTCCCTCTAAGAACCCCCACAATACCCTCCCTCCAAAGGACCCAGCACCACCCCCCTCCCTCTCCCAAACCTCCACACCTTCTTTCACATTGCAAGCAACAGCAGGACCCAATTCAATGCTGAAGGTTGTTCCTTCCAAATGGACCTTTGACAAGTTCAGGGGCTGGACTTCTGTGGCTTCTGACCTTTCATAAGATACCTGGGGAAGATGAGAGATGGTTTATCTAGTGTCTTACCAGATGCATTTGTTATCCGATAGACTGTTTATGTCAGCTACAGCATATAGTGTGCTCTTATTTGAATATAACCATGGTATTCCTTGGAATAGAGTTGACGTAGGAAATGGACAATGATCTAGAGGAGTCATGGACTTTGGCAAGCAGATTTCAGGTTGTCTGTTTTGAAATACGTGTTCTGGATAACCTTTAGAAAAAAGCATAATTTCTTCTAATTGTAGTGCCCTGTCTTTGGTTTGGGGTGCTATTTTCTTTCTTATATCCATTCTTCTTCATCTATTTGTCAAAAACTTAGGAATTTCTAAAGTGGAGTAAAACCCCACCAGAAGTTCCCTGTCTTTCTTTCCCATGTCCTTCTCATGGGATCAGGCTCCTGAAGGCACAAGTTGCCTGCTATATTTTATCAGGGATTCTTAAGGCTTCTTGCGTAATGCAAAATATCATCATTTCAAGGAGTCCATCAAGACAGTTTTGACCTTAGCCTGATTTAAATTTGGAGTTAGGTTCTCCAAGCAAACAAATTCTCATCTACAAATACTTCTGTGTTAAAAATTGAATGTAAATTCTAAAATCAGATACAAAGACCTTTCTCTTCTCTTCCTCCTCTTTTTCTGCACACACACAAGCATACACACACAAGCATACGCACACAAGCATACACACATGTACACACCATCTCACCTCAAACTGTATTTTGGGCAAATAAAGCAGCTTTATAGTGAGAAGAGTAAAATCCCACACCAGACAAAATTGATTTCAATGGAAGAACAGTAGTATAAAACTGCAGTGAGTCATGAAATGAATCAGAAAGCACAGATTTTATGGACAGAGAAGGATATGCCAAATGAATGTTGTATATTGTATTAGAGGGATCGCTTTCTAAACAACTTGCTGTCAGATTTATGGAAGAAATTCAGATGGAGAAGACACAGAAAATAATTCAGCAGAACAAGGAGAAAGATATACTTTTCATTATCAATGCTTTATTACTGAATTTGATGAAATATGATTCCGAATTTATGTTATATGTATTTTCCTTTCTTTTGGCTTTTTAAAATTAACAAAATCTAATAATTACTCAATGGCAGGACACTAGCACAGTGGACTTCTGGCTGTTGTTCTGATATCGTGGACTCACTTGATGTGTGACTGGGCAAACTCTGTAGTTATCTTGTGCTTCAGTTTATCTATAAAGAAGACTAGAGCTTAACAACATTTAAAAGCATGCATTAGGCAAGTCAATTTTGTGTTTGTTGATAGCATTGAGATTCAGGTATGAAAGGTAAGTTGAAAATATTATTATCCCAGTAATAGTGAATACATTGTTAAAAATTAGTGAGAGCTGGAAATATGCTCATTTAGTATCAGAAAAAAAACCAACTGCCTTCCAAAATTAAATAATTGTCTTTAGGATATTTCTAGTTGAATATCTCCTTCTTTACTCCTTCTTTCCCTGCAACAGTACTGTCTCTGTAACTTACATGTTCCAAAATGCTTCTATGGTGCTGTGAAGATAAGACACCACTCTGTAAGAGAAAAACACTTGGTACAATAGCAAAGTAGCCAGTGAAGTGAAGCAGAGGGCTTCTATGACAGCTGTCTTTCTCACCTTGTGCACACAAGTGCAGAAAACCACTTTTTTTTGCAGGATTATTATGAGGAATTCAGGCTCACTTTGTTTAGAGGTCTTTCCTGCCTGGAAGAGGCTTTCTTTCTATTTTTTTCCCACAAACAGCTTGGATGTCTCTCCTTCTCCGGCTTTGCAGAGCAGTTAACTCCCTGAAATGATAACTTTTTCACAGACAACCTTGAAGTCTCCGCAATGGGAGGCCAACCAAGGCATTAAGAAGGCTTGGAAAGGAAAAAAAAAAATCATGGTTTTTTCATGCTCGCTGTACACGCCATTATGTTTGGTGTTCTCATCTTTGAAAATAAATTTTCCTAACTTCCTCCACTTCTAGATGTTTTGGGGGTACTCGCGTTATCTTTCTTCACAATATCCAAAACAAAATGTTCTTCAAAAGTAAAAAGATAAATAAAAAATAGCCACCCTGAAAAGCTCCCATCACTGAAACTAATGTAATTCTCTGACAACTTCTATCAATATTGGCAGAAGCTTTCTTTGGAAAGATTAATCAGTGGCCATTCCTGTCATGAAAACAACATATGCCAAACAAATTGGTGGTCTGTGGTTGTTGAGAAGGGAGTTTGGTTCAGCTAGCATGAAAAGAAACAATAAGGATGTGGAAGAGGAAATTTATTAACTCAGACTTCCATCAGACATAAAAGTAAATTGCCATGATTTCACCAACATTTGCCTTCACATTTCTGTGGCAGAGTCACACGGGAGTGTTTTTCTAATTGCTATTTATGAAATTATACTCCAAGTCAACTAGCAACATTGTGGCTTACAAGAAATGTGTAAGAAAAACAAATGCAAATATTATGCCCTGTGTTTTTAATAATCTGTTAATGTGGACCTGGCGTGTGGTGTGTAGGAGCTGTTATAGGTGAGATGGGAATGGCTGTCTGGCCTTGCTCTATCCTGAGATTGCAGATTTCAGGACCCAGATGTGATGCCTAAACGAGTGTGAATTACACAATTACAGATAGGGTGTAAGCTAAAAGAATTGCAGAAATCGCTTTTTTTGCAACACACAAGAGGATGTGAGGAAGTGTGAAGGTGTAAATTAAAGAAGTCTCCTATATTAACCTGCACTTCTGCCAAGTAAGATGAGCCAACTTTATACTGCTTCACACTCACTTAGGCTCAATCACACCCACTTACAACTGTTCAACTCGCACTTTCTTGATCAATGTAATAAGTACATGATGTACCCCCTGACAGAGCAAAATTCTTTCCTCAAAGGAGCACTCAGCATCCATCAAAACCAGTAGCTGAACATACTCACATGTAACCTAGGAATATGTGTTTTCTGCCCGACACTTTTTACAGCTCCTTGTGCAGGCATGCTGTGCTGGCTGAGGTGAGCTGAATTAATTTTTCTTTCCAGTCAGGAGTGCCGTCATGATACATTGTGTGTGTGAGGGAGATAGGGCCTGATGCTGGGTTGAGATCAAGTCCTATTCATCTTATATTGCCACTGACCAGAGGAGATATGTATACGGTCTTTTCCAGAGATACTTCTTCTGTGTAGGACAGCATCAGAAAGCAAAGCAAATCTAACCAGGTAATTGCATCAGGCAGTGAGGGGCTTTGTACTTTCATAAAGAAAACAACCCCAGTGGGTTATGTTCATCCTCTAGCTTGACGATAACCAGCTTGACCTCAACAGTTTATTACAAAGAACATGACTCTTGCTCAAAGAATCTTTCTATTTCTCTTTTAAAATGAGCAACACAGGAAAGAAGGGGAGTGGCATTTATGCTATGATTTTCATTGATGTTATGTAGATTTATTTTAATTTTTTTTTTCTTTTTTTTTTTCCCAATTATCTTTGCAGCCAGATGCACCCATGAAGGACAAAACATTGCCTTTGTCAGGAAATAGGAATTGGCTTGTAAAACAGGCCCAGTGAAGAAATGACAGCACTTGTACCCAACCTCATCTTGAGGCTGACAACACTAAGCCTGGTTTACAAGTCTGTCTTAGCTCCTCAGGGCGTGGGTAATGCAATTTTAATCAGCCTGTGTATGCTTTGGTCTCAAAGGTCTTCTTCAGTGCTTACATCTTATCCTTCTGAGGCACTTTGAAACTTCATTTGATGCCAATCCCTATTTCCAGGAAAAGAACCAAAGGGTTTCTGGGGAGGTGTTTATAACATGCTGCAATAAACAAAAGCATAAAGTGCATGAACTACTTCAGTAAAGATGAATTAGTTAATAGGATCTTTCAAGAAAAGTTCACATCTACTTCATTATCTTATCTTTCCTGTGTATGCAGATGACACTTCAACCTACTTTCACTTGCTCTTCCTCTTCCTCTCCCGTGATTGTCTTGAAACAGTGCACATGTGCAAAAAGAATAAGTGATGGTATTTCAGATGGATTAGTGAGAAGCTATGAGGAATGACTTTTAAACGTAGTACCCCATCCCTTAGTTTCTATAATGGCATAGTTCAAGTGAATTACTTTGAGTTGTTGCTGACAGTGAAAAAGCAAAATCCAGTTCAGAAAGAAGACAGGGGGTGGCACCTCAGTCCAATAGGAATTTCTCTGAGGAAATTGCATCTCTTTCCTACTCCACGGGCCTGTATTAATGAAGTAGTTGTCCTGTTTCCAGGACAGTAATATTGAAATTGAGGAGACAATACCGGACATCTGCATTTCCCACTTCTCGGGAAAAATACAGTTGAAAATGATGGAGAAGAGCAAATGAAAAAGATTGAATGACTCCCTCTGAAACATGATAATGTATGTATTGTTGTTTGCCATACAGGACTATAGCACCCCTGTCTTTCCAGACAAAAATGGAATGGGGTAAGATCTAGTACAAGAGAGGTAAATGGGTAAGAACTAGTACCTTCACCTGATTACCTCTGTTCTTCGACCTTTGCTTGGCTGAGGAACTGCAACAAAAAGACAAGTCATGGTTTTAATAGCTTTAAAGTAATTAATAAAGCCCTGCATAGACATCAAATATTCACATTTTCCATGGAGATTAAAAAATTTGCTTTACCAAGTTCCTCTCCTCTGTTTGCATTGCAGATGTGTCATTAAAATGTTATTTTAAACACCAGGTTTAGAGGTGAAATGGTACAAAAGTTACGCACCCTTCCTAAAGAATGCGGTGAGTTAGTGATGATCCATCCCAGCAGCAATGACCTGTTCCTGCTCTTAACTACCTGAGTGTTCTTAACATTATTAAAATGATCTCAATTGTAAGAGGCATAAAAAGGAAGGAAAAATGGGGAAACACAATCAGAATAAAGCAAAAAAGGAAAATATTTTAGAACACTAAGATGATCGGTTGAATTATTTGTTAATGGAAAAATTTGCTAATCAAAAAAAATCCTTCCATATAGGGAAAATTTTGATGTTGTTTTTCTTAAGAAAAAGCTTTCGAAGTGTCATCTCTAGGCAAATTTTTGTGCATTGTAGTACTTAGATTCATAAAAGTATTCCTAATGGGTATTTCAGGACAGGAGAAAATGAGCAGGATGTGGGTAGATTGATAAAGAGGTGAGATGAAACAGTAAAAAGGGAAGGCTTAAGGATATGTGCCTTCTGGGTGATCAAAAATTGAACATAAATATAGCATATTGTGATTAAAATTCCATACAGACTAAATTTAATTTGACCACAGGAACTGGAGATAGAAACTAAACCATGAAGAAAATAAACTATGGTCAAACAGGCACATCCACAACTCTTTTATGTGTGGTTTACTGCTGTTAAATGACAGTTCTTTTAACCATAGAGACTATGTTTGTTGTGCAAATGCCACAATGAAAGGGATTTCGTTTCACTTTTAAATGAAAGAAGAAGCAGCAGGACTTGAGGGCCACTTCATTTTTCATATTTTTAGCCTGTTCAGAGACCCATGGAGCTTTCTGAGAAGTGCTCTTGAGAAGCACATGTGCAACTCAGGCAGATCTCTATGTCCCAACCTAGAGGAGCACTGAGATCCATCTTACTTTTATTAAGATAATTTTTGTGAGTTTTGGGGGATTTGTGTGTGTGTGTGTTTGTTCATTTGTTTGTTTTGTGGGTTTTTGGTTTGGTTGGTTTGAGAACTAAGCTTTATCTGAAGCCATTTCATGCTTAGACACACTGATTTAAATGTTATGTCTGCCTTACTTTTAATTTCCACTCACTTCTGCATGTTTGCATTTTGCCTGGAACTGACACATCTAAATGCAAGCATGGCAGGAACTAATCGAAAGTTTAAGGCCCTGAAAACTGCATCATTGTTTTCAGGAGATTTCCAATTCAGTGGAAAGGATAAAGCAAGACTGGGGAAATGATTATGTGTTTATAGATGCCTTATCTATCACAATATTGTTATGTTTCTAGTTATTGATCTGTAAAATAACCAAAACTGTTTCAATGTAAGTCTTGATTATTTCTTTGGAAAATAGAATATATCCTGTTGATTTTGCTCAGTTAGTTGATCTTATATTTGAAGGATAATTTTTTTAGGTTTCCAAGCAATATGAGCATTAAAAAATATCAACACAGAAATTTAGTTCAGGAGACAAGGTTTACAAGTCTTTCTGATTGCTAAATAAATGTTAGTGGGGATTAAACACGAAATTCATAATTTGGTAGGATTTTTACAATATTTTCATTTTTCTTAGTGACTTCTATATGGGGAGTCCTGCAGTTCCTAATAAAAAAATCACCTCTATTCCAGTATTACAGCTCCCCTTGCAAAATGATTGTTGTCAACTGGCAAAAGTTCAAGGCTGACATTCAGCTTTAGACTTTTAATGAGAATGCAAAGATTTTTGTAATTACTGGATCCCCAAAGATTGCCTTGAACATGATAACTAATTTTGGCACAAGTTTGGCAAGTTTATTACCTGTGAAGCCAGTGTAACAGATTTTTTTCTGTAGTTTTAGATCCTGCACCCTTCTTAACTTAACCAAAATATTTTTTTATTTTTTTTTATATCTAAGAGAAGCAAAGAGATACTGGGAATAGAAGTTAACTTCTCCACATGTCATTTGTCACGAAGAAGGTAAGATAGAACTAAACACTACTATACATTCTTTAGCCATTCTAGTCTGCTATACTACTGCCAATATTTTTTCAAGTGTTGAGAGTAACTTAGATACTGAAAGTGTAACTTAATTAAGTAATATCATTCATACTTGGAACTTTCAGAGAAAAGTGGGCTTTTTTTAACAGAAAAAAAAGTGTTGACACTTTGCTGTTACAAAGCTTCATCCTGAGTTATTTAATATCAATAATATCTTCACTTAAACTTAATTGGCATTAGGATTAAGTCACAAGCAAACAGTCAGCCTAAGCATACAGTCATTTGTGTTATGAGTGAGCCTGATGATCCATCTCAATTAGTGTCTTGTCTCCAGCTTGTAGAGAATGTAACAACTGGTCAAACATATGTCATCTTTAAGCAATATTTACCTTTGCCATCACATGAATTAGCAGCTTTTGAACTTGGTTGTCTCTGCTTCCTTAGACTGAGCCAGGAAGGAGTCATTCATTAAGGAATGGTAACTTCAGTCATTTATAACTTCAAGTATCTATAATTTGACATTTTGGGGAACTGCCTGTATCCCACATTTTGCTTTGTTGTGATACTCTTCTCCTAATATTACATTAAGAGATAATTCTACTTTCAGAAATGTGTTTTTCTGAACAGGACATACCTGGAAAACCTGCTTATACATGTAAGTTGTACAAGTGTAAGATTTATTATAAGAAAAATCCCACTTTTATGTTCTTCTCTATAAAATAATTAATATTTCTGCAATTAATTTCATAACTAATTTATAGCAAAGCATTTAAACTCAGCAGAGAAATGTAGTTAAGAAAAAGCTTTTGTTCCTAAAGTATTCTAAAAGATATAATTATTTAATTCTTGTTCTCTAACCCTGTAATTTTCTTATCCTCACAAGTCTACAGTGAAATAATTATATGTCATTTGTAGTCTTGACATTTTGCTCTTGCTTTTTAATTTGGATATACAAGTAGTGCTTGCCACTTTCTATCTGAAATGGGTGCAGGAAGAAATGTAAGTAAATATTAAACATACAAAAAAAAAAAGGCAAGAGAGATATGGATCAATTATTGCCCATAATACAAATGGAAAATTACAGTCAGTACTGTTTTCAGAAAAATAAGAAAAAATAGGAGAACCTTGGTTTGAGAAGCTTACTTTAATCTATTAAGTGTTAATTTTGAAAATCTTTCTTCTCATTCAAAAGTTGTAGTAAAGGAAGAAACTTGATGAGTAGGGTTTTTTTCCCTCTCCCACATTGTAAAATGAAAAAATGGAATGCTTTAACCATATTAAATCTCCTTAAGTGTCTGAAACCATTTTAAGAAACAGTTACTGACATATAAGGTCTTGGGCAAATCAGTATTTGAGTGACATTCTGCTTGCAACCCAAAAGCTATTAAAAATAGCTTTCGTCACCTATTGCACTTCCACACTTGCACTTTTTCAGGAGTTACTGTCAAGTCTGTCAAATGAAAACTAATTGACAATCCAATAGAAAATAATGAATAACTCATTTGTAACCTCTTGCTTCCACAAACCTCAAGGGCCTCACTAGATTTTGGAATCTCAAACCCCTTGTCTGTATTCTCATGGCATTTGGTTATGTAAACATTTTCTCAGTTCTAGACACTTGTGTAACTGCAGGATTTTCAGGCAAGATGATAGAAGAGCAATTTTGATGATAAAGTCAAATGAGAAATTATGGAGTATTGAATTTCTTTTTCTATATACTAAATTTATTATGCTTCTTTTATGCTGTAATCAATGACTTCTGAATTCCAGATCTGCCTGATGTTTTTGGACTATGCAGAATTCTGTGATGCAACAAGAACACTAACATTCCCTCAGTTTCTGTTGGACAGCCCAAAACGACCAAGGTAAAAATTTGGCCTGTCTTTGCTAATGTTAAAAAAGATTTGTCATATACACATAGGAGTGCTGGTGGACTTCTGAGGATCCAAGAATTGAGGAAGCTAGAGTGGACATTGATTCAGATTTCTGACCAGATGGAACTTCATCCCAGAATTTCATGGTAAAGATAGTGAGAAATGCAGCTTTTTGCAGTTACTACCTTTGATTTAATAAATAAACCATCTACTAAAGAGTAAGAAAGAGACAGAAATCAAGAGGTGAACCCACTTAACATGAGAGAAGTAGGATTTTCAGCTATGATGAAAAAGAAGTAGCAAAAGCAATAGGAAAAAAGGTAAAAGGCTTGATTTGCCAGTTAATTTTAAAAAGTTATATTTGCAAAGAAGTATTTTGTTTTTAAATCATCCACACTCTCACCATGAAGCATCAGAGAATACGTCCATCATTTAACTACTTCATTCCAATTGAGAATTTGAAAAGGACTCCACAAATAATGGACTAAATTTTCGTAATCTGAAAGGATATGGGTTAAAATTCCATAAGAAAATAATTTTTGATTCTTTTCTGCAAGTAAAAAAATGAACGAGCACTAAGGGAATCCAACTGAGTGTAGCAAGACCTTTCCAGTGCAGGGAGGCATGACTTATATTATCCTGCCCATCACTTATTAGTTGAGCTAAATGTTTTCTACCCTTAGAACTGTCAAAAATGTAAATGAAAATAACCAGATACTGCACTGTTTACATGCTATTTTCCTTCCTGCTAGTTTAAAAGGATTCCTATAGCAAAGAGTTAAATTTAGTCTTTGATATGTAATAATAATGAAAAATAATGCAAGATGCTAAATATAACTATTTTATATGTTTTTTTATTTGGCAACATTTTTTAATTTCTGCATCATTTTCAGCTTCTGTCGTGTTCTATTCAGCATTTGATACCAAACATTTTTGCTGTGTATTAAAAATGCTGAGTGTCAGAACAAAGCTTATATTAAAACTTTTGTTCTTATAAAAAGCCTAACATGAACCTGGTTCTGTTTATCAGCAAAATCTTTTGTTGTCAACTGTTTCAAATGCCAGAGTTCTTTTAAATACCACTAACATTGCCAGAGCCTCATTTAAACATGCATTAGCGAGGTAATCCTTCAATCATAAACTCGCCACTAAGACATAAAGAGGATGATTACTGACATTCTGTGCCCTTTTCAGAGCTACCCAAGGGAAACAATATAATGAATATTCTGGGCTCGCAGTGACCCCAACCACTTCATAGGAAAGCAAAGGAAAATAAAATTATGCCAGTAACCATTTTCTCTTCTTATTCCTCTTTTATTTTACTTTAGGCAACTGGCAAAAGCATTATACCCACAAAGTGTCTTTGTTAAGTGGGTGTCGTTCTGATTAGTTACATCTTTGAGGGGGGAGCAAAGTAATAGAGTATTATCTCTAATTTAAGTCTTGATCCATTTGTATGATGCTGGGAAGAGATCACTGCTATTAATCTCAAAATGCTTTAAGTTCTGACTCCCCCTTCCCACACTCTTGCACAACTAAACAAGGAGCACAACTAATTATCAGTTCAATGTCTGATTTACTACAACAGTATTGCAGGCAGCAGCATGTCCTGCTGAGATGTTGAAAAATAATGAAATTTAATAAAATATAAAATAAAAATCAATAAAATACATCCCATATCTCAAAAAATTTAGCTGAATGCATCCTGAAAATCAGCTGAACTTGTATGTTAAGAGGATGAACTCATTTGCAACAATGCTATAACTATTTATCTTGAATTCATAAGAACCCTCTCTTTGCACTGCTTGCTTTCTGGTAATGCTTTACAATAATGCATCTTTTCCTTAGGAAGACCAGAGTTTAAAAAATGTGATCAAGATAGCCACTATAAAATGATGAGAAATTGAAATAGTTCCTATCACCACAAAAGCGTTGAAAATGCATACTAACAACTCACACCATCTGGGAAGCCAGACAGTTTTTCTTACTGTCGAATGTCATGGTCAAAAAAATCAAGTAACTTGACAGTCACCTCCCAGGACTTGTTTGCACAGCACAGGACAAGACATGTCAGACATCATGTGGAGCTCCCCCAGATTTGTGCCTGGGGGACTGAAATCACCACAGCTTTGAGCAACAGTTGCTCTCAGGAGGTTTAAATATGATAAACAATGTGAAGGAGTGACAATGGTGATGCTTGCAGTGCTGTTGCAGTTGAGGTCTGTGCTGCATGTCCTCTGCTGCAGTGGAAACCCACCTGGCCAAAGTCAGAAGTGGGAACTGGACTAATGTCAGGCTGAGCCTAAGGCACTTCTGGCATCCTTGCCCATGCAGGTGTGTATCCAGTGTTACTGGGTAACACAGGCAATGTGGAGGGAGGAGAAACGCCATTTTACAGGAGGAAAACATCTCCAAGAACAATGATCCTACTAAGGCCCATGCAATGACAGTTTGGTAGTTGAAGGGTTATGTTACTTTCTCATTCTGCTTTGCTGGTTGTCTGTGTAAGCAGGTTTCTATGTGCTAGGGCAACTATTTCACCACTAGAGTAACCCCTGGAAGTGTTCAAGTTATCTCAGGGAAAAATTTGGCACCAAGGAAGCTGTAACTGTGCATAGTGCTCTGTACTTTTCTGTAGTGTGGAAAGCCTTCTAACTTCCTTGAAGGGATGGCTGCACCATTAGCTCAGGTGTTCAGATTGTCCAGATACCTCACCTGTTAGCAGTTCTCTGTGAAACTCTGTATTTTCTCCCTCCTTTTATTTCAGCTATTTTTTCCGCCTGTGAAAATTCTCTGCACTGACTTGTTTATAGAGGCATCATCTATAGCAAATGGTTGAACTTTAAAATCACATTCTGATCTTGGAAACATTAATGTAAATATGAAATTAGTGTAAATGCGAATTTATGAATGCAACCATACTGAATAATGGAACAGAATTAAATAGTTAAATTGTTGCACATTTTTTTTCATCTTTATTCTCAAACCAGTTACTCCCTTTTAGAGTAGTGCAGGAACATGGGACTCCACAACTACAATGAATCAGCTAAATCAAAGTGTCTAGTTGTCTATAGCTTGCAATCAATCTAGACATGTGCCCAGAAACCAGTTGCCACTAACAAAAAGCTGCAGAAGTGTATGTCTTGGAGCAAGACGGAATCTGGCAGATAAACAGCAAAAGCTAGAGTGCACTTGGCATATAAGTACAAGAAGAAGAAAGTTAAAAAACTAAACCCATGACTGAGTTATAGGCTAGAAATACCCAAAATGTTACTGAATATGCACATGCTTGTACCTACATACTGAGGGAATTGGTGATCCATGATGTATTGTTGATCATCAATTTCTTCCATAGTGGAAGGTGACAAAAAGATAGTTGGAAAAGAAAGGAGAAGGTAATATTTAATGACTTCAAAATGAAATCTATGATTTTTTTTAAATTTTTTTTTTCTGAGTGAAAACTCTAGCTGAATTCACCCTGAACCTACGGGACAAACTACTCAGATCATATTCAGCCATGATGGATAGTATCTTCCCTTTTAAGTATTTCCCCTAACTTCTATATGATAAAGAACACACCACATGAAGTGAATAAATGTGAATAAATCTGAATCTGATTAGCTTATTTTCTTGAATCAGTTTTTGAAAACAATTCTAGGATTATGAAACAATTACAACAATAATAATAGGAATGGCATACGACTACTAAAAATAGTATAATAATGGGATTTTCAGATAGTTTAGATTTAGATCCAGATTTAGAAAGCTCTCAGTTTTGGTCAGAAATTCACCTACCTCCTATGCAGTATGCAGACTATTTTTTTACCATTTTCTCATGCGTTTGCAGGACCATGCATGATGGTGTGTGATACATGTAAAAATAGTTTACTAAATAACCTAGCCACCAATGATGCAATAATTAATTACACTCTTTCAGCAAAATATCCCTAACTTTGTGAAAATTTCATCTGAGCTCAGGATTTTCACTCTGTAGTTTGGAAATCTGTCATTGAATTGTATGCATCTCCCAGAATTACATCCCCATTTTTTATTCACTTCTTGGATTATTTCCTGTTCTCTCAATGCAGTAGCAGCTGGAGCCACTCCTGGCGGCTGCACCCTGCACTTCACACAGCTGCCTCCATGGCTTTTATTAATGTTTTCCATTTCTCATCCTGTTTTCTCACTGATGACTGGCAAAAGAGACACTCTCTCTATTGCAGTAAAAAGTAACAATCCTAAACACCCATCTCAAAATAGCTAAGAGAGGCTTTTTGGCGCTGATGAAGGAAAGTAAAATCAGTGCCTATTGCTGCATGGTTGTATGCCTCAGAGTAGGCTGTAGGTTAGGAGGCATCAACAGACCTTTTTTCCCATTGTTATTTTTTAGAAGCCATCTATAAGAATTCCCTTGCTCAGTGGTACTTTGCCAGAAAGCTAGTTGTAGGGCCACTGCCTCCCTCCAGGTGTCACTGCCCTCTCAAGTACTGAGTCTCCAGACAGCGGGCACTGATTGAGCCATCAATAAATCCAAATCAGGTCAGACTGTGCAGAATCAAATAGCTGATTTCATTACATTGAAGTGACAAGGCGTGAGCTGTCTGGTTTGAGAAATGGGATTGATTTCACCAAGGGAAGCGAAACCAAATGTAATATTAATCAATAATCCAAGATGAATAACTGTGGGCCTATTAACTTGATTTTTAATTCTGAGGAACACTTTGTCTTTAGCTGGCATTCTGGACTGTTTTTTTTTTCTTGCAAGTAGTCCATTTCAGGAAGACCTACTTTGAGTTTGCAATTATTCTTTTAGAGGCAGAAGTTTGTAAATGAAGGGATTACAGGCAAAAACAAATCCATTTATAATTAGTCTTTCTCTCTTTCAAGGCAGTAATAATGACTAATGGTGACCATTTATTGAATCCATTTAGTTAATGGAATTATACTCTTGGTTTAGTTTTTTAACATTTTTAAAATTTATTTCTGCTGAACCAATTTGTTAGGCAGTAGATGTCATACCATGCTTTTATTTGAGATGAGATGGAATAATTGGAAAGGCTTTGGCCCTTTCAAAGTGGACACGTATTATATTCAAATATTTCTGTATAGCATTTTTGTAAATTGGTCATCTATAAATCAACTTTAAAGCCATAAGTGGCTCAGGTCCTTCCCAAAAGAAGGGATCTTCCCTGGAAGAGTTTTTGAACTGTTCCTATGATCTGCACATGCCCTCAGAAAATGTCAGTTATACTAGGGGACAAAAATTCTGATGTATGGAAAAATACAGAAAAAGGATTGGATTTGGACATCAAACGATATCTTCAACACTGGCTACAATGAAGGGTTTTTTTCTACCTTTTCTTGTTATAATTTCCCAAATTTACTTTTCTGTGTCACCTGGAAAATCCCAACAATTAGGCAAAGTGCAATATTATCTTTAATTATAGGAAACAGCCAGCATGTGCAGGTGTTAGTAGTGATGCAGACAGATTAGAAAAACACTGAAAGGAAAAAGGTGAGATGGGCCTCCTCCGTTACTGATCATTTTTTAATGAAAAATGAAAAGAAAATGTTGTTGCTTCTCAGGCTGTTCATTGAAAGGAAATGATGTGAGCTAAGTTATGACTTATATTCTTCTGTGTAAAAAGAAAACAAATCCCAAACAACAAACAAATAAACAAACACCCCCAAAAATCAACCCCACCAAAAAACAACTTGAAAAAAAAAACCACAAGAAAACAGTCTGTCAGGAACTCAGCACATTATATTCACATTGCAGAAAATGGTTTAGCACTTCTCCTAAAGGATGATGTACTACTTTTCTAAAAGGGCATACAGTAAAGGTTGTCTTGCTTTCTGGACAAATTCTGTTTGGTATACTTTACAAGTTAGTTAACCAGCTAGTTTAATGCCAGTCTCCAAACTTCAGGCTCTGGGAGCACTGTTGATATTGTATAATTTCATGTAATCTTCAGCATAGAACTCCCTGTTGGAATTAGTCATCCCAGATTCCTCTTGGAGGGGAAAGAAATAGGCGCTTCTTGGCTTCTGTTTGACCTATTTCGGAAATCTGCATTACATTACTTTTGGTATTTACATGCAGGTATAGGGACTGCATTGCAAGATCTGCCATTTCTAATGAATGCGGCACTAAAAAGTTACTAAGCATAGGAACTACATAAAGGATGTCTTCTCTACAGATGATTTTGTTTTTGAAGGTGTCCTGATCCATTTTTTTCTGCAGTCTGCACTAGCTTGAGTTCGCTTGTCCATTTCGAACATAAGCTGAAAACTCAATCACATTTGCTTTTCAGCTTCTCTGAGTGCAAACAAAATCCAAACCCCAGCCCAGTTGCTTTCATGATTGTGTATCAAGAAAAATGATGTTCTATCAAATCAATTTTAGTAACTCTTTTCAAGAAGGACAGAGAAACCATTCTACAGCCTCCATGGAAGACTATTAAAACAACAAGAAAAAATGCTAATGCCAAATAATCTAAACAGGGCTTTAAGTTTGTGAAATCACTATAACTAGGACAAATATACATCCCTGCTTTGGATTTCTCCTTTTTCCCCTCCTCATTTATGTTTAATGAGTTAAGATGGGCTTTTAGCTAATGATATCATCAAATAGTTCAAACATTCATGATTAATTAGATAAGTATAACTGAAGATATGTATACACTTAGAAGTTGGAAGAATAATTTTATTTTGAATATGATTCTCAAAAATTCGAAGGTTTATGACAAGAAGAATAAACATTCCAGTAATCCTTTTGCTCCAGCGTGGTTAAATGTAAAGACACCAAATACTTCTTTGTGGAGAAGAACAAAGGTTGAATTGTGAATATAAAGACGCGCTAACACAAATATCTTGGAATTTTATAATAAACTTGATGTTGTTTGTACATAATTGAGGGATTTTTTTCTAGTATTTGCAAATATGGCACGGTGCATTAGAGGAAGGAAAAAGCTAAAGATGAATATTAGAATTTATTATTTTTTTTTTTTGCATTGGGGTCATATAGGATGTGAGACTGAGTCTCTGAAAGAAGATAAAAATACCTAGGCCTTTCATACTGAGCTCGGTAAAACAATAGAGAAAACATATTGTGGGAAGAGAGGCCTCACTGACTCAACGATAGGAGCTACAAATACCCAAGTACAAAGGAGTGAGGCATACAAGCATGCAGCACCTATCTTGCCTTTATTGTGCTTTCTTGTCAGGCTCTTCCATATTAATTAAAGGAAAGACAGGGAGTGGAGGTATTGTTGGCACTTAATTCACTTAATTCAAGTTTCATCGGTTTGCAAAATGCAAGTCTTCAGCCTTGTTAAGATTTGCTAAGTTCAACTCAGAATTCTGAACACTGGGAGAGCTGTCAAAAATGCCTCTATAATAACTTTGTAATGATATAATGTCCAAGTCTACTTTAGTCCCAGAATATGTCAGAATATCTTTGTGGATTGCTCTGACTCGTGTTTGCTTGGAAAGGCACTATTATCCCAGCCTTGGCTGGCAGAAGCTCAGCCAAATCACTTCTGAACACGCCCTTTATTATTAAGAGATCAGGAGCTGGAAAAGAGTAAGACTATAGATGCCTAAGTGGCTGTCTGCCATACCCTTAAGGTCGGAAGAAGAGAACACTAGCAAAGAATAGCCCTGGGTCCACAATTCAGGCAAACTGTGCAAGTTCTGTTTCCTGGCATTTTGTAATCTGCTTTGTCTTTTACACCTGTGGAAAGAGATTGTGAAACATTCATAATATCAGATCACAGTTCTTAAATATTATTCCTTTAATAAAAACAGGGACTCACTATCTACATGGCCTTAGAGAAGATGGACTTTACTAGGTCAGATCAGAAATAGCCTAATCCTGATTTCATTCTATTACAGTGGTTAATAGAAACAATAGGAAAAAAAAGAACAGAAAAAGGATATGCAAATAGCAATAATTTGCCCAGCTGTTGAAAGCAACAAACTCCTCAATGGAGAATCAAGACCTGAGCTCCCAAACCAAAGTAAACCAAAAATCTCTGAGCATTCAGACCCTGCAGGAGTCAGATCTCTTTTTAAATCCTAAGGCATTGAGATTCAGAGTTTGAAATGGACTCAGGAGCACTGTAAGACATTTGACAACCAGGAACTGTGGTTGCATTTTAGCCCAGGTGCTTAAAATTAATGTGCACTGTTACTTTCGGAATAGCGTATCACTGCATGCAGACCTTTACAAAAGACAAACCAAGCCAAGAAATTAGCAGGCTGTCTCTTAGGGGAAGATTTCAGTAATTTCTTATTTTTGGCTTTGTTTCAGCCTTTCCAAAATACTTTGTGCATATTCCTCCTTTTCCTCCTCTTTCTTTTGTATCCCTTTTACTAACTTTTGAATATAGTTAGTAAACCACATTCACCTCTAGGTAATTCCTCCTGTGACAATCTACTGTGTTTATAACTTAGGACTTTACACTTTTCATTGTTGTTGCTGTCCTCCTACTTTTCACATATTAGTGTTGGATGCACCAACCCATTTGTTCACCATATACCTGTATGACTAAAAAAATCCAGTTTTCCTTGTTGGGGGAGGGGATTAGGGTAGTACTGTTCTAGCTGCTGTGCAGAGGAGAGCTTCTTTTGTCTCAAGAGAAAGAAAGTAAGCTGGAATGGCAAGTGCTTTACAAATTCACTCTATGGGAGACAAACTGACTTAGCAAATAGAGACTTTCACCTCTAAGTCACCAGTCTGAGGTCAGTTTCTGGCGCATGTTAATAAGAACTTAAACGCTTTACACCCCGTGACTTCTCTGCAGTTTCAAATTTAAAGAAATGACAGTCTCAGGCTAGTTTCTCATAAACACCACCACCGCTGTCACTGCTAATTGGGCACTTGCTGGAAGAATTGGCAGAGAAGCAAAGAGACTGAATGAGCCATTGACATTGAACTCACCTTTCATTGCTGCATGTTCAGTAAGGCTACTTGCTGCTGGCTTTGTGCTGGCTGTGTCGGTAGAGGTAGACCTTGTAGAGTCCCCTTCTGCCTTCTTATCTCACTATGGGAACCCAGCTCTTTAAAAACTGTGTTTGCATTTTAAAACTAATAGTTTTGAAGGAAGCAATCATCAAAGAGTTATGGGTAGGAACTATGGAAAATCTTAATGTCAAGAAAAAAATTTTAAGAACAATATACTGTGTTTTTACCAAACTGTGTCTGACACAGTCTGGCTGACTCAAACTCTATACATATCTCAAAGTATCTAAGGCTTGAAACAAGGCTTTTTGAAACAAGGCCTACTTCCAAACTATATGAATAAAGATGAACTTCTGTAGCACGTTCTGATCTGTAACTTTCCCTCAGAGGAGTCTTCTCTCTGTACTCTTTTCATCTAACTACAATCCAAACTTGTTCCCTCACTAAAAAAAAATCCCCAAACAACTAAACAAAAAAGCAACACAAAAAATCCAAACCCCCAAGTCATCCTAAACTAAAAAACGGCCAATTTTTTTTTTTTAATGAAAATCACTGTATATTATATTTTTCATATTAAAGATGGAAGAAGATTTAGACTTTCAAACTTCAGGATTAGTCAGAACACCTCAGAAGCTTTAAAATTCTGTATTTTTTTTTTAATTTTTTTTTTGTAGAGGAACTTATTTTACAGACACTTTTATTACTCAGGGAATGTAATTCCTCAGGACAGACAAAATCCTAAGCATCCAAGCTCACATTTAAGCTTTAAGGTTCCTGGTCATCAAACACTAAATCAACTTTTATTTTTTTTTAATAATATGTATGGGAAAAACTATAGCCAAACAGCAAACATCTTTCTGAATTAAGCACCTTCTAGATTAGCCAACAGAAAATATCTTGTCTCCTCAGGTCTCATGCTCTCACATTTGAGAAGACATCTCATTCAACTTCAGTCTTCATATTCCTCTTTTTTTTTTCACACAGAAACTCCTGCATAGGATCTACTCTAACCACGGTTTTGTGGGAGATGGGGAGGGGAGAAAAATCAACAAAAAAAGAACAGAGGATAATGTTAAGAAAAAGAACCAGAGAAATGCTTATTTTTGGACTTCCAAAGGGCTTTAAACAGATCAGCACCAAATTGTCCAATACTGTAGAGATGTTGACTGAGACTTAGTCTGCTAAACTGTTAGGGACAATTTGATGCCTTCAGCTTTCACTCTGTCCTGGCCAGAGACAAATAGGGCAGAAGAATAAATGTGTGTCAGCCTCATGTGTGTATCTGAGAGTTCAGTTTATTAGTTTAGGGCAATGAAGTTGGTGTTGAAGTTATACAACTCCCTGTAAATGACAATAGTTGAGGACTTGGTTCTTATCTAGTTTTGCCAGCCATCAGAAGCTACAGAAATTACCAACAGTGAGACAGGGCAGATGACTTACAAAAAATTTCTTAGTCTATCTGTAGCAGTCATTTATTCTGTCAAAGTGCAACTGAGCCGAGCTTTTGAAGATATATTATGTACATAAGTGTATGGGACCTGAGTAGATGCATCCCAGAGTTTTGGGGAATTAGGTGATGTAGTTGCAATGCCACTCTCCATGGCATTTGAAAAATCATGGCATTCAGATGAAGTACCAGGTGACTAAAAAAAGATAAACATTGAATTCATCTTTAAAAGACTAGGAAGGAGGACCCTGGGACTACTGAACTGTTAGCCTCAGCTCTATGAAACAGAACCTTGTAGAAGTTATGCTAAGCCACATGAAGGACAAGAAGGTGATTTGGGAATGACAGAAGGGCTTCACCAAGTCCTGCCTGACCAACTCAGTGTCCTACAATGGAGTGATTACATCAGTGGACAAGGGAAGAGTTGCAGATGCCATTTATCTAGACTTATGTAAACTCTTTTACGTGGTCCCTAACAACATTCTTCTCTCTAAGCTGGAGAGAGATGGATTTGGTGAGTGGATTATCAAGTGGATAAATTGGTTGGATGGTTGCATCCAGAGAGTAGTGGTCAATGGCTCAGAATTCCAATGGACATGAGCGACAAGTGGTGTCCCTAAGGGATCTGTATTGGAACCAGTGTTATTAAATATTAATGACATAGATGAAATGATTGAATGCATCTTCAGCAAATTTGCAGATGACACCAAGCTGAGTGGTGCAACTGACACACTTGAAAGACAGGATACCATCCAGAGCGACTTGGGCAAGCTTAAGAAATGGATCCATGGGAATCTCATGAGGTTTAATGAGGCCAAGTGCAAAGCACTGCACCTGGGTGAGGGCAATTCCCAGTATCAATACAGGCTGAGGATGAACAGATTGAGAACAGCTCTGCTGGGAAGGACTTGGGGGTTTTGATGGATGAGAGGCTGGACATGAGCTGGCAATGTGCACTTACAGCCCAGAAAGAAAATTTTATCCTGGGCTGCATCCAAATGCAATGCAAATGCAATGCATCCTGCTGCAATGTGGGCAGCAGGTTGAGGAAGTGGTTCTGCCTCTCTGTTCTGGTGAGTCCCCATCTGGAGTACTGAGTGCAGCTTTGGGTGTCCCAGGACAGGATGGACATTGACCTGTTGGACTGAGTTCTGAGGAGGCCCACCAAGATGGTTAGAGGGATGGATCACCTCTCCTATGAGGGAAGGCTGAGAGAATTGGGTTTGGTCAACCCAGTAAAGAGAAGGCGTTGAGATGACCTCATTGCAGCTTTCCAGTACCTGAAGGGAAACTAAGGATAGAGAAAGACTTTTACAAGGACCTGTAATAACAAAACAAGGGGGAGTGGATCCAAACTAACAGAGAATAGGTTTAGATTAGGTATTGGAAGAAATTCTTTACCCAGAGGGTAGTGAGGCACTGGAACAGGTTGCCCAGAGAAGATGTGGATGCCCTATCCTTTGAGATGTTCAAGGCAAGGCTGTATAGAGTTCTGAGCAATCTAGTCTAGCGAAAGTTGTCTCTCCCCATGGTAGAGGGATTGGAATGATATGATCTTTAAGGTCCTTTCCAATCCAAACAATTCTATGATTCTATGATTTTTTTGAGTTTAGGCATCTTTATGATATTTACACTTGCATGCTTAAGTACTTGTCCAGAACTAAATCCTTTCAAAGGTGTTATCTTTGTGGTATTTTACCAGGTTCTTATTCAAGCTGTTATCTGCAGCTGAAGCTGATTATCTGCAGCAGCTATTGTCTAATAAGATAATATACACTCTACCAGACGGATTTTTGTTGATCTTGGGATAAACACAAATATGCTGATAATTGCTAAGATTCTCGCTGGGTTTTTTTATGTGTCTGTTGGCATGTCACGTATTCATGGATCTGTTGTTGTAAATGTGTCTAGAGTAAACAGAAGCTAATGCACTCTGGATACATACCACACAGCTACATGAGAAAAATCAAAACGGTTAATGTATGTTGAACTTGAGGACTATTCCATGAATATGAATTTGGCATCCTGTCTCACACAACCAGAGAGAATAGTTCTTCCTCTGAGATTAATAGTCAAAATCCAAGAAGGTGATCCTTCCTGCATAGGAGACAAATGAATGCTATATGATTTTAGATCTTTTATCAACATCATAAAACTCTTTCTATTCAGTCATGGTAGACAAATTACATTAGAGTTAGAATTCCCATCACATACCTTCTTTTGTTTGTGGTAAACCTCTGGAATTCAGTGTCACAGGAATTCAGCAAATTATATATGGCAGAGGACATTTTAAATGCTGCCTTGTGTGGGTTGACAGAGGCAATCGTCTAACTCAGCAGCTTTTCACACTGGTAAAATAGTCCACTAAAACCAGTAAAAGTATAATTTAAGTTTCTCAGTATACTCTAAAGAAGAAAAAAAGTAGTCCTAGAAAGTAATTTTGAGAATAGAACACAGTTTTGGCCATTCAAAAATGAAAATTAATGTATGATTAATTTTGAGTTAGTGTACATTGACATTTTGAATCTTTGGATAGCAGGAATCAGCTGTCAAGAAATGCAGCAGATAGTTAAGTTCCTTGCATAAGGACTAGGCTTCCATTGTGTTTAAAACTATGTTCTCAAAATTTTTATACCTGCGTACAGCACCCAACTGACCTTTACCCTTAATCTTGCTCAGCACTTCTGGAGAGCTGCCTTGTGGGAAACTGTCTACTTTATCACAGGGTGTGTCTGCCCTCAGGTCTGTGGACTGTTCCCTTTGTCGGGTCTGGATGGATAGGGGGCTTCTGTCTTGTCTGCACTGTTTGGCTGTTCCTTGTCTAGCCATCTATAGCAAATTTTTGATTTATGTGATATATCACATAATGAGGTCCTGTTCATAAGCAGCGATTCCAAATATTGCAACAAATTCAGTCATGTTGCTAATAAGTTTGTAATTTTATAAAATTTTATGCAAATATTTTATCAGAAAACCTTGTGGAATATATTTTTTCCTCCTTTGAAAGAGTCACATACTATTTTTCTTATTTTAGAATGAAAAACAGATTTTTATGTAGTAAATCTGTGTCAAAGAAGACAGAAGCCCTTAATACTGGAATGTTATTTTGTGTTCAAAACCCTGTCTCAGAGTGGTTTGTATTAGAAGAGCTAAAGACTTTTCTCTATTTTGACAGAGTACCCTCACTTAACCTGCAGTATGAGTGAAGTGGCAGTCAGATCACTCTTCAGTGTGAATATTAATGAGAACATTCATAATAATCCATCCCTTTGACAGTGGAACAGGAGCTGAAGTCCAACAACAGGATCAAACAGGGTGGCATGGTACATGCATCAAACCATCTGGCTAATGCATAGCTCAAGGAAATGAGCCAAAACATTTCAGTCAAAACTCTTCACTGGAACAGTAATAGCCCATGAGTTCCTTTTCCCTAAAAACCCTGGAGGCAGAACAAAATATCCTGTCAAAATACATCAGTTCAGTGGAGCAAGAAAAACAAAAACTTCAGACAGTGCACTTGACCATGTGAAGGTGTTTGTTTAATCCACAAAGAATTTTTTTCTAGTCTTCATTTCTCTCCCTTGCCTGCCTTCTGTGCTTTTCACCTTTACACAAAATGTCTGGCTCTAACAGCCCATTAATTTTTTCAATTCAATCTATGTTTCATTTAAAGACAATGTTTTTCACAAAACTTTCTTTTATTGTAGTTGTTCATTGTTGTGTAACTAATTCAGTCACTGAACTGACTCCTATAATTTCCCCCATCTGCTAGGAAGGCAACAGCAGGTTTCTAAACATCTATCTGCTCAGGACATCTTCCTGGATCCTGAGGCTTAAATATGAATCCAAATACTTTTTGACAATGTTTCCTGATGGTGTTCAAAGTGGTTCCTCAACAGTGACATTGATCATGATATTAATACATCTTTGGTAGAAAAGCATGTTGTTCTTAGTGTTAATAACTGAACTTCCTCTTGGTTGGTCAAATTGCCATAGTCTGAAAAGCACAGATAATTAGTTTCCAGCCCATTCTAATATGTAGTACTGCTGGACATATTGTTAAGATGGTAAGACAAGATAGACAGTGGCCAGCAGCCTCCAAGATTCAGAAAAAGAAAATAAGTTTTGTGAGAGCAATGTAACTTGTATTATAGCAATATAAACAATAACTAGTAATATAGCAATAACTAGTTATATAATAATGTAACTAATACTCAGTCATCAAAAATATCAGTCTATACATATTATTTTTGTACTTATAAACCTTAAAAATATTTTTGAAATAGCCTCTGTTAACTAGTGAACATATCAAGATAGTCTAAGACCTGGATCACCATATATTTATCCTTTATAATCTTATTTATATTTCATTATATCTCTATAAAATTTTAAAAAAAAATACATCAGAATTTTTATAAATTAGGTGCCAACATAATGAAATCCTTGTAATTCTGAAGCTCTTTTGGGAAATGAAGTAAAGTATTGGAAAAGATTTCATTCACAGACTTCAAAATTAACTGATGACCTTTCTATATAATATATTTCTCTAATATGCCATATTTGAGTGAGGAAATGTACCTTTTTATTGTCACATTTTATTCATTTGTATATAGAAGAGTATTCCAAAGTGAAAATTGTTAATATCTGCCACACATAATGATGGATTACCAAAGTTCAAGCAGTTTGACACTAGTGGAATTTTTATGCTTTTTTTCTTATAAACTCAGAATGCAATTTTGAACATAATCAAGCTGAAATCAACTCAATTCAATCAGGTAATGCTGATATTTGTATGATATTAAAGTATTAGAGGCATCAGAGAACAAGTTGTTCCATGATTGATGAAATTAAGGAAAATGACATTCAGAAGAATTTCTGTTCATCCCTACACATCCTCTTGCCACAACATTCTCAATCTCTTCCTTGTCCTTTTCCCAGCACTTCAAAAATTTCCTGAATACACTGTAAAATAGATAGGAACAAGGATTAGAGAAAAAAAAATGGATTTTTGACTTGCAGTCATATGCTGATAGACAAGTATATATTGCAATGTATATATTGCCTGAAAAGCTAAATGGACAAACACACTGTAGAGATGTAAATGTCATACATTGTTTGTTTTTTATTTTTGTTGTTGTTTGTTTGTTTTACAAAAGCACTAACTAGCTAAACTAACTATCTAAACTAACTAACTAACTAACTAACAGCACTACTAACAGCAAGTTGTAGCAAAATTGCTTGCAAAAGTTGTAGAACAAACATTTCAAGGCTTTTCTTGTTATCTGCTTACAGTAGAATTGTCTTATGTGTTTCCTGTCTCTGAGACAGCAATATTACAAAAAGATAAAAACTGCTTTTACACAAACTCCTTAGTTATTTATTAATAGTTTTTAAGCTACCTGTCTGGAAAGTTTTTTCCTCTATTCGGGAAGTGAGCCTCTACTTGCTGGACTATTGTAAAGCTATTCATTATGTTTGTCTTGGATGTAGCTAAACCAATTCAGAATTTATCAGTCAAGAGTCAAGCTTAGATCAGGGTGATCAGATTTTTGTTGTACTCAGAGCAGGCCAATAGATACTAGTGTTGTGGTCGATATAGCTGGTTCTATTTCCTGGCAAATACAAGGGATGAAATTGCCTTTAGACATTAAGAAAATCATTGTATAGATAGTAACCATACATAGGATAATCTTAGTTGAAGTTCCCTTGGGAAATCTAGATACATTCTTTTTTGCATTTTTTATTGTTTTGAGTCATGTCTTCTGCAGCTTGTGAAGTGAGCAGACCCTTTTGACTTTAAAGCTCTTATATAAAGGCAAAATATTTCTGTTTCTTTTTCTTATTTTCAATAAAAAATGGGGTTTTTCTGGCTTACATGTACACTGAGAACCAGATTTAATCAACAGTTACATTTCTTGTTTGACTGATTGATTCAGCTTTCTTCTTACTCATGCTGTGAATGAAATAATGGATGTCTTTAAAAAAAGGGAACAGAAAGATAGATATAGAATCAATGGAAGAAATAGCACCCTACCTTCTCATGTTCCTGTCTACCCCACACTTCCTGAAGTTTGACTTCCTCAGACAAAGCTGTCTTACTTTTCGAATCTCACTTTGAAAATATTCCCTATTAGAGGAATCCTTACTCTCTGGCAGTAGTCATATCCTTTAAAGTACCCTGGATTAATCTCTTTTTTAATATGCTTTTGCAAATGTATAGAAAACAATGTAGCTCTACTAAAGATGAGGAATTATTGTCATGCATCTGAAGAAATATCTACACATCTTTCACAGGCAAAAGTCTGTGCCAGTGGTCAGAACCAGGTAGATGCTGTTTGAGTGTCAGGGGGCGGATGCTGATACTGTCAGCCCTATGCATAGACAGTAATTTTGGATGATCAATTGGCCCATCTCAGATGTTCTCCCACTAGAAAAAGATAAAGAAGGCAACCCTCTCCTCCTGTCCATGCAAGCTGATCTGATTCTTGTCAGAACCACTGTTTAACATCTTTATTTAAACCAATGAGAAATGAAGAAAAGCTTGAATGCTCAGATCACATTTGCATGTGAGTTATAACACAGAGCTTTTCTTGGTTTCAAAGTCTAAGATTAAAACTGACCTGAAGCTCTGTTTTTTTGTTCTGATGAGAAAAATGTAGGACTTCACAGAACATGACTTCTTCCCTATAGGTGCTGAGAGACATGGCTGCTCCACCAGATCACTGAGCTCTGGCAGGGAATGTTGATCACTGGTGAACTGCCAATACAAAATTACAGCAAAATAGTTACTGGTAGGAGAACAGTAATAATGGAAAACAACAACTAGTGGGGCCGTGGGAACAACAATGTTGAGTGAAAATGACAATATATTTGCCCTAGAAATGAGGATTATGATTTTTTTGGAGAGTTTGGTAATAGTGATTTCAGAAACTGCATATCGGTTTAAGAAAAATATTATGAGGTTGAACAGTTAAAATACTTTTACCCTACGAATCCAACTTTAAATGTGATTGCTGGCTTGGAAAGGAAAGAAACTTGAGGTCAATGCATTAATGGCTTTTACTAGATACAAGTATCATAATTCTTTCAGTAGAAACACACTCCTTTTCCAGTTAAATATTTGATGCATATTCTTTTGAAGTATGATTCTGCCTAAAACTATTACAGATACTGTATGAAATAATTAGAATCTTGCTCACAAAAAAAAAAAATTGTCCTCTCATCTCTCGTCAGAGTAGTTATTTACAGTTACCTTTCAATGTCTATAACCTAGAGCAATAGTTTCCTGTAATTTCAAACCTGAACAAAATATTTTTATCTAATGTTTCTATATTGGTATTACACATTGCTAATACACAAAACAACTGTATATCTATGACACTTTTTTGAACTAAATCACTTTATTATTGTTCGTAATTGACTGGCCTTATTACTGTCATTGGTCTGGAAATGGAAGTGGCCTATCAGTGTCAAGGATTATCTGGCATATCAGTGTCAATGTAAGATATTTGTATGGAAGTTGAGGAAGTGGTTGAGAAAGAAAAGGAAACCTAAGTGAAAAGTCAAAGTTGGTCTGATTTTCTTTTATTCTGCTTGTTTTAAATTTTTTTCTAACTTCTGTCATTTTTTTGTCCTAAGCTAAGTAACATCAAGCAGATTAAGAAACAAGATTTTGGTAATTTTTCCCCCTAAAAGTACAGGTTCCAGAATATACAAAATTATGTTTACATTTTTAAAAAAAAAAAAAAAAAAAGACTATTTTTCTATAATTTCAATTTCCCTTATGTTTATTTTCAATCTTTTAACCTGGAATCCAAGTGTAATTGTTTTTTAAGAGCAACAGAATTTTTAAGTAGATATACAATGAGAATATTTCAACTTTCTGTTTCACAATTTTTTTTTCCATAGCCGTAACATCAGTTTAGCAATTTTTTAAAAATTTTTTTCCTTAACCCACAGCTCCTATAAAAGCTGGGTAGCTGGTTTGACTGAAACTTAGTTTTCTGTTATTTTAAGAGCTTATACAGTGCACTGGCTTTATCACTCTTTTCATGAAGTATACAGATTCATAGCTTGAATCAAAACCAAGTGGAAATGATGGCATGAAAATATGACTAACCTGGGTCCTTCATGCTTGATGGCTGGGTATAACAAAACATCCTTCCTGCTATACATGTGTAATATATTTTAGATAAAATCTGTTGTGTTTATTTTTCCTGTGGTATATGGCTTTTAAAACACCACTTTATCAATAGTCCCAACAGATCATGCAGTAATTTTGACTGGCCAGGTACCAGATAACACAAAAAAATCTCCTTTTCATTCTTCATAAGAACTTCATTCTTTACCAGAAGATTCACCTTCTCTGACCTTCATCAAAGTATACATCCATGGCCTTTAGACTACTCCCAGTAGTAAGCTTCTTTCCTGATAGTCGGTTTGAGTTGTAGGGCATCAGAAAATTGCTGAGAATCTGAAACACTGATAACAACATAGTATGAGAAAGGTGATTTTTTTAGAAAAATTCTTCTGATAATTGGTTAAACACCTACCTCCTGATGTGCAAATTGTCCTATAAAGTCTGTTTTTCTGTAGCTGATTATTTCCCTACCTGCTTGCTCATCTCAGACTTTCAAGTTCCAAACACATGTAGTCACAAAAACACACAACATGCTGCTAGGCACTTAAAAGCAATCACAACAGACCTAGTAAATCGTCTAAAGGTCTTTTCTCCAATTCCAGCCCGCCCGCCTGTTGTACTGCGGATTGTATATGCTTCTGGCATAATCCCTGAGGAGTCTCATTACTTGAGCTAAACTGTTTTACTCTAAACAAACACAGCAAACTGCACCGTCTTTATAAACAAAATTATCCTAGTGAGAAAGCAGTTTTATTACTTCAGAAGAACACTTTGAAAAGCTGATTAAATTCCTTCTGTCTTTTCCATTGAAGCTCTCAAAGGAAGAATGTCTTTGCTCTCATAGAGCCCAGCCACCTCAGCAGCCACATTCAATTCCACATTGCTTTCCCTGTGATATGAAGTGACAAGAAATGGGTTTGGGCTGCCATACTAGATGAGAAGAATTGTGTTGTTCTTGTCAGTAAGGTGGAGAAGCTTATGTGTAAAGGCTGTCTGTCCATTCCAGTAACCTGAACAAGACTGAGGGGACAAGTTTTTATCACTGCTTTTGGGTAAGTACCTATCAGTTGTGATTGAAGCCTGGTTAGAATTGTAAATCAAAAAAACATTAAAATTAAGAATAGTAAAATGGAGTTGTCTCTCTCTGACTTGTGGGATAAAAGCAGACCAGGAATTTCTGCTTGGTGAATGTGACTTCTGAAAGGGAAAAAAGGAGTTTCAGAAAAATAAAATGTATCTTTTCCCCTCTGACTTTACAGATTTGTTGTTGTTATTTGCTGCTTATTCAGGCAATTCTGCAATAGGATGATAGTGTGGTACCTCAAGGGGGTAAAGATAAGATGCTTCCTGATCACCTGTAGCTTTTTCTTCAGTGGTTCTAAATGGGGAAAAAACCCTAGTGGAACCAATGTAACATTCTTACACCTGGTGGAGGGATAAATAAATCTTACAGAAAATTAGGAAGTGCTTGATGAAGTGAAAATAGAGAAGAAAAAGTCTCAGTGGATGAATTAAAAGAATTTTCAGTCATAGGCAGCTGTCACAATTTTGAATTGAAATTTTAGGTCGAATTAATATCCCTTTAAAGTTACAAATTGAGTCGCAAGGCTCCACTCTATTCAAAGGGGAGGAATCATGTTACACTCTATTTCACAGGCAGGCAGAAGATGGTTTGAAAGTTATGCCTAGTCAATTCTTATTCATTTATTGCCTCACAATACTTAGCAAACATTCCAAGTAAAGAACCGTACAAGTGTAATTGTATTAACTGGCTCCGGGCTGATCTAAAGTTATTCCCTTTGAGCTAGAGCACTGGATTCCCTGAATAGGTTTTGCTTCTCTGGATGGGTTTCACAACAGATTTATTATCAAACATCTGTCAAGAACAGTTTGAGTGTGATGTAAGTATTAGAATTAAAAGAACATTGTAAAATCAGAGACAGAAGTGCCAACAGGTCTTTTCTCTGTTTTTTTTGTTTGTTTGTTTTTTTGTTTTAATGGAAAACAAATCCTCTGTTTTTGTTAAATGGCAAGGTTTTATAACTTTGGTATATTTCCTCTCATCCTGCCAGGGCTGGGATTTTTATAGATTTTTTTGGGTTTTTTTTGTTTTTCTGTTGTTTCTTATTATCTTCAGTACTGATTTTGCTATGCCTTGACAGGGAGGTAGAATAAGACACTGCCTTCCAGATGCTTTGGAATAACTTGAATAAATAGAAGACACTGGAGACCCTTTTTCATGTCCCCAGCTATGATTTATATATGCAATATAATCTTCCTTTACCTTATCTCCTAATACAGTTTCATAAGTCGCTTAGACCTCAATAGGAGAATTTTATGAGATATCGTATGAACACAGGAAAGTTGGAAAGACCTGAGATATATAAGGTCACGTATCTCTAATGCTGCGAAAGCAAGGGCAAGAGCAGGAAGGAGCTAGTGATCTACTGTATCACCTTAGACAGAGGTTGTTGCCTGCTCTCCATTGACCTTGAAGTGAGGCTTTCAAACAGTACCAAAAGAGGCTTTGACAAACACTAAATATTGAAGACATTTTTAAGACTCATGTAGAGTTTATCTGAGTTGGTATCTCCAGGCGCAACACAGCTATTCAATAGAAGTCAGAAGTCCAATCTCCTTCCAAAAGAATGTCTTTATATTAAACCATACCTTTGCCAAGACACAAGCACACTGCAGAGATGGTAGAAGTCAGCTGTAAGGATATTTCTGAATGTTTTTTCTCTAAAATCTCTGTTGAAGGCATGGAAACCAAAGATTGATATTCCCTATGAATACAATTGTGTGGAATTTTATTTTGCCCCGATTTGCCTTTTTCTATCATATTAAGTATTTTCCCCATATTTATTTAAAATAGTATATAGTATAAACAGGTACATGCAGTCATTGTTTTAAAAGTGAATACTATTCAGTTTCAGGCAATTTTGGCAAACCTTTAAGATTTGATAAAAGACCTGTATCATTACTTCTATCATAAACTGAATGAAAGATATAAGTTGAATGTCTCAAACAGATATTTAGTTTCCTACAGAAGGAAAAATATTCCCTAGGTGTTTTCAGCTACAATACCTTCTTAGAAATAAAAGGAAACCTGGATATAATTCATACTCCTTTGAAAATGCAAAACAGCTTTACCTAACTGACTATAATTATGTTGCATATTTATACTTACTGCAAGCTGCAGTACGTCAGGGAAGAAGTTGCAATGGAAAAAGTTCCTGAAACTACAGTATAGAAATTGCTGTTGGTGATACTGTCTAATTAAGACTTTAATCAGCTGGTCTATAGCATAGTGAATGTAGGGTTTAGGAAATTTTGTGCTAAATTTAATTTTGCTATGGCTTCAGAGTAACACATAACACTTATTATGGATGTCTATAATATGCTTATGTCCAATGTATAGACATACTGGACTTGCTGTCTCAGGTATTCTAGGACCACACGGAGTAAAAGATATGTAAAAACACATACTGTATTCTCCCTGGCTGTAATTCTGGGAAGTACCCTGGGTAGCTTGTGTAATTTCATTCTTGATAAGATTGTCTTTTTTCTTGTGAGAACTGTAGGTGGCTTTGCTATTGTTTTAAACTTTTATTACACACAAAACATTTCATGCAGCACTGAACTTCGACATGGTTAACTATTAGTATATATGCAAGTCTCATTGGCTGTTAGAGGGTGTAAGCATCTATACAAAATTAACCATATTCTCATACAGTTTGCCCTTCCTTCCTTCCTTCCTTCCTTCCTTCCTTCCTTCCTTCCT
>VXBA01001053.1:62117-117412 GCA_013399895.1 Serilophus lunatus | reverse complement strand
TTTTTTTTTTTTTAAGTAGGATGATACTACAATGAGACAAGCCAAATCTCACTGGGAAAAAGGGTGCTGTTTCACTTGGGACCCTTTCAACCAAGCTCCTCTCTTTCAGAACGGGACTAGCCTAGAAAACCCATTGAGTCATTTCCTCCACTGTAAGCCGCTCCTTAGTTCCTTTAAAGCAAACTAAGTACAGAATTTTTTTTGCACTGAACTCTAAATTTACGCAAGGTACCCAAATGCCAGTCTACTAGCTTAACTTTTCATAGATGATATATGTTACTTTTCAAAGAAGTTTTGCAAGATGGACTTGGATCATGATGGTTAGAGGGAAAGGTCAAAGATGATGTAATGATGGTTCACTAGAAGGAAGTAGACTCAATTTCATGGTAAAATTTGTAACAGAGGAAAGGTAATGTACTAGAGTTTGTGTTAATGTTGCACAATTCCTCTTGGCATTGCTGAGTGCTACCATTAAATGAAAGCCCTGTAATTAATGCTGGCAATAAATAACGACTTGAAATTAGAGTTACAAAGTGACTAATAATTATTATATTAATAATTAAAAAAATAGTAAAGATTGTAGAGTTCAGTTAAGAAAACCAGTTTCATATCAGATGGAAATCTTGATCATCGGTCAACCAACAATTTCCGTTGCTTGTAGTTCTCGGTTATAAAGTAGAGATTTCAAGCAGCTTACTTAGGTTTTGATCTAAATCCCACTAAAGTTAGAGGAAAGCCTTACACTGATTTCAGGAGCTTTGCATTAGATGTTTAATTTCAGTCAAAGCAGTACTTCTGCAGTATTTGAAAAGCTATAGATGGGATAATGAGGTAAAGAGAGACTGGAACTATTCTTTTACCAATTATCTAGAAAATCCAATTAATCAGTGATTTAAAGAAGTAGAAAGCAGTGGAGTTAAATCATTTTATTTCCTTCAGTTAATAATGGCACATTATGTTGCTAAGATGAAAATAATTTGAGAATCTAATACACTTTTCATTATTTGTGCTGTTTGCTTGGGCATGTTAGCTTCAGCAGAGAAACCTGAGTAGTCAATTTTCTTTTCCTCAACTCAAGCTTGAAGATTTTTATATTTCAAAATGTTGAACAGATTGTTTTGTAAAAGATAAACTTTATACATATATATAAAAATATTTATATATAAGTATATATTTATAACCTTGAAAAGATTTTTTTAAATTTATAATAGAGCTACAAAATAACTTTTTGTTGCCTGGACAAACATTTTAATTTAGGATCTTGCAGGAATATATTAATTTTCCTGGCTCGTGTGCCTCCATTCAATTTTATTTAGCTTGAAGATTCAAGTATTCTGTCCTACATATCATGTGTTGCTCCTGCTAAGCCCTAAGAATAGCAGGTACAACTTTGTTCCACGATTGGCACCTTGACCTGAAAATTTGTGTGCTGCTGTGTTCCGTTATTTATGAGATATTCAAACTTTTAAAAACATGGTGCAATAAGAGGACCTCTATCTTTCTATGGGATTAGCTCATAATTACACTTGTCATATTCTCTTTACAATTATAGATGTATGAAATGTTACCATCCAGAGATGGTGCTGCTTAGGGGGTCAAGAGTTAGTGGAACAATTAAATTTATTACAGTTTCTGAGTCTTTTTAGTCCCTTCCTATTACTGTTGAGAACATGCATAGATCATGTACTTACAATTTTTTTGCATCTCCAGAAATATTATTATTATTTAATATCTTCACAGATGTGCAAAATATTGGTATGTAGGTCTTACTTCTGACTTTAAAACATCAAATTATTTGGGTTTTGATTTTTTGAAAAATAAAACCAAAATATACCAATATACCAAGTAAGAATATGCAAATAGTATTAAGATATTTAAGATATTGCATACTTATTTACTGCAATGGAATTCTTGAAACTTTTTTTGAATTTGCCCAAAGGAAAACAGATGGTTTGCAGTTCTTTTGTAGTAGACAGTGAAAAAAGAAAGACAAAATCAATAGAACTCTAGATGTGTCATATCATATTACAGAAGAACAGATTCTGAAGAAACAAAAATACAGCTGGGACACACATAATCCACTCACAATTTTGCTTCACTCCTCAGCCACTGGAACTGATGTGGCTTATACATTCAAAAGTCTAACCTACATTGTGGGTTCATGTACTGTGTATGTGCATATCTGTATGGATTTTATATGTACTATGTTCATGTATTTGTATTATATTGGCTATTGTGCATACCCTGTGTATTGATTTACTTCTTGATTCATGTGGAGCAGGATGCTCTACAGGTCTTTCACATGCAACACCAGACCTAAGGTACCTAGGTGGAGTTTATAGCATGACATTCATTCAAGCTAGGCAACCTTTGTTTTACCCGTCAGACAATGAAACAGTGGATGCCAGCCCAGTCTAAAAGGAATAAGACTGGATAAATGAGTACGTACAGAGGTATTACAAGAACCTAAATGAATATATTAGAATGATGAAAACTGTAACTTGTTTCTATGTACCCTGGGAAATATGATTGAAATAGAATCTAAGATAGTTGTCCAAATGTAAAATAAAAGGATACAGGTGAGGAAGTTAGGCATAAAACTGTGGACTCTGTAGTCTTTGTGATCAGTTTTATGAAAGTAACAGGCTGAGTATGACACTTCTTATATCTAAGACCTTAAATGTTAAAGGCAAAATATTGTAGACGTTAATGAAGAAGGATGTGGTTAAAAATTATCATAAAGAAGCTCTTCAGTACTGTCAGCTTCTAGAAATTGATCTAATATACTACACTTTCATGTTTGCATACAGAGGCAAACAGACTTTCTGTGCCTTAAAGTTTGCATTGTGATATCCATGCACATGCACATACTATGAATATGCACATACTATGAATATGCACATCTTCACCTTAAAACATTCATATTAGTTAAATACCTTGTTTATATTGAGGACTTTTTTCATTCTTTCACTTCTGACTTGTATAAAAGCATTTTTAAGCCACTTAAAAGTTCTATTTAAGTTGTAAGAAAGTATAGAAATTTCACCATGACCACAGGACACACCATGTACGCATTTGAAGCAGTGGTGTAAATGTGGTGTATTTTTTCTAGAACAAATGAAAGACACATATGAAGCATAAGTGTAGCAGAGACTAGAATCAAACCTACAGAATATATGTAATACTTATGCAACTTTTTTCCCAAGGTTTAAAGGAGGATAATGTTTTTTTTCATTTTTCCTTTAGTAGATTCCAGATTGTAGATGTCTGTCTTGGCTCTTTGGTATTGTGTAAATCCTATTGCAGTTAAGTAAGAATGTGATTTCCAAAACACTTATTGGCAGAATCATATGTCCTTTTGCTCAGCCATGTGTGTACTTGAGCAGAAGAAAACAGAGAAGTGCCTTTAGCCCAAGGACATGGGAAGTGTAACCCTATCAAATTGAGTATCAATAATTAAGGTCTTTGATGCTCTGAATCATTTAGATAATAAGATTGCTTTGAAGTAAATAAATAACAAATTAGAATTTGTGGCAGTCACAGGTGTTTGGCAAGACCAGCTTGTAATCAAAAGCAAAATGAATGCATTTTACTCTGTGTAATTAGAAAAAGAAATGAAGTTTATATGCAAATTGTAAAACACTTTACTAAGAGATAACCGGTCAGACTGCTTTTTGTAATTTAAACTTTCATTTATGGGGAGAATTTGCAAAGTATCCATTTAAAATACAATTTCAGTGCAGCTGCTTGAACAATCTTAGTCTTCCTAAGAGAGAAATTCAAACATCACTGGTACCATGCCAATCTTGTTATAGCACAGCAAGGACAACATGTGCATTTTTAAACTTGTCTCTCTTTCCTCACCTCTGAAATGATAGCAAACAAAAATCCCTGCAGGTTAGGTGAAATTACTTGATACCAGTAAATAGAGAAACACTGGGAGATAAATAAGAAAGAAAAAACTCTCTGACATGTTTCAAACATTTTTTTTTTTTGAGACTGAAATTTAATATTGAAGAACAATAAGGGCTTCTCACCAATCTTCCACAGCCAAGGGAATATTTCCTCATCGACTGGCACTGCTGAAGCATCTCAAACATTTCCATTAGCAGTATTGATGTTACCTTCAAAAGTTATGACTCACAGAGAACACATAAGGTACAAATTGCTTGGGGTAGGTATGCTAAGAAGAAGATGGTGTCTTAGTGAAATGGAGTTTGTTGTGAAGGGACATGAGATATCAGACAGAAGATTAGTTCAAGGAAATACAAGACAGTGGGAAAAAGAGAAAAGTCTGGAACCACCAAGCAAAATACAGCTTTCAAGACAGAAGCTGAGAAGAGGAATCAGGATAGGCCATATGGAGAATGTAAAGTCTAAGGTAGAGAACAGGGGAGACAATTCAAGAAGGTGTGATTAAACTGGGGTTTTTGCAAGGTTTACTCTTCAAAACGAGATCTGTAAATGTCAAGATATTGTAGCTGAGAAACATAGCTGATACATTTAGCTGACATAGCTAGCAAAATTATCTGATATAACTAGGATTTGAGTTGTTAAATGTTAAACCATTGCCTACAATCGCCAGTGTTGAAGATATCACATCTTCCCAGTATAGATTTTCCTACTGCATTCTTCCTAGACTGTGAATAATTAGACTGCAGTGGCTACTCACCTGGGATTGTGAGTGTTGAATTCCACTCCAACTTTTCTTCGAGTGCCACTTCTTGTCCTATGTTATTAATACTGCCTTTTCTATTAGCAGAATTTCTTGTCCTTTCAAGAAAAAAAAAACCAACAAAACAAATTCTCACATATTTGCAAACAAAAGTATTTACCAGTATGTATTTTCACCTTGCATGTCATTTAAAATTATTTTCTTGTTACTAACAATGGCCTCTCTTCAAGCATAAGATTACTTAAAGAGATCCACCTTATTGGTGGTACAGGGTCTTGTTTCATTCCAGATCTGATTAATTTTACTGAATTGCATAAGTGATACCAACCATGCTTTTTGTAAATACTTTCAGGAATGTTTTACTTGAAAGGTAGTGTACTGTCAAAGTGTCTTAAATGCTAACCTCTTGTATCCCATATCCTGACCAATGGCAAGTTGAATGTGAGTCAGCAATGTGGTCTGACAGCTAAAGGGGACGACTGTGTCCTAGAGTACATCCAGCACAGCATTATGAGATGCTTGAGGGAGCATTGCACTGATGTGGCCTTACCTCAAGTCCTATGTGCAGCTCTGGGCACCACAATATAAGCTATTAGAAAGTATCCAAAGGAGGATTATGAGGGCGGTGAAGAGCCTTGAGGGGAAATTGTATGAGGAGTGACTGAGGTTCAGCCTGGAAAAGCAGAGACTGAGGGGAGACCTCATTGCAGTCTACAGCTTCCTCACCAGGGAAGTTGAAGGGGCAGGCACTGATGTATTCTCTTTGATGACCAGTGACAGAACCTGAGGGAATGGCCTGCAGTTTTGTCAGGGGAGATTTAGATTAGATATTAGGACAAGGTCCTTCACCCAGAAGATGGTCGGACACTGCAGCAGGCTCCCCAGGGAAGTGGTCATGGAACCAAGCCTACCAGATTTCCAGAAATATTTCCACAAAGGTTGCAGGTGCATCAATTATCCTCGTGGGTCCCTTCCAACTTAGGATATTCTATAATTTTGTGATGCACTCTTTTTCCCTACATTTCACAGTAGCTGATCTTTTCTTTTATGCAGCATTGTATTGGTTCTGTCTGAGATGGAGCCCATTTCCCCATACAGCAACCCTCACAGCGCTATGCTGTGCATTAGTGGTTGGAACAGTGCTGGTGAAACACCAGTGTTTCAATTACTGCTGAGTGTTCCTTCCCTAACTGAGGGCAAGATTCTGGGAGGGGACACAAGTGGGCCAGCTGACCCAGACTGACCAAAGGAATGTTCCATACCATATGACGCCAGCTCAGGCATAAAGCTGGGGAGAAGCAGGAAGAGGGGAGCGGCATCCACAGTCTCCCATGGTGGCTCACCAAGAGAACCACTGCACATGTTGAAGCCCTACTTCTCTGGATGTGGCCGGTCATTGCCACGGATGGGAAGTAGAGATTAGATTAGTGCTTTGCTTTTGTGCGCGGTTTGCTTTGCTTTTGCTTTTAGTAAACTGCCTTATCCCAACCCATTGTTTACCATCTCATTCTATTCCCCTGCCTGGCTGGGGAGGGGGGAAGAAGGAGTTAGAGTGACTGTAGGCACCTGGCAGCCAGCCAGAATTAACCCATTACAAGCATCTACTTTTTTTGATAAATGTTACAATGCATCACCTTTATAAGCAGTTATGCCATCTTTCTTTCAATACTTTTATTGGAAGTGATTTCTATGATTGTTAATTATTTCCCATAGAATTCAGCCCCGTCTAGTAACCCTGATTATTAATAAAAATAATTCCATATGTAATAATCTGTAAACTTTTGTTTAATTAACATACACATATTTCATAGACAGAATGACTACCGGATTATTTATAGAACAATAGGAAAAATGATTCAGAAAGTCCTAAGAATTCTTCTTACTAAACTTTTTTTGAATATTCTTTGCTGTTTAAAATCTTGTTTATGGAAGTATAAATTGTCCTGACTTTGTAGTAGCTGTGAAGTATTCTTTTTAATGGTCTTGCTATTGACCAATTATTTGACTTTAGAACTTAATGTGTACCATTATGTAACTGTCATTGTATCATTGTGGTGATTAGGGGAAATCCTAAAGCCACAAGTATAGAGATGTTACCTGTAGTGAACTAGCCAGATTTTAGTGAAGCTAGCTGCGGAGTTCAGCATTTGCTGTGACAATTCCTTGAAAAACTTCTCTTTTTTGCTCTTATAATCTGCTGCTGCTGTCAAGCAGCTTCCACATTCCAACCTGGCAGGAATTTCATTAGTTACAGGTGAAATGTTAAATAAGTACCATCTTTGCCTTTCCCCTCTTCAGCAGCTATTAAGACCTTCACATCCTCTTGTCCAAGAACTGCAGAGTGTATTCTGTTGGTAGAGATTTCTGGTATAAAAATGTTGCTATCACACTGTATTCTCTTCATCTCTTTCCTCCTTACTTGATATACTTATCTAAAAGCCATTTAAAGTCTCACAATTCTGTTTATATTTTCCTTAGCAGAAAGGGAATTTTGGTCAGGTCTAGAGTTCTCAGCCAGTATCACAATAAAATAAATTTTAAAAGTCCATGATAAACACTTAAGCAAATCTCTTTCCATCTAGAATAGGGGAGTGGAACACAAACTTAAGATGACTTTGTTATGTTGCATTGTGATGTAGGCTTCTTAAATTCAGTGGTTTAGCACAGAAAATCTTCACTAAAATCTCTACACGCTAGGAAATTAGTTTTACAGCTATGCCTTGAAAATCAGGCATCTTGAAAAGGGACATATTTAAAACTTGATAGTTATACTTGACAATGAATATTTCTTTTACAAGTTTTTTTTCAGTAAAAGACAATAATGAGATATATAATAGTAGCTATGACGCATACATAGCAATGAATATGCCCACAAATATCAGCTTTTGGAAACGGTATGACATTTCATACTTTATGTCAAACACCACAGGATGAGCTGATGCCTTCATATTCTCACTCGTGATATACAATTATTCAAATTGTATATTCAAAGAAGATAGTAAAAACTTTAAATAGAGAATCTTTATTCACAAAATTTTTATAGCACATTATCAACATGATTTGGACGTCCAGGCTCCAAAGCCTAGGGGAATGAAATGCCCAGAGAGTCCAGCCTACAAAGTGCTGTACAATCAGTTCTGCCTTTGTCTGCAGCTGTAGATGAACACATTCATTATTTCCATGTGTCAAGCATTGAGGTTGTGAATTAGAGGCACATGCTTTTACTAAAGACAGGAATTGAATTATGATTAGAATATAACTCCAATTACAATAGTGTATGAAAATATATAAGCTGTAAGGGAACACATCTTCAGATGAATTTGTCCTTTTTATGTCACAAATGAAAGCTGTTCTTTACCCACAAAAAACCTAGAAATAGATGGTATTCAAAAAATCACAAAGTTGATGCAACACTTCATCTTGCTATTTTTCATTAAAAATGTCTTTTAGACATTTTTATTTAATTCTTTTCTCATTCATCTAGATAGGCTTTTTTATCCTCCATTTTTTAATAATGGGATTTTTCTAAGTGTGGAAAAAACATACCTCCCCCCCCCAAAAAAAAAAAAAACAAACCAAAAAAAAAAAAAAAAAAAAAACCAAAAAAAAAAAAAAAAAAAGAAAAGAAAAAAAGAGCAAGAGAGAGAGAAAACAAACCATCATTCTGTTTCAATGCCTCACTCAATTCCAAAGCTTCATTTATTTTACCAAGAGATGTCAATATTTTAAGAAATCTTTGTTGAAATGTGTGGAGATTTATTTTTATATTTTTATTTCAGTATATGAGTTACACATACTTTTGAAAGAACTTCAAGGTTCTCTAGTTGAAAGAGGCAATCATGTGCCTGAGGACATATACAGTAGGAACTGGCAATGGAGTACTTTCACTTATTTGTTGAAGAAAAAAATTGCAACTATGACACCAACTTGGAAATAAGAAAGGACATTTTTAAATTGGCAGAGCTCTGCGTACACCTTTCTAGAAAGAAACTACAGTCTAGCATAATTCTATTTCAGTAATAAAAGGCCTATTCTGTCTACATCTAGAGAAGCCTGGACTTCCTTACTATAAAAAATGAGGGAAAAGGATTTTGTTTGAGACTCAGTTCTCATTTTATCTTCTGTTTCATAATTATGGTCATTGGCTGAGTCTATCACCACTGGCCTACAGGAAACAGATTTTCTTCTCAGTTTGGTCACAGACTTTTCTATAAGATCTTAGTCAGCTTCTTATATTACAATTTCCTGAAAAAAAATTACAGCAGGGTACTTAACAAATTATTACATTACTTTGAGATGCTTGAAAGAATGATGTTAATGAAGTGGGTAAGTAAATTAGGAAATATTTTCAATTAAGTCAAAATTTGATATAGGAAAACACTAATTGCAAAGCTATAACTTAGCTGACTGGTGACAAATATCTTCTAAAACTGTCAAATCCTTTACTGACGTTAAAAAAGCAATATTTTGCTTTGGCAATTGTCAGTATGGAGTGTGCATCGCTTTATATTTCATCCAAATTCTCCCTATTTTGACTTTTATTTGACTGGAACAGGAAATGTCTTTGAAATCTCAATATTTTCTTCAGAAATTAAGTTCTGTCTTTTAAATTACAAAATGCTATTTTGAATTACTACTAGGGACCATTTTTCACAGTGAAAGAGAAACCTGACAAGGCTCTTGAGAATCCAGCTTCCCTCTGGGCTAAAGAGAGATCAGACTTTCAGTCTTTTCAGCCTATCTGGTGTGGCCTGATATCAGCGTATCCTTTGGTTTAGTAAGAAATTGTGCTTCTGGTTTCTTTTAGCAAGTAGGGATGGCACAGAAACCTTTGATTCCCTTCAACACCCTTTGATTCCTTTTAACATTTTTTTTCTGATAAAAAAAATTGTGGGTTTTTTTCTTAGTATTTTGGTGAGTCTCTATAGGTAAAAAATGGGAGTTATACTCCTGAAGCCACATTTAATACTTTTCTTCACTTGCATAGGACTGAATGCAATATATCCCTTTGGCTTCTGTCAGCTCACTTAGGCACTTCTAAGTTGCTCTTAAAAGATGTTTCTCAACTCCATTTCCTCAAAGAAGACTCAGGTGACAATGTCCTGTCTACCAACTCTTTGGAAAGAGAGAGTATAAGCAGATGCAACCAGCGGCAATATTCAGAAACCTTATTTCTGTTATATCTCCAGGGATACAACTTTTTTTTTTTTTTTTTCCCCGGGAAAAAATTTTTTTTTTTTTTTTTTTTTTTTTTTTTTTTTTTTTTTTAAGACTGTGTGCATATGTGCAGGGATGAATGAATTTCAGTAGCACAGGTGGTTTTGCATGGAAATATAATTAAATTGCATTGATAAACTAAATGTCTGACAAATACATGGCCTACTTATTCAACCCTGAATGGGGCAGATAAAATGCAGCTCCATACTCTGGCAGTAACTACTTTATGCTTTTGAAAAGAGAAATTAATATCTGGAGTGAAATCATTTGATGCTTCCTGTCTCTGAATCCTTCACTGAAATTATTCCTTCATCAGTTTGGAATGAGAAAGTAAAGCATTCAAATAATTCACAATTAACAGTCTTGGATTTTTTTTTTTTTATTATTTTATTAGCATTTACACCAGTCATAGAGTTGATGGTAGAGAACCCCTTTCTCATACCAAACAAAATTGCTTCATGCTTGCTTGGGAAGATCATGCTGATCCAAAACAATTAAGAACGAAGGAGAGTTATTAAAGCTGAAGAGAGCTATCTAATTGCAAATACTGATGAGCATTAGCTGTACCACAATATGAGAGAACACACTGTGGTTGTTACTTCCATCTCTGATCTCAATTTACACAAAGCAAAAACTGAAGTATAGTCTAAATAATATGAGAATAAGGACTCGGGTATCAGTTGCAAATATTTGCAGACAAGGCACTTTGCTATTTACATCTCAGATTATAGGTCATTAAAATGAAATCAGTAAAGGTCTAATGCAGCAAGGTTTTTAAACATCCACAGCTCCACATGGTCTCAAAGTACTGACTTATTTAATTTATGTATTGAAGAAATACTCAAAGCTCAGTTTAAGAAGTTATCATACTCTTGTAAATAGATAATTTTGCATCATTTGGACCAGTAAATTACAATAAGATCTTTTTAGGACTGGGAATTATTTAATTAACTGATGCCAAATGAGAACCTAAAATAACAATCACTATAAAAATTCTCTTAAGGGCTTCAGTTGTGTATCATGGACCAGTATAGAAATTTTTCCCAAAAATTACAGAACTGTGCTGTAACTATCCAAGTATTTTCAATTACTTGACTTGGTTTGAAAACCACATAAGAAGATATATATTATAGGTTATTGTTCTCATTCACTCCCAGATGGAAAAAATGAAAGAAGCTTTCTGAAGAATTTTGTTCTTGTTCGTGGTAAATTCAGTAGAACATCACATTTTGATATAAACAGTTTAGAAGAAAGTTCAATATATTTAAAGATTTTGAAAACTTTGAGGCTTTTTTTTTGTTCTTCGACATTTCCCTGAGCCAGTTAAAAACAATTTGTATCTCATTGTTTTGTAAATAATGGCTGATTTGGTTAAAAAAAATGTGCTAGTTATTTGAGCTCTTCTTCCTTAGGTTTATGTAAGGGTCTGTGCCATACTAGGTTTTTCTAGGATATTCTTAGAAATGTTAGATATGTGACCTCATACAACAATTTAGTGGTAGGCTATTTCAGTCATTCAAAATCACATGGAAAACTCTTACTTAAGAGCAGGAGGCTTCCATGTTTTAGTGGAAGAGAATATGACAACACTTCCTCTCCTGTAGCTGGAAGAATTCCTTCTCTTTTCCCAAGAGAAGAATCACACTATTCAGAGTAATATCCCTCAGCATAGCCACAAACACTGAATGCTATCTTATGATATGCCACACAGAGCTAGTCAGTTTATTAAAAATCTCATGGGAACCAACTTACTTTAGACAAGCTCTCAGAGAATTTATCCACACAGACAGTTTATTCACATTCTGAAGTAGTGTTAGCAGCCAAGGAATCTGGCTTTAAAATGTGTATTCAAATCTACTTGAATCAAAATTCAGGCAGTATAAATAACGGCTGGGATGAGAGCTCACATCATGAAATGGAACTTGCTTCTTAAGATATATGAATGCAAAGGAGGAGGATCAATGCTTCAGCCTCTGGCCCTGAGAAACTATCCCTCTCTGCTGCTTTCAGCTGTGTTAGAACTCCTAATATGTTCAGTACAAAGCCAAAATGGCAGAGCAGGAAATGGTTTAGTCTGACCTACTTGATAGTGTGACAGATAAGAACTATTCATTAAGCCATTTACAGCTGAAAGACAGGGTTCAGTACATCTCTATCTACCTCTAGAGTTACTACATACTAGCTTCTAATTGAGATCCAATAGCAAAGCATTAATACTTAGTTGATGATGCTTAGTGCTAAATGCTTTATTATTCCTGCCAAGGGAGGTGTTTGAGGGAATATTCTTTTTGAGAACTCATCTGCTCTGTTTCAGGGGAATCACAGATGAAGGATGATAGATGAGGAATGCTTATATAGACAGATACTGATTTCTTCTCTGTCATTGCAATCACCAGTCCCAACTACAGGGAAGCAGACTCCAGCAACTGAAGCTTCTCAGCATAGTACTTGTTTAAGGTTTCTATATGGTACCAGCTTCTAAAAAGGTAATCAATTAGTTACTGTCTAATAAAAACCTGTCTGACCCTCAGACTGAATCCATGTTACAGGATTTCAATATTAAATCTTCAGCTATACATGTGAGTGGCCACAGTGTGCAGAGTTCTGAGAAAGCTTTTATGGTGCTGACAAGTCATGCAGAAGTCTTCCAACAAAGCCAGGGGCAAAGACATGGAGACAGCTATTTTTATATACCAACAAATTTCTCCAGGGTAGAAAACTAATTTCAGTTTTCAATCCCTTTCTTCTTGCAGAAAGTCCCAGTTGCATGTCAAATAGCATAGCAAGCATTCTGCACAGTGCATTGCGGTCCATCAGAAGCTAAGCTGAGACTAACACCTGAATTAAGCTTTTGAGCTGGAACCCCACAGAGGCCTTCAAACCAGAAGACAGAGGTATAACCTTTCAAACTGTCCAACTTCCCTGTTATTGTGCTGGTCATTTTACTTGGAATTTTCTTCAAAGGTAAAACAACTAGGAGATTGTTATATGTGATAATACAGGAAAAAGAGTCAGATGTTTCTGTGAATGTTTGAAATACAGAACTGTATTAAGGAAACTTTACGGTTTGACCATTCATGAGGCACTATGACAGTCACCCTCCCACAATCAGTTTCACTGCTGGGACTGAAACCTCTTTGTAGTGGGCAGCTCCAGTGACTCAGCAGGTAAACCAGTTGACCCCCTACACACATCACACTTACACAGACAAGGTTTCTTTACTTCCCATAACAGAGACTCAGACCTCTGGATCCTTAATTTAATCATGATGCAACAACAGAATAATTACTTGTGCTTTTATAATCTCAGAGTCTGAGTGTGTGAGAGATAACTGCTGGGATCATTGGCTCCTGCTGTGTCTCTGTGTGTCTGGTCCCCTGTATGGGCCAAGGTCCCTTTGCCTTTTCTTGTGCAAAGGGTCGGTACCAGTTTACGGCCTCTTGACTAGAGCTCCTGCCACCCAGAGCTCAGTCTGCAACTGCACACTGAACTACGTGTACTGAATGTATTTCTCAACAATTAACACAAAATTTCCAGATAAGCTAATAATACACCTTACCATTGCAGGATTTGCTCTGCAGATTTCACAGTATATGTTCTGAAACTTCCTAGAGTTCATTTTCAGATGGGGCTGGTCCAGTTAAAGCTCTCAAACACAAAACATAATCCCCTCAAACCACTTTCTCAGTCTGTTTCCACTGTTCAAGCCAGCTATATTCACATTTGCTTTCTGATAATGATTAGAAACATTCATCAAGTGGATATTTGTTCACTCTGGTGTATGGAAAGTAACATTAATTCCGTATTCAGCAATGAACATGAATATTTATTATGTGCCATTTTATTACTTTAATCATCTAATAGAGAGGTAGGAACAAACCCATGTGTCTTGGGTGTACAGTTGCACACTACGTATAAAGTATAGGGAATGCTGAAAGGTAGTTAATTATGAACATGTTGAGACCAAAACTACTTTGACAGTGATAGAGTAAATTGTACCATCTACTATTTTATTAAATATATTTGCAGAGATGAAAATCGAAGCTGGTGACTTGTGAGAGTCTGAAATGTTTAGTGGCTTAACCATGGTTAAGATAACAGAAGATTTTTGTTCACCGCAGTAAAGTGTGCAAAACAACTGCTCACAGAAGCTAACCCGTCCCCAACTATGCTTAGTAATTTGGACTGTGATGGGAACTTGAGATAAGATAAAGGCAATACTGTTGTCCAGTTATCCCAGGAGAAGAATGTATGCTCAAGTGTGGGAGGCTGGAATGCTAATGTCTCAGACAATTGATGTGCAAATTGACAATGTGCAAAGTAACCATCCAGGTGCTGAGGGCATGCTCACTACACCTCAGACTTCAAACTGTGTTGAACAAGATGTGGAAAGAGGGAACCTCTGCCAGGTGGGTTGTCCTTACACAAATGACTCAGCAGTCATGAGTCCTTTATTTCTCCACCAATACCTCTGGGGAAGCACCAGGGCAATACACACATAGGCTTAAGATATTCATCTCTGCTGATGGGGCAAAATGGGCCATAATGGCCTCAACTGTGCTGCTGTTAACAGGTAGCACTAACACCTCTTGAAATGTCCTGTGATCCACTATTGCATCATCCATTGTAAACCCCAGGGGTTTTCTACTTAGTCTAAGCATAGTAAATCCTCATGGGGCTTCCCTTACCACAACAGCTCCTTCCGTCACTATGCAGAACTTTCCTTACTGCATGGGCTTTTTCCTTCATCACCCTGGGCTTCCCTTGATGGATCCAGACTACAATCAGCACTTTGATAAGACTGGGACTCTCTCTCACTGAGAAGACCACAAGAAGAAGATTGATGGGAAGCTGTCAGAATCCATGGAGTGGCGAAATTTTGTCTATCTAGTCTGTCTCTCTGTTCTGGGTTGGACACTGGGGGGCAGTAACAATCATGAGAGGCTCAATAGAAAAGGCAACAGCAAAACAGTTTTATTATATAGGGGCTCTATAAGCTGTGGAAGCCCACTAAAGCACTAACCAAATACACAAACAATTGACCCAACAATGTTCACAAGAAAAGAAAAAAAAATAACGAACGATGCTCCTCCGGGCTGGCTGCTGGCCTGTGGAGGAAGGGAAGGAAGGGAAGAAAGGCTGGCACAAAGTTGGCACTGGTCCCACACTGGAGCTGCTGAAAAAGAAGGACAGCAAAAGGAACCCCAAGGGATCCAAAGGGAAAGATGCCATACTCTTGTAGCCTCCGTGTGGTTCCTTTGCCGGCACTGCCTGAGCTCCAAAGTTACTGCATGGTCAGGGGATTGGGAGGGACCAGGAGGAGCAGGAGTTGACCCTCCCTCAGCAATGAGGAAAGCTGAGAAGAGAAAGAACTTCTGTCCCTGGCCCTTTTATAAGGCGCCGGTTCTGTGATTTTCTTGGAGGAATCTTCCTGGGCATGACACTTTGTCATTGGACAGTAGTGCTGGCTGCTGCCCCCTCTCCGAGACTTTGCCATGAGGCCAAGGTGGCGTTCCTCACAAAAATGCCTCATGGTGAGCCCTTGTCAGGAGGAGGGGCTGCTGCTGCCCCCCTGCCAGTGCTGTAGATGCCCAGCGCCTGGGGGCACTGGCTGTGTGCTGTGCCTGCCGCCATGGGTCCATGGAGGTCTCACTGTCCTTGCCTGTTCCCTTCTCAGGAAAATGAAAATCAAGTTTTAAATGACAACCCCCCCCTCCACTCAATCTAAAAAACAAACCCAATCCTAAAGCCACTGCACTTTCTTTCACTCTCTTTCTCTCTCCCTTTCTGTATTTTTCCTATTTTTTTCCTATCTCTCACTACCTCACATTTACTAAAAAAGAAATTAAATAAATAAATTTGCTCAGGCTCCTTAAGAGCACATTTGTTTACATACAAACATGCTACTGTTGTGCAGTATTCTCCACTTCAACTAGACTATTTTATCTATCTGCTGCCAGCCCACTGCAAATGTGAAGTAAATTACTTTTCAATTGCAGAAATGTAGGGGTGTGTAAGGAATCAAGAAGAGTCAGCTGACAAAAGGTAATTTGTTAAGACATTGGAACTTGGTTATATGCAATTGTTAGTATCTTTCCTAAAGATTTTTGACTTCCAGAGGGTTAACAACTTTTTAGTGTCTTATTTTCTTCTAATGAAGAAGACAGGATGCCGGGGGAAGGTAGTATTTAACTTTCCAGATTTATTGCCCAATTTTCTGAGTGTTGTATAATTCAACTCAATTGCCCAAGACAAAGAAATGTGAACAGATTGATTTTATTTCATGAAAATCTGCTTTTGGAAATAACCTCTGCAGAAGTACATCTTTCTTGGAAAATTATTCAAAATTAGCTGGATATGTCGCATATTTTTCCAGTTTTTCATGCATTGACTATTACAACTTCAGGCTACAGACAGGGTATGAATTAGTGTAGTGGTCTGATCCCATATGAAAAGAATATTTCTTTTAAAACCAGGGAAAAAAAGAATGGAAGATAAAGTAAATAAATTGATTTATTTGAAAAACAAAAAAATCCCTCATCCTGTAAAAAAAATCCCAATGAAATTATTTGATGAAATTATTTCTCAAAAAAGTGCCTCAAACCAGTATTGAATGAGTGGTTTTCAGAATCACAACTTGTATTTTCACCTTTATCCAAAATAAATGTCACAAACTTTCCAAGTCTATTATTGTGCTGAGCTTTCTGTAATAATGGTCTGGATTAGTCTATGACACATGTTGGCCTTTGTAAGTTTCTTATTGCTTTGGGTTTTTCCCTTTGATTATTTTTAGTAAATATTTTGGTAAGTGCTATGAATTAATAGGTACCATGATCCCAGAAGTCAGAGGTTTCTGACTTTTAGTCTGTTTCTGTTACTTACTTGTTTTGAGATTGAAATCCTCAGTATTTCAATGCCTACCATTTTGCTCCTCTAAAATGTGACTGAATTATTTTTAATCTATAGTGATGAAATAATGGATGCTTGTACAGATTCGAGTGTACAAGGTGCTCTATAAATACCAAGCATTATTATAAACAGTCTATAATAGAAGAATGCAATCCTGAAAAGAAACCAACAATTAATTCAAAGCTGAGGGATTAAAACTAATGATTACAGAGAAGAGGACAAATTTACCCTGAGATGTATGTGTTGTATAAACACACTTTTAGACACCTAAGATTAATTTCGAATGTTTCCCTGTTACACAAATCCCAACAAAAGTATAACTATTTTGTGCCCTAAAAATAAGCAACAAAAAGGTCTCAAAACCTTTGTAGGTCACAAATACACTATAGCCCTAATATTAAATGACAATCCTAAAGCCACTGCACTTTAAGCCTTCTATTTCATTATAATGCGTGGAAAAAACATAAACCCCTAGCTCTAAGGAAAGTAAGGAGAGGATGCTTGTTCTTGGATGTCTAGTTTGAGTTTGGCACGGGATGTCTTGGGTATTTACCACAATAGGGCTTCCTGCACTGTAACTTCACATTTAACATTGCCTAATACTGCATAAATTTGTAGAAGCATGGACAATGGAATAACAGCTCCCTCCCCTCTATCTCCTATGTCACAGCTACAAGGTACATGTACCCTGGTACAGTATGTTAGTTCAAACTTGACCTGTGGTATTTGCGATGCTTAGCAACACTATTTAACATGCTTAACTTGGCCAAACATTCAGGAGATCAGAGTCCGATTCATTTTCTGACTTTATGCATATCTTTGTATGAATTTCTTTATCCACTCTTTTTTGGTTTTTTTTTCCTTAGATAAGAACTACTGTAGAGCAGGTAATGCCATTATTTCACATACTTGTGCTTTTTCATTTAGAAGGGGACCAATTTCAGTGTTTTGTGTCCATCACAATAGTTGTATCACCACAACAATATTATTACTTTCCGATTATATTTTATTACTATATCTTTATTTTTATTGAGGTTGACCTGAGACACAGAGAGAGTTTTCAAGAGCTTAAATCCAGTAGAGCTGCTGATAGTTGAGCAACAGCATCTAGAGTTGTGATCCTATTTCTCCACACATCTGCCACCAAAGTCAGGAAACAAAAACTCATTAAACATTATCTGAAAGTATTATAAACTTGGAATTCTGTTGCTGTAGGTGACCAAACCTGACTTAACCTGAGCAGCTCAGAATAGAGCAGTCCTGTATTTATTGTTTTCAGGACATTATATTGGAGGAAAGAATTGCTTCCAAAGTTATTACATTCATGTGTGAATTAAGTTTTTGTAAAGATTCCTGTAATTTTGAATTACTGTCTAGGAGGCTCTCTTAAAAATAGGCAGAAGTCTTGGACTTATAGGAGTGCACAGAACAAATGAAGTATCATGACTCTAGGAGCAGGGATTGTGTTGGATATTGGACTTCTGAAGCATATGGAGCTGGATTTATTTGGAAGCAGGGAGAGGTAAGATATGGGAGTGTAAGGCTCACATAGTAGTAATGCTCCTCCTAGCTCTTTGTCATTAATGTATTATTACATTTAATTTTATTCAGATGTGGGAAGAAAATCCATTTCAAGGATGTCACATGTTGTAATCTGGAGAATTAATCTCAGTTTAGGAAAAAGCGTGCAAGTTCTAAGTCAGAAAGAGAGGACAGCTCTGGATGGAAGTTTGAAAGTGTGCAAATGTCTCAGACCAATGGCATCCTGTGAGAAACAATCATGGTATAATGGGTTAGTAGATGAATTTACCTGCACCCCTTCTTTACTGGCTCATGATTTACTCAGAGTGGATACATGAATGCTGAGAGAGACTTTTCATATAAGAGAATTAATATAGGAACATAATTCTGTTGAGGAAGGTTATGATTTATATGTCATTGTCCTCAAAACCTTCTAGAGAAGAGGGATTTCACACACATTTTAGTATATTTTTGGCTACCCTGGGATTGTTTCCATGATGTCTTCATTTGACTGGATTTTATCATGGTGTATCTGTGCATAGCCTAAGTAAGCATACACACTTTTGCAGTATAAATGGTAACATGAGAGAAAAATAGATTTTAACAACTTTTGATGTGTTACTCAACCACATTATAAGTAACATATATAAGGGTTTTATTTTAAAAACAATGTATGCTTTTTATTCTTACAGTATACTGTTATGCTATAGAGAGCAGAAATAGTACTTTAATTGTTTAGAAATTTTCAATAAGTATTGAAAAGTTTTCACTTGACATTGAATAATTAAGTTTCTACTGAAAAAAAGACTTGAATGGCTCTCCATTATTTCTAGTACTATAATCACTAGGAAATGTTGAAATTTTTTGCACCCTATTTTTCTTACTCTCTTGGGCTCTATTAATTAATATTCATATAAAACACAACAATTCTAGCAGAAGGGATTGAAAAAACTGTTGTGTAATTACAAAAGTGTTTGAAGGTAATGTATTCAGCTTCTTTGTGTGGAAACAAGGGCTAAATCTCTGTTCAACAGTAAGCATTACAGAGATAGAATTCTGCAACACGATTTTCTCAGTTGAGACTTTTTTTTTCTATGACACCTAGGTTGCAATAAAGAATACAGTACATCCAGATTTTAACCTTCCTACTGCCAGATTAAAATGAACTCAAATAATGTGTCATCTGACCTCCTGTAGCCACTGCAAAATCAGCGTAAAATCCCTTAATCCTGACTGATTCAAAAACAATGTATTTGTCAGCCTACACCTGATCCAGGCACATCATATTTTCCCAGGTAAGTGGTGCTGCAAAACACAGATCTGGTATTTAGTCATCACTGATACACAAGTGATCATGAAATTTTGAAATCCAAGAAATGCCCATGAGATGGTAAAAGGACTAGTCATCCATCAAAATCTATTGAAACGTTGAGACTCAAGAAAACAAAGGATTGTACTTGCATTGCTGGTTGTCCTTAGGGTATCACCAGAATAAGTGAAATTCATACTGTAAACTTCCAACAATAGCCCTTTCTATTCCTCATGATAAAGCACTATCAATTCTTATTTATAAGAGATTGGTTTAAAAGTTGTTTGTTATTTACATTGTATCAACACTGTTGCTGAGCATATTACCATCAATAATGTCTTTTTCTGAAGGTTGTCTCAAGGTTTCACATACTTTTTACTCTAACCAGTTTTGTAAATGAGTGTTGGACAAAAAATAAAATGTCTAGATTCTTGAAAATATTATCTCAGCAATGAGTACTGCTTGGCAAATATAACTTGAGCATCATCCATGGATGAATAATTGAAAGCAGAGGTATTTCTACAACGTTATAGTATGGGCTTGTCTTTGGATGTATAATGTAAAAAAGAGAAAAGGTAAGGAGGTCTAAAATGCCTAGAAGTAATTTATTTAACCTCTCAATTGCCTTCTTAAAATATGTATCTTAAATATACTTAAATTTATTTTAAAACTCCAAAAATTCAGATTTTGTTGCTGTTATAAACAGGTTAAAATCCAGTGCACCAATTTATCTATGTAAAGTAAAATTAAGTTTTTACTTAATTAGTGGGGCATTTTCAAGCCTCATCCTGAATTGTCACCTTTGTCAGATCTGTAGACACCATAAGAAAAAGCTGCAAACTAAACTGAAGATTTTTGCACAAAGTTCCACTCTGTGTTTGTTCCAAAAAGTGAGAGCCTTAAAAGAACAGTTGAATCAAGCTTAGAGTCACGATGAGGAAAGAAAAAAATATTAAAGATCAAAGACACTGAAATATTTTCCTTATGAGCAAACCCAAGCCAACTATTGCTGCTCTTGAATTTAGTGTTCCTGACAGCGGCAGCTACACTACCACTTAAAGAAAGGAGAAATTTTTGTGGAGCTAAATAATTCAAAAGAAAGAAAATGAGTATTTCCACTAATCTTCTACCTCAGAAACACTTCCAAAATGTTGTATATGATGCAAATAATCTCCTCAACCAGCAGGAATTCAGTGACTGAATAACTATAACCTTTAGCTTTGAATCTTTTAATTATGCTTTTACCTCTAGCTACTTACCAGATATACAGATTCCCTGAAACAGATTAACGCTTCTGGAAGTTTCCAGGGCCACTTAGAGGAGAATACATTTTGTGACAGTTAGTGAGGTCCATCTGTCTTGGTTTATTTCACAAGCCTGTCCCAGAGCAAGTCTTCATGCTGGCTTAGCAATTCTAACAATAATCAAAGAGGAAAGTCCAAGCTTTAGACATGATGAATCATATTGTGCCTTCTGTGTAAAAAAACTTAAAATTTGTAACGCTAAAGCAATACTGAGCCCAGAAAGTTGCTGACATTTCTCTCAAGCATGTTCAGAGTCAAGTCTTTGCATTAAGCCGAGGGCTGTTTTCTGACTCTTCCCTTGATGGAATAGTAAAAACTAAAAAAATTGAGACCAGATGCAGCACCTCTTAGCTCAGAATGTATGACTTTTCTCCATGAAAGGATGTCTTGACACAGACTATAGCATATAGTTGATTAATGGCATATAATTTACTGTGTGTAACTCTCCAATGTTAATCCTTCACTCAAGACAGAATGGCTCACAGGGCAGCCCTTCTTTTGGTTCTTAACACCCTCTGGTAGCTCTTCATAGCTGTGTGTGTGAAGGGGAAATCAGTACTTTTCTGCTATTCTCTCTCCCTCCTCGTGTTCCAGAATCAGACTGGTACTTTTGATTATATCTTCACTCTGCCTGATACTGCCCCATCAATGGCCATGTTCATCTGTGCCTGTGCTTCATTCATCTTTCTGTCCCTATTCATCTATTTCTTCCATCTGTGAATGTATGAATGTGGGAAGATGTTTCTTTTCTCTATCCATCCCTGCTGTCCTACACCTATGATCTTCCAAATCCTCCTCTCTCTATATAATAACAGAAGGAAAGAAAAGGAAATGGTCACTGCGGATCAGCTGGTTTCCCCCTCCATCTCCCATGTCAGAGAAAGAGGTATTCACATTAACTGCAGATTTATTTTTGTTCCAAATTTCTGGCCTTCAGTTTATTCATATTCCACAGTGCCACACGGATTATCACCTGTCTCTGTGCAGTTCTCTTTCCCTCCTGCATCCAAGTGCACGGCAAGGTTGTATGATCCTTGCTTTATTTTCATTTTCACTATTGATTTCTACGGTTTGGAAGCTCATTTCAGGTACCTGGAAGCTGGCACGACTAAGCCAGATAAGAAATAGGAATGGAAGTGAGTAGGAAGAGAAAAAGGTCAGGAGTATACCCTCATTCTGTTCTCTGCCACCCACTCCCTCTGCCAGTTATTTATGTTCTCCCGATCTACTTGAGCTGTTCCACCTTAACTCCTTGTCTACTTTGCAGCTCCCTGTTCATGATCTGTGCTCAGCAGTGTCATAGATAAGCATTAGGAAAGCCGGAACTTGACAGACTATGATAGTGACAAAAGATAGCCAGGTATTGAGGTGCATCCTGCCCCTACACACAACTCTTCTCTTTTGGAGACTTTGATAGGCAATGAGATTTGTTCCTGGGGCAAGCTGGTTTGGTTGCAGGCAGTTTCTGGATGGATCCCATGCTTCTCGCCACAGGAATGCCAGGATGCCGGCAGGGTACATCCAGCCCAAAAATGAGTATCAATTGCTTTTGAATAGGTGAGTAAAATGGTAAGATCCAGTATTATTGAAATAAAATAATATATATTATTTTATAATTTAAGCAAAATATATAGATGTATCTCTCTGTAGATATATAGATATAATCCAAATATATATGGAATATATTAGCATTTTATATAGAAATAAAATTCTAAAATATCTCCATATATGCTTTCTTTCTTTGTAAACCTGTCCATTTCTACCCAAATCTGCTTATATTATAACCCTTTATACCTGCTTATATTGCATACTGCACTGGCAATATTTAGATACTGCATTAGCAGTCCATCTAATCATAATCATCCACATAACCAGTGTCATATTTCTCACATCTGACTGCGAGTCTTCTCTCTACTGTTCTGCCACACAGACCCTGTGTATGGTAACACCACAAAGTTGAAAACTATAAGCTAAATCTGACAGACACTAGCTTTTTACTAAATCCCACTGCAGCTATGAAAACTACTGTGTCAGTGCCATGCCTGTCTGTCTCACAGGAAGGTTTGCTGCAGAGAGTAGGATGTGATGGGACAATGCTGTGGTGGTGCAGATGGCCGATATGCAGCAGGCTGAACCCAATGCTAGAAAGTGGGGCTGTGCTCAGGATCTCTGATCTGAACTTTCAGAACTCCCAATGGCAGGTAGAACTCCTGGGTTCACCAGTGCTGAGAACAGGAGGACAATCACCACTCTAGTCCTACTGGCCACACTATTTTTGATACCGATTGGGATGCCATTGGCCTTCTCATCCACCTGGGTAGTCCTGGGCTCATATTCAGTCAACTGTTGACCAGCGCTCCCAGGTCCTTTGCCACTGTGCCACTTTCCAACCACTTTGCCCCAAGCCTGTGGTCGTGCATGCCATTATTGTTACCCACATTCTAGACTAAGCTCTTCACCTTATTGAGCCTCAGCTCACCAATCCAGCCTGTCCAGATTCTTCTACAGAGCCTTCCCACCCTCTAACATGTCAATGCTCTCACTCAGTTTAGTGTCATCTATGTACTTACTGAGGGTGCACCCAATTCCCTCATCTAGATAATCAGTAAAGATAATAAATAGGACAGGCCCCAATAATGACCCTTGGGGAATCCCACTAGTGACTAGCTGCCAACTGCATGTAATTCCATTCACCGCCACTCCCTGGGCCTGGCCATCCAGACAATTTTGAACCCAGTGAAGACTGCACCTATCCAAACCATGGCTTGTCAGCTTCTCCAGGAGAATGCTATGGGAGACTGTATCAAAGGCTTTATTGAAGTCCAGGTAAACTACAACTAGTCCACTAGGCAAGTCACCTGGTAATAAAAGGAAATCAGTTTGGTGAAGCACCTGCCTTTCCAGAACCCATGCTGACTGGACCTGATCTCCTGGTTGCCCTGTATGTGCCATGTGATCACACTCAAGACAGTCTGTTCCATGACTTCCCTGGCACCAAGATCAGACTATCAGGGCTGTAGTCCCCAAGATCCACCTTCCAACCCTTCTGGTACATGTGTGCTACATTGGCCAGACTCCAGTTCTCTGAGACCTCCCTGGTTAACCAGGACTGATTAGAAATCACAGAATATACTGTTTGAAGGGCGCCACAAGTCATTGAGTCCAACTCCTGGCCTTTTGCAGGACACTCTAAGAATCATACCATACGCCCGAGAGTATTATCCAAACACTTCTTGAACTCAGCCAGACTTAGTGCTGTGATCAATTCCCTGAGAAGCATGTTCCAGTGCTCAACCAACTCTGGGTGAAAAACTTTTTCCTCTTATCTAATCTAAACCTACCCTGACACAGCATCATGCTGTTTCCTTGGGTCCTGCCACTGGCTACGAGAGTGAAGAGATTGATGCCTACTCCTCTGCTTCTGCTTATCAGGATGGAGAGCGGCTTTTCAAACTCTTCCACCAGAAGCCTTGTTTTGAGCAGGGAGCTGGACTAGGAGGCCTCCAGAGGCCCCTTCCAAACTAAATTATTCTGTGTTTCTATGAAGAAATATATATTAATTGTCTAAACTATTCCACACTGACGATGAAAGGTATGTAGGGAACTTTCTGTGTGAAAGGAGTAACAGAAATAATAATAATAATAATAATAATAATAATAATAATAATCATCATCATCATCATCATCAACAACAATATTAATATTATTGCTGGTATTAGTCTTGTATGAGAGGAAACCTCTGGTAAATACAGAGAAAGAAGAACAGGGAGTCCATTTGCCATGCAGAAACCTCATGCAAATGAAAACTTACATGTAGAAGCATAAAGAAAAAATATTGTTGCAAAAATAGCAATCTGACAGTAACATGCTGCTACCAAAATGCCATTTCTCTCTATGAATTATCTTACATTTCCTCTCTGGATTTACCATAGCTGTTATGTTGGGAATATACTTACAATTGAATTGAGATCCTTTTATTCTCATTCCTCATGCTACAACATAATAGACATTTTTATTGCCCAAGTTTCCTCAGTGTGCATATTATAAGAAATCACAGAATTTGCCTTATACCTGACTGCAAGAAGTCAATAAGAAATACCTTTTAAAATACAGGGGCCTGAAGGATTTTCGTATAACCAAGTAACGAATATAATAAATGCTGTCACAATAAATAAATAAATAAAATTGTGAATATCTGCCAGACTCTCTTGCCTTAGAAATGAAAGTAGCTGCATTTTCACATTTATGTTTTCTCCAAATATTGTTCTAGAATAACTTGACTCTTGCTGCATTAAAAAAGCTTTGATTAGCTTTGATTCTGATGGATAAAAAGAACTATTTGAACCAACTCATGGTGAATATATTTCCCACTGGGGAAGGGACTAAGGAAGTTATCTTTCCCCTGTACCCAGCACTGGTTAGGCCACACCTTGAGTACTGTGTCCAGTTCTGGGCCCCCCAGTATAAGAAAGATGTTGAGTCACTGGAATGCGTTCAGAGAAGGGCAACAAGGATGGTGAAGGGGCTGGAGCACAAGCACTATGAGGAGCAGTTGAAGGAGCTGAGGTTGTTTAGTCTGGAGAAGAGGAGACTCAGGAGTGACCTTATTGCTGTCTATACCTGAAAGGAGATTGGAGTCAGGCGGGGTGGGTCTCTTCTCTCAGGCAACTGATGGCAGAACAAGAGGACATTCTCAAGCTCCATCAGGGGAGATTTAGACTTGATACCAGGAAGAAATTCTTCACTGAAGGGGTGATCTGCCACTGGAATGGGCTGCCCAGGGAGGTGGTGGAGACACCACCTGGAGGTGTTCAAGAGTAGGCTGGATGAGGCACTTGGTGCCATGATATAGATGATGGGTTACTGTTAGATTATAGGTTGGACTTGATGATCTCTAAGGTCTCTTCCAACCTTGCTGATACTGTGATATTGTGGTCATATCTTCCTCGTAAGAGGAGTTTACATCTTCCTTGTGAGAGGAAGAGGGGGTGCAGGCATTGATGCCTTTTCTGTGGTGACCAGAACCAGTGACAGAACCCAAGGAAATGGCCTGAAGCTGTGTCAGAGGAGGTTTAGATAGGATATTAGAAATAGGTTCTTCACCCAGAGGGTGATTGGGTACTGGAACAAGCTCCCCAGGGAAGTGGTCACAGCATCAAGCTTGACAGAGTTCAGGAAGGGTTTAGATGATACTTTCTGGCACACAGTGTGTGTGACTCTTGGAGACGGTGCTGTGCAGGGCCAGGAGTTGGACTTGATGAACCTTTAGGTCCCTTCCAATTCAGCATATTCTGTGATTTTGTGATTTTTTAAGATTTGGTTTTATTTTTCATTATCCTACTCTGATTTGGTTGGTAATAAATTAATTTCCTCAAATTGAGTCTGTTCATTCTTTGATGGTAATTGAAGAGTGATCTCTCCCTGTCCTTATCTCAACCCACAAGCCTTTCATTTGATACTTTCTTTACCTTATTCTTTTGAGGAAGTTAGTGACATAATAGCTTTAGAGGGCATCTGGCATCCAGCTAAAGTCAAATAACCGCATCAGGTATCTGTTAATTTCTGTCGCACACTTTTTTCTATTTCCTGTTTTAAAATCTGAGTTTTCTGAGAAATTTGTCACTTTTCAAAGTGGAATTCTCATTCTTTAATAAAAAAATTACCCTATTAAGTGCAATTCTGCTTTGGCATTAACCCCAAATTTAAGCATTTTGTTTATTCAGTAACAAAAATCTCCTTTGTGACCTTAAATACAGATTATTTTCCTGTGAACACAATTATCATGATACTCTCATTTGATTATTTGATTGGAAGAGTCAATGGCAAATGTAAATGCATGCATAACCACAGCATAGATAATAATGTGTCATAGACAGCTCAAAAGTCTATTATTTTCACACAGATATTACCTCTCTTATCAGATTTTTCTTCCAGAAAAAGAAGTACACAGCAATCCCCCACATTGAAATGAAACTTCTCCTAACTGAAACCATTTACAAAGAGAAATTAATGCTAGCATCTACAAAAATTTCAAGATAAAATAAATATTGCTCTGAAGGCCACCTTGTTTATATAGTTTTGAAGCTGAAGAGAGAAAAAAGAATTAAAGTGTAAGTGAACAGTGAGCAGCAACAGAAAGGTTGTTTAAATGCATGGTACAGCACCTTTGTCTGTCTCTTCAGTAGTGTGAACGGTTTGTCTTGTGTACCTTGGGAGTATTCTTCTCTTTCTCTGCTGTTAATTATTGCATTAATACACTAAAAATGTTTAGAGGGGAAAATGGGGAAGTTGCTTGAAATTATTTCCAAGCAGATCTTTTAATTCCGATGCTCTGTTCTCTTTTAAGATCCACTTCTCCTACTTACTCTTCCTTACTCTCCTCAATGTGTGCCTTTGCTGAGCATGCAAAAGGAAGAGAAGCTGTGGATTTATAGCACACTTAATTCTCAATCAAGTAGGGATCAATATTCAGGACACAAGGTCTGCCCTACCCTGATAACAGTAAACCTCCCATCTATCACTGGACACCTTAGGGAAACTCACAAATCACAAATCACTTGGCTATCCCCTCCTGGATTCTTCCTGATTCCTTGTTTAAGCTCAGCTGAGTACACTATGTAGCTCTTCCATTGCTGTTCTACTTCTTAGGACTTAATGAGAAATGAGGAGAAATAAAGGACAAAGGAGACCGTGCCTTCCGTCAGCAAGTCTGGTAGCACTTCATCATACTTTGAGAAGGCTCAACAATTGGTTTGTTACTTGTCTGTATCACTTTGCAGAAAGCCAACATTTTCAGCCATGACTAGGAGGGAACTGCTTAGTATGCCCTGATGATCCAGGTGGATTAATGTGTCCAAACTACTTTTATGTCTAAATGGCAAATTCCCAGTGTGGTCTGGCAGCCATTACTGAAATGTCAGGGTGTAGCTGCCCAACTGAGGGCAGTCTTTGGAGACAGAAGGAAAGACTCCTGCCCAAAATGGAATATTGATGCAAAAGAACTTCCAAAGAAGGGAATGAAATCCATGATGACTGCTAAAAAAAGCATTTGACAATAATTTGTTCCTCAAGTCCCTGACTTTGGTCTTGGGCTAAACCTAAAAACACTCATGGAGCTGCACTGAGCAGTAGCTAATCAAGTCAAAAGGAGCCAGTATAATAAGTATAATAACAATGTAAAGAGAGACAGTGGCATTACCAGCTGGTGCCCACAATACACCCACAGGCAAAGTGGAAACACCCATCTGATGATGGAAGCCAGTGTTGCAAACAGTATAGCCCCACCAAGTCCTTAGCAAAGAGGGAGGTTGTAAATCAAAGAGAAACCCTAGCCTGTATGGTTTCTGTTAGCCCCTTTCCAGCTCCACTTCACTTGAAGCTCTAGGTTAGTTTTAAACCTAAATTGAGCAATTTCCTAGAGAAGTAAGCTACTAGTGGAGAATTTTGAGCTGCCGAGAAGCCCTTTTGTATCTTAATTCCATAAGGAATTCTTGTCTTTTTGACTCTCCTAACCCTAAGTCTTATGCCAAATTTAGATTTGGACTGAGTCTTAAATCACAAAGAGATGCTATGACCCAGAAGTTGCTGGGAAGAATGATGCACTCTAATCTTGACTTTGGCAGCTGCCTTGCAATCCCACCACATCTATAGCTTTTGTCTTTGTCTCACTACTAATGTTAATGCTAATCCAAAGTCTTCAGGTAAAATGAAGCTTCGTCCAAAACCTGCTTCTGCAATCTAGAGAAAAGACTTAGCAGGGAGCATTCTTGGTAGAGTTCACCTTTCTTCTAGCATCCATTTTTCAATCGCATTTTAACTGGGGCTCCAGGCTTTGTCTCTTTCTGAACCCAATGCCTGAACCCAAAGCTGATCCTAGGCCTAATCCTCAGGGTAGTATGAAAATAGCCATATCCATGAGGAAGCTGCCGTTAGAAAAGAATTCTTGGGGTAGACCACTCTTTCTTTTGTGGCACTTTTCAACCCTACTTCCACTTGGAACTATAGCCTTTTTCTTCCAACTCAATGCTCCCTAGACAGTTTTATGACTGTCAAGTACTAGTCTCACTCATCCTTTCTGACTATTATGGTTTTATTCAGCATTTGTCCAACACATTTCTTTATTCTGTTCCTCAGATAAATATCTAGCATATCAGAGAGTAACACTAAACTCAGAGCCCCTATCTGTTCTGCATTCTTAGCCCTTACTGTAGTTGCCCATCTGTTCCATGTGTATTGTATCATGCATTCTTCTGATAGATACCATTAATCGATGCATTTATTTAAAGCAATATCTTTATCCTTTTATCAGGCATATATGCAGATTGTGGCAATGAACATCACTCAGTTTGATTAGAAGGTCAGGGCAATCCTCAATATAAATACAAGTTGGGGGATGAAGGGATTGAGAGCAGCTCTATGGGGAAGGACACCAGGGTGTTTGTGGATAAAAAAGACTGAAGATGAGCCAGCAATGTGCATGACTATGCAAAGTCCAGAAAGACGACCATATCCTGGACTGCATCAGAAGCAGCATGGCCAGCAGGTTGAGGGAGATGACTCTCCCCCTCTACTCTGCTCTGGTGAAATTCCACCTGGACTGGTGCATCCAGCTCTGGGATCTTCATTACAAGAAAGACACGGACCTATTGGAGTGATTCTGAAGGAGGGCTACAAAAATAATCAGAGGGATAGAGCATCTTTCCTATGAGGACAGGCTGAGAGAGTAGGGGTTGCTCAGCCCAGAGAAGAGAAGATTCTGGGGAGAACTTACTGTAGTCTTTCAATATTTAAAGGGAGCTTGTAAGAAAGATGCAGACAAACATTTTGGCAGGGCCTGTTGCAGTAGGAAAAGGGGTAGTAGTTTTAAATTAAAAGAGAGTAGATTCAGCGTAGATATAAGGAAGAATTTTTTTACAGTGAAGGTGGTGAAATGCTGGAATAGGTTGCCTGCAGAGGTGGTAAATGTCTCATCCCTGCCAACATACAAGGTCATGTTGGATGGTGCTCTGGTTAGAGAGGTTGGGCTAGATGACCTTTAGAGTTTTCTTCCAACTCAAACTATTCTATGATCCTATGATTCTAAATGCTAAGAAAAAGAACACTCACAAGAGCATGAATTCATAAGACTAAGTACAGTCTTGACTAAAGCGAATGTATATTAGACCTTTATTCGTGGAAATAAAATTCTGATACTCAAGTGCAGACTGAATTGCTAGTTTCCTAGCAGTTTTCCCATCATCACTTTCCTATATACCGTTTCAGACTAGTGTCAGAAAAGTGCATGCAAGAAATGTGCATGCATTCAGAGATGAAGCATCTAATAGGTTAAAAAAAGAGATAATTTTAATATCTTACGGCTATGTGCAGATTCGAGTGCTGTTCCCACCTGCATTATTTTGAATACATTCCATATTCAACAGTCATCCTTAGTATCTGGTTTGTGAAATGCAGCCCTTGTAGTCTTTGATAGAGTAACTTTACTAATAAAGACTAAGAAAATTTATTTCATGTGGTTTTGCAGAGTTTAAGGTGTGTGAATGTGAAAGATGAGGACAGAGGGGTTAGGTAAATAATTAACCTTTGAAAATAACTCTTGGTCTTGGAGTGTGTATATCAATATGATATAATTAACAGATTTTTTTCACTGTTGGCTGAAGATCGCCATAGGTAATTTTAATAGTGAGCTCACATTTGCATAATGGACAGGCAGCAGGTTCTTTTAGACACTCACTGACAGAGGCCAGCATATCTACTTGAGATGCACCAATAGTGTTTAATTTTCCTGCTTCTAGGGATTTTTTTTTCTTATACACTTTTATAAGGTATTACTAGTACTTGAATTGAACTGTCTGACCTCTGATCAGGTAAAATCTAATCAGAATTGGAAGAAAATGTCACCTATATTCTGTCAGAATCTTAGTGAAGTTTTCCAAAACCTTAGTTCAGATTTTTGATTAGCCTGGATCTAATTTTCTAGTCAACTATACAGGCTAGTTTTTTAAGTAAATTCCTTTTAAATGAGTCCAGATCAAATCTGATTGTGTATGAGGCACAGTTCAACAGGCTAAATACGGAAGTTTGAAGACAATCACAAGAGCGTTTCAAATAGAAACAGTTAGAAGTGTTCTGAAAAGATTTAATTTTCCCCTTCAGTTATATGCAAACTGACTAAGAAAAGCTGACATCTGAGGGATGTGAGCTCCTCTGCAGTGTGCCAGGGACTATCTGAGTAGTAACTGGAACAGGAGTTTTGTCTGCTTTTTCACAGAAGGAATTAACTAATCCACTTCAGGTTAATCTTACTGAAGAATGGGAAAATAATTATCAGGGTATAGAAATCCATTTATGTTTCCAAGTCACTTTGTCACAGTAAATGACTCTGTAAGTCAGTGTTATAAATTTCACCTCTGATTTTAATTACAGTCAAGTTTTAAGAAGCACATCCAAGTGAATTAGAATGTCAAAAAATCCTCTTCATACTGAACTTTAGCAAAAGCAACTGAGTTTATCTCACAGTCTTCCTCAGTATTGTCAGCCCTCTGAGCCTGGGAGCCTGAGAGTAACAATGCGTGAGAGATGATCCAACAGTGGAATACTTTGGTTTTTATTGCCTACTAGTGTGCATTGGCATAATTTATTTGAATTACAAATAGTTACAACCCTTTCTCCATAAAAGGTGTAGTTTTGCTTTATTTGTTTAGGTTTCAAGCCAATACTCCAGTTTCATAATGTGTTAGTGTTTGCTTGTAAGCAGTAAAGTTTATAAGCTTGTGCATTAACTCTGACAATGATGAAATTATTAAGTGAATGGAACTAAACCTGTAATATGGGCAAGACTCCAAATATCATCTAAACACAACTGCTGCTTTTGGAAATAAAAGATTGCTTTAATGTGGGGGGTGAAGAGATTTCATATAATTTAAAAAGATGATATCAGGCCTCCAGTTAAGTCCCATTCATCTGTCCTGCACAAATTCTTTTTGTCAGCTGATGCTCCTTGTATCTGCCTTTTGTTTATTGCCTGTGGATCTTCATTCTGTTGTCAAACATTAAAATGTTCCTTTTCGTTTACTTAAATGGCCAGCAAGGGAGATTAAATCTGTTATCTAAAAAATAGCACAATTTTCTGCTCATTATGCCCTGTGTCAAGCTGTCCTGTTTATTCTAGCACTTCGTGTCCAATGGCATCAAATATCTCTGCTGTCTTTGGGATACGAACTGCCTTTTAAGGAGTGCTGGTTTTGGCTGAGGTAGAGTTAATTTTCTTCACAGTAACTATATGGGGCTATACTTTGGATTTGTGCTGGTAGCAGTGATACTGGTATAGAGATGTTGCTATTGCTGAGCAGCGCTTACACAGAGCAAGGTCTTTTCTGCTTCTTATACTGGCACACTGGCGAGGAGGTTGGGGTGCATACAAGCAATCAAAACTCCATGATTTATTTTCTAATTTAAAATGTCTTTGCTTAGAATTTTTAATCTCAAAAATATTTAATTTTGAAGAAAAGTTTAAGTAGTTCCCCAAAGCTTTGGGCCAAAATGAAAATAAGGATAAGTAGTCACTATTATAATGACATTTTCCATGAGGGAAAAAAAAAAATGAACCCCTCACATGTTGACTAACTTTACTCAAAAAGGAACAATAAAGGTAAAACAGCTTTCCCAGACAACACAAAGAGTCACTGGTAGAGAAAGGGCTTGAACAAATCACTTTTAATACCTACTATAGAAAAATAAAGAGACATAAAATGTTCTGGGCAATCCTTCCAAGAGTTTCCTGATACTAGAAACAGTGTTTAAACAATCATCTTCCTTCCAGAAGCAGCTTCCTCTGCATTTTCAGGAAAAGTCCAACAGTTTTCAAAGACATTATGTAGTCTTTTCTCTGAGATTATGCAAAAACACTAAGCATTTTCCAGAGATTTTGGTCAAGTCAATAAATTTGATCTCTAAATTCTAATACCTCTATTAATTTTTATTGCTTCTAATTTTTAAAGACACGACCAGGAGCCCTGTTACCCAAGATGTATGATTACAGTTTTTTCTCTACTCTTTCATGCCTATCTTTTCTTTAATTATCTGTTTAGTTTTTTGCTCCTTTACCTTGAGTGGATGTTTCAACTAAGTTATCCACAATGACTCCAATGTGAATCTTTTTCTTGGAAGTGTGCAAAGCACACCAGCGTAAGCCCATACGTGTCACTGACAGGTCATCTACAACCAATAAGATCAAACAGACAGAAAATACAAGAAGGACAATTTTTTTTCAGGATATTCATTCTTTGTAAAGGATAAAATGACTTAATTGTACAAAAATGTACTTAAAAAATAATTGTCATATTATTTCCCAGTCAAGATACAGAAAACACTCGTGTTTCCTGCCTTTTCACTTTAGTTTGATCTCAATCCAGTTTTTCTGCATAAAGTCTTATTGCATATATGACGCCTTGTAAATGGACATTCAAGAAGAAGAAAGGTGAAAGATAGAGAATGCTCTTAACTAAAGTTTTACAAAAAGTCTTCAGTTAAGAGAGAACAGACAATGCAGTAATGCTTCTTAATAACTTGAGGCTGTCCAACATGCATTAACTGAGTTAATTTAAATGGATTTAACTTCCCTTCCTTTTTCTCACTTCATGAGACATCAACATTTTTTTTCAGCTGAATATGAGTGGGGAAAATGCGAGTGAAACTTCTTTGCTACAGCAATGAGATTTGTAGTTTAAACTACTTTACACTAGTAAGAATCTGAGGTCATAGAATTTGGCAATAATCTATCACTATTTACAGTTCTTCTGCCTTCACTTCTGATACTTCAGAGGAAAATGAATTACTTCCCTGTAAGAGGAATAAAGCCCTCCAATTTGGAAAACGTTCCATTTTAAGCATTTCTTCCTATTGTCCAGCTGAAACAGGTCCTGAATCTTAAGCTTTTGACCTGCATGTTGAGCTCAGATCAGTCACATTCATGTCAGTTGATAAATTTTCCTGAAATTGATACTTACTTGCACTAGCTAATTATACTTATTTTTTTACATTTATTTTTTTCTTTTTTACTAAAGGCATTATGAGCTTTGTTAGTTTTGTTAAATTACCTCCTGCATCCTCAAAGAAATGGTATCCATCTTGAAGGACTACTTCAGTACTATATGACAAACACTTATGTCAAGTAAAACAATCATTTTGCTGGTTTCATGATTATTCTCTTTTAAACCTGAAATTACATCTTGCTTTGTTGCGGAACTGCGGCTAAAAGAGGATGAGAGAACAGGTTTACCAATGTCCTTCATAGGGATTTCACATGACTTCACAACAGCTCTTCAAGCTTTATTATTTCCAATAGGATTATTCCTAGTCTCAATGGCAGCAAAGCAGGGACTTATCTAATCAGATAATAGGATATTCAAGACTTTAAAAAAGATGTTTTTATTTCATAACAGCTATTTCTGGCTGTAGAAGAAGAAAACAGAAGATTTTGGAGAGGAGGGAAAGGAGAAAAGCTTCTGTCATTGGAGAAGACACAACGTGAAAAAGACTTATTTCTTAGGAATGGTGCTGTATTTGTTCTCTCCATCTATCTGTAGAGAAGTAACTCCCCTGCTTCAAGGAGAGATAAAATTCTCATAGACATGCCTAGGGGCCCCTTGCTCAGAGTCAGGCAGACCATAAAATACTGTGGAGAATACAGTCTTGAAAAGACATGTGCATACAAACATGTTATAAAAATGCTAAAATGGGTTTCCTGCTTTGCTTTATTCCACACAGTGCATGAGCATTCAGTGAAGTACCGCAGTTTATTAGACTTTCTGGCTATGAAAATAAACCTTTCCTTAAATCTTATCCACAGCCTGCTGCCTGGGATTACCTGCATGCATATCAATTCTTACACTGGCATAGGTACATGAGAGAGGGAGGAAAGATAGTCTAGGATGGCCTTTCATAGGAGCTAGACTGCTGCCCAGGTGACCTCAGTTTTATTCCTGCCTTGTTAGTCATTGGTTAAGTGCTCTTTGGTGTGTCACATTGCCTTTTTTCATATCTTTCCCAACCTGTAGCGTAAGAACTCCATTTTTTTTTTTGTTCCATTTTGCTTTGAAATGCAAAGATCCAAAGTGACTACTGAGAGCAAACTTGTGTGCCTAATTGTGGTGATGCAAAAATTTTCTCAAGTCATATTTTATATTTCAGGCAATATGGTGAATTTAGCAGTCGTTGTTCAATGGCTCTGTTCAAATTAGAAATTGCTGTGCAATCATTTAATTTAGATTTTTGGGGAGGTGGACAGGGATCCCAGGAGCTTTTTTTCTTTGTTAGATGAAATAAGAAATTCTAGTTTTCACAATTGTTTTTATTGTACTTGGAAAGAAAACTTGAAATGCAAGAGGAAATATATTCTAAGAGGTTGGCAGAAAGAGATTTGCAGTTGTATAATATGCATACTACCTTATCTTCAAGTGCTATGAGTATTTTATGTTTTATTTAAGGCACAAGTCAAAAGTTTTCAAGCTGAATTTTACAGGATCTCTAGAAATTCAAGAATTCTGAAGACAATTTTACTTTTGAAATTTAACAACTGGATGCCTTGGGAACAAAAGATGTGTGCCTAAAACGTCACCTCCCCTTGTATGTCCGTCCCTATTATAATCTTAATTCATTATTACAGTGCCAGTCTTCTTTATAACTGTGGACTTTATAATTTGACCTGGAAAGCTTGCTTGTAGGCTGACCATGTCACGCCATGACTTCTTACCCACAGGGTTTTTGTTCTTTCTCCTAGAATTGACTGCAGTTGCTTTGAAAGGAATAAAGATGACAGGTACTAATTAATTAGCACCTGTTCCTTAGAGAGAAATTTTTTCACAGTATATTGGTTAGAGGTTCACAAATTATGATGACTAGCTTGAGACGTCACTGTCTCTTAATTTGAGCTAGTTATTTAGGTGTTCAAAAGATCACTGTACCATCAATTCCAAATTAATGTTGCAACATGAAATGGCCATTCAAAGTTTTGAAGCAAGTCACTCTACCTGTGGCCTTTCAAAATGTTGCTGAACTATGTATGGTCTCTGCTTACTCCTAGGATTGTAATGCTAATGAATATCAGTGTGACAGGAGCGCAGTGAAATAAAAACAATGTGGAAAACCCCTAAAACTTCTCCAAATCCCTCTTTTAGAAACCAACATTTAAATGTAAACAATTTGCCTCTGGCTTAAAGAGTGTCAGGCATAACCTTTTATTAGCAATAAATGGCTTCTGACTTTGTAGATATGAAGCGATAAACCTGCAGATTTCATAACAACACTTCCAAACCACAGGGAGATCCAGAAGGACCAATTAGTTTAGTAGTGATAACTTTATAGAACCTGGTCAGTGGAGTGGCAGGAGCAACAAAACAGATGAGCTTCCTTCTGCCTTGATATTGCTTTAGCCAACTGAAAAATGGTCAAAATCTGCAGTGATCTGATAGTTGTTTGTAGGCTCTTCAGAAAGAGACTGAAGACCTAAGTAAAATTCTAATGAGATGAATGACCTAACTCTACCATGGGGAAAAAACCTGAAAAAGCAAATAAAAGCCCCAGAGCCCAGTAATAACAAGGTCTCCAACTGGTCTGGCAACTTTGTTTAAAGTCAATGTTTATTGCTCTCAAATGATCCAATTCAGCGTAACCCCCTGTACTTCAGAGGAAAGATGTAATTTAATCTGCTGTAAGGATGTAGCATACTGCTTCTCTGAACCTGTATTATCTTTTGTGATTATAAGGGAAAATATGAAGTCTTATGTGTTATCATGATGGATGTCACTAGTTCTACACAGAAGATGCTGAACATCTGATGCATTAGTTTTGCTAACTGTGAGACAGGAGGAGTTGCTATAGGTTCTTCAAACCTTATGATAAATTTGCTGTTTCAGAGTCAGCTGTCAGATTTATTTAGTCATGAGAGCAAAGGCTTGTTGACTTTAACAGAAATTTAGGGATTTCATCCATTGTAAACATGGGAGATGTAGTTCTTGTCTTGAACAGACTGAGAAACTGTTTTATTCTTCATGCTTTCCAAAACAACAAGTCCAGCCCATTCACTCCTTTGCTAATTATATATGTTTACAGTAAAGAAAATACATGGAGCTTCTAAAGCAACTATGTATGTCTCTGTCTTCTTTCCTTTTTTTTTTTTTTTAATTAATGAATAGTCTATATCTGAAAATCTTGTAATTTATATATCTTTGAGGCAAAATTAAATAGAATTTATTTGCGTACATCTAGCATTTACCTAGATTTACTGGGATGTAAGAAAGTCAGTGAAAGCTATGAACTTTATAAAACAAAAATGATTTTATACCAATTGTTCTAAACTACTGAATTTACTTTTCTTCTCCTTTTTTTTTTTTTTTTTTTTTTTTTTTTTTTTTTGTTTTTTTTTTGTTTGTTGAATACTTTTAGATTGTTTTAGTTTTGTTAAAATATGAGACAGTGGGTCCTGGAAATTAAATTCCTCAACTTAATCACAGAAAGTGCAAAGCAAACTTATGTTGAAATACACCTTTCAACTCACAACCTGTTGTTTCTACCCACAGTTGGGCTGTTTTAATGCAAGTCTTAGCCTTACAGATCATGAGATCTTGGAATTTTATTTTATGGCTTTAAACAAACAACAGTTTCACTCATGTTAAAGAAATTTAAACTCCACTGGCTTTTTAGGTTCACTCTTAAATTTTCAGTGGTCTGAGATGCTGAAATTATTCTTATGGTCTAAAAATTGTTCTGAAAAAGACTTAATGTGTAGGTTCAGCATTATCATGTCATCATTGACTACTGCTTTTAGAGATAAATGGAAACTATATTTCAACAATGTTTGTACACCTGCATTTTGGAACTCAAGTATTTCTTTGGCACTGTGAGACATCTTGTTGACTAACTGAAATAAACAAATTTATATTGAAACATTTTTAAAACTGAAACAGTGTTTTGTTTTTTTTTTCAGAAAAAACCCCCACAAAAGTCCTTTTAACATGCATGTTTTAATTTTTACTTGAAAAAATATAGAAATATAGAATATTTGGACAGATAACCAAAATACTTTGATCAAAACCACTTTGTGGCTAGTCAAAAGAAAGCAATTTTTTACTGTGGTAAAAAATGTTTGCTAAACATCAATGCAAATTTGAGATAAGAACAAATCTTACAGAATTAAAACTTAGTTTTCAGAAGAAAAACTAAGTAATTATATAAGAAAAATTCCATGTTGCTAGGGACATTCTTCAAATGGAGAAATGTAAGAGAAATCTGCCAAAGAGCATGCTTTATTTTGTTTTAATACTCTGAGAAAGAAGACAGATAAAAATGCAAACCAATATGAATGCTTAAAAAAGTAAAGGCAATCTTTCCCTGGCGATTTTATAACAGCACTGAAAGGTCTATATGAATAGAAAGAAGTTGACTCTGCAGGTTGATAATGGGAGAGAGTCACTTTGAAGGTCAGTGCAGGCACCAAGAATATATTGGATAAGAGTATTGGTGAAGAAATCTGAACCTTTTTGTACCATTTTCAAGTTCCACCTCTAGGCAACTGAATTGTTATGGTTCCTAATTTAAATGGTACTTTGAAGACATTGAAGAAGTAGGAAAGAGTGAATGGGGTTTAATTAACCTAACTATCTTCTCAGCAAGAGAATTGCAGATTTGTTATAAACCCTGTTATGCCGTAGCTAATACGAAACTGATATAGTGTGGCTGAGATAATCAGCATGTAAGTGTTTCATTGAAATGGAGTGCTGTCATGAGATTGATATCAACAGGAATTCATCCGGTCAGGCAGACATGGACTGCAGAGATGTGTAGGGATGGACAAATTGAGAGAATAGAAACTCTAGCTTATTTTTTAACAAGACAGTGCAATGTAGCAGTGAAACTGGCCTAGAAAAATCAAATTTTAATAAAAGGCTAGAAAGTGCTTAACTGTAGTAAAACATCAATACCTCAACTGTGTACAATATAACACATGAATATCTTAAGAGACTTGCTCAAGAGTCACTAAACATTTACCCTTGGTCTGAACACAGCTAGGTTTATGTGCATATGCTAACACTTACATACATAGAATTCTACAAAGAATGTGGCATATCACTTAAAACTAACTAACCAGTTCCCTGTACAGCTCTTCAACAAGTGTTTGAGGCCATTGAATTGCTATAGGAGTTGATTTTTTTTTCTTTATGATGATGTTTTACCACTTTCAAGTTTTTCATGTTTCCACTGGAATCTTTATATTTTTCACTGAAGTTATATCTAACCTGTAGAAATCATTAAAAAGAAGAGTGAATACCACCATAGTAATTGATTCGACCCATTAATGAAAGCACACTGTGATTTTCTTTTATATTTGGATACTGATTCTTTATTGCTTCCTTTAAGCATTCATTTCATGGGCTAGATTACAATAGAAACTGTCAATTACTGCGAGTGTCCCTGACTGTGGCAGGGGCTTGGAAGTGGATGATCACTAAGGTCTTTTCTAATCCAAGCCATTCCATGACTGTATTATTTATTTGATAGTTGAGATATTTACTGCATCACCCTTTCATTGATTCTCTATTGTCTCACTGTAAACATGAAGAAGCTCTCTTCCCTCTGTATACCTTATTATGAGAGGTATTGGCAAATTGTACTCTGGGATTGACAGCCCTGTGTTGGACTGAACCAAAATAGACTAAGAAAGTTTTAGATTTAACTGTGTGAGGCTAAGAGTTCTACAAATAAATATAGAAACACATTTCCTATATGTGATATCATAATCTGTTTCCTTAGGAAGGAAAAAAAATACTGCAGAGGCCGAATGAAGTGGTTGATAGTGCACAGAATCATAGAACGGCTTGGGTTCAAAGGGACCTTAGAGACCATTTAGTACCAACCCCCCATCATAGTCAGGGATGCCACCCACTAGATCAGATTGCTCAGGGCTGCATCCAACCTGGCCTTGAACACTTCCAGTGATTGGACATCCTCAACTTCTCTGGGAAACCTGTTGCAATGCCTCACCACCCACACAGTAAATAATTTTTTCCTAATATCTAACCTAAACCTACATCTTTCAGTTTGAAACCATTCCCCCTCGTCCTGTCACTAGACAGCCATGTAAAAAGTCCCTTTCCACATTTGTTGTAGGCCCACTTTAGGTACTGGAAAGATCAACTATCGAGATGCATAAACTTAAAATGTGGAACAAGTCAAATATTAATTTAATACTTAGATCATTGGGAATAGTTGACATAAAAAAAAAGTATTTTATGACTGCCATCAGCTCAGATGAAAACACAGTCAGACTACAGTTCGTTAATTTTATTTCCTGATTTAATGATAGTATAGGAGAAAATCAGATTCCACCATGAATTCCCTCACGTATCATCTAACCATTAATTACATCACAAATTATATAACTAAAATGAAAGAGGATTGTTCTCCAAATCTTGCAGATTAAAATGGAAGATTATTAAAATACAATCATCTAAGCTATGCCCCTTTACACCAGGATCTTGCTCATGTTCTTTGCATAATTTCAGTTTCAGCAACATGTCCTTCTATGAATGGGGTTTACCTTTACAGCTCACAGCAATCAAATGTTCTTAGTCCCATATGGACACCAAGACTGATTAGTCTCTCTGAATGTTCTCTGCACTGCACATTGGGAATTATACATATTCATCTTCTGGCAAATATTTACCAAACCTGTACAACATACCTTCATAAACATTTATGTCCTTTCCATTGGAAAGGTAACCCTTGCATATGATAATAGCATCTCATACATTAAACCTCCGTAAACAAAAATTATTCATAATTATGCAAAACTGTAATTTTGCCAAGCTGCCTGCAAATTTGCACATCGATGAAGAGTGGCTCAGGGGGTTCACTAGAGTGGAACTCCTTGTACCACTGTTGTATGCTAATTGGGCTCCTGAAAAGTTCAGAGAAATCATTCTGCATGCCAGCATTCATCTGCCAAATGACAAATATGTGTCTCAGCAAAGAGTAAAATTGCTACCAAACACAGCATATACACAAACAAATTCATATATAGCAATAGAATAAAGATCACAAGGAGGAAACAAGTCAAAGAATATGCTAATTAATGATTTAAGAAAACCACTTTAAGGAAATACAGAATTAAGAAAATAATGAACCTAAGGAAAAATGCAGTCAGAAAAAGGAAAAATGGAGTCAGAAAACTCAGAAGACTTACAACAATTGTCTACTAGATACAGACTTTTGTATCCTGTATCACAGGGCTAAATGGGTGGGCAGTATCTTTGGTTCCCCAAATCCTAATGCATAACTGAAATTTCCATCAAGTCCAGGAGTAGAATCAAGCTGTTAACAGCAGCAACAAAGGCTTTGCTTTTTAAGTCAAGATCAGAATTTATTTTCTATAAAGCCAGATATATTTTTTTATCTGTACTGGTGATACACATTTGTCCTTGAGTGACTTCTTACACATATTCCTAAACGGAATCTCCCCACAAGCTGTATTGCAAAACAACTCACATTCTTTTATTTCAACGTGGTTTTTTCTGTTACTTTCATCAGTCTTTCACCTTCCTGGCACTGCTTCCCTAATTCATTTTGAATCCTATAAAAGTATCTTATAATTTATATTGAAACTGTCGAAGCACTTAAGCAGATGCACAAACATAAGCAGCAGAGATGTCCCATCCCCTTCTGTTTGGTTGTTCCTCAGAAGTAAGCTGCAGACATGCTTGTCGGACTGGATTGAATATGTGAATTTCTAACAGGCTTCAGTGAGGAAACCCAATGTACTTGCAACCACTAAGTAAGAATTGTGTGGTATAAGCTGTTCTGACAGTTGTACATCTTGGTCTATCCAAGTAGTTACAGTTGGAGGCAGGAGGAAGAGCGTTATTATCTAATTCTCAGGGAAAAACAATAACAACAACTTTTTTTCAGAAGTATCTCTTTTATACTTATATCCCCTTAATGTCTTGTCTGTCTGTTCATTTTTGAGAAGATACGGAAGAGCAGTAAAGCTTTGGTGAATTTTGCTGAGTGAGGAACATATTGTTGGAAAGATCAGAGATTGCTAAAGGCAACAGTAAGGAGTGTTTTGTGTGTTCTTTACTTCCCTGTCTACCATCAAAAGTGTTGCCCGGCATCAGCGCAAGTTGTAAAAAGTCCAGACACGGCCTGAAAAAATCAGGCCCCTTTGTCCATAAACTTCTCCTTTACTGACCTCCTTTTCATCCCCAAATTCCTTGCTAAGGAGAAAAGAACAGTTTTAACCTGTAAGATCTTTACCTTACATATCAAAGGCCACAGCTAGCTCTCGAATTAGATAATCCAGTGCATTGATTTCTTCAGTAAAAGGACTGAAATGAATCATTGGCTAATACTGCAAAGAGACAGAACTACACTGAAACTGGGGGAGAGAGCTAGGGCACAATTTGCACAATATATTATAATAATTTAAAAAATAAATAAGTAATTACTAAACATTTTTTTTGTTGTTTTTATTTTATTTTTTAATAGACTGCCTTATTTGCCTAGAACAGCACTATTTTAATTTGCTTATCAAAGATGTTTATTCTTAATGCAGGGTAATTATTTCCTGAATACCATAAGCCTAAATTAATATCTCCTGTTGATCTTCTGACCAGTTCATCAACTCAGACAGGTTCAAATGATAGAGATGTAGCAATTACTTCAGATATCTCATCCATTGACAATTAGCAAACTTTCTCAGAAACACCGATGTGAAATAACATTTAAGTTTTCAGCTGAATTGAAATTTCTTTCTTCTACAGTCACTTGAAATTAGGAATAGCTTTTAAACACAGGAAACACAAAATAAGCTTATTCCATATCATACTAAAATACCACATCAAAAAGTACTTTTCACTCAGGACATAATTGTTGATCCTCCACATCATTGTCTTCCCTTTGGCTTCCTTTAAAAAAAAACACAACAAAAAACCACAGTTATAATTTAATGCTCATTCTCTTGCTTTTCTTGCTGCCTAGAATAGTCATAAACAAGCAAATAAAACAACTGTTAATACTGATGCTTAACATCTATATAATATTTTGTACTATTTGATTGTACTGTAAATTTTAATGAAGTCTCAGTTACCTGCATTTAAGAGCTTCCATAATTTATGGAGGTCCACAAGTACACTTTCAAAATTTCTTGTCTATTGTTTTTCCTGTGGCCAGATTTTGGTAGCAGAGGGGGGCCTGAGGGGGCTGGAAGTTTCCCCATGTCCAGCAGAGCCAATGCCAGCCAGCTCCAGGCTGGGCCCATCACTGACCAAGGCCAGGCCAATCAGCAGTTGAAGAAACGTCTCTGTGATAACATATTTAAGAAGGAAGGGGAAAAAAAAAGCTAGTTTAGATGAAGATGGCTGCCGGAGAGGAGCAGAGTGAGAACATGTGAACAACAATGCAGACACCAAGGTCAGTGGAGATGGAGGGGGAGGAGATGCTTCTGGTGCCAGAGCTAAGATTCTTTTGAAGCCCGTGGTGAAGACCATGGTGAAGCAGGCTCTCCCTGGAGCCCATGGAGTGCAGAGATCCACCTGTAGCCTGTGGAGGAGCCCATGCTGGAGCAGGTGTATGTCGGAAGGAGGCTGTAGCCCATGGGAGGCCCATGTTGGAGCAGGGTCCTGGTAGGGACCTGTTTCCTGTGGGGAGAGGAGCCCACGCTGGAGCAGGATTTTCCTGGTAGGACTTGTGGCCTGTGGGGGACCCATGCTGGAGCAGCCTGTACCCAAAGGACTGTACTGTGCAGGGCACGACCCATGTGACAGCAGTGTCTGAAGAACTGTTGCCCATGGGATGAACTCTCACAGGAACAGTTTGTGAAGGACTGTCTTTTGTGGGAGAGAGTCACACTGGAGCAGTTTGTGAAGAAATGTCTCCTGTGAGAGGGACCCCACAGGATGCAGTGGAAGGACTCCTTTCCCTGAGCAGCGGCAGAAAACAACTGACCATGACCCCCGTGCCCCATCTCCCTGGACCACTGGGGGAAAGGAGGTTGCACATGGTGGGCTGAGGCGGGGGGATGGGGGAAGGGTATCTCTAATGTTTCTTATTCTTAAGCTCTGATCTTGCTAGTAATACATTTAACTAATATCCGCACATGGAGTCTGTTTTGTCTGTGACAGTGAGGAATCTTTTATGGTCCTTAACTTGTGAAGCCCTTTGTTATATTTTCTTTCCTCTGCTGTTTGCAGCGAGGGAGTGAGAGAGTGGCTGTAGTGGGCCCCTGGCATTCAGCCCAGGTCAAACCACTACATTTGTAGGGGTAGCTATAGTAACATCATACTTCTTGAGCCTTATTTCTGTTTCTGGTGTCCCAGGCTGCAAAATGTCAACAGAAACAACAGTGGACAGACTGTTTCCACATGCAAAAGGTACCATGTCAATAAATTGGTAGAGGTACAATGGGGTTTTCTGTAATGTTTTATTTATTCTGAAAGCATCTGTTTACTGATTTACTCCACATGCCAAGGGCAAATGTGGTCACAGAGCATTTAAATATTCACTGAAGACAAGATATAAAAAGGTTCGTTGAAATTAAACCAGCTAATTGGTAACCAAGAAAAAGTGATTCCTGTCTTTGCATATCTCTCATACTAGATACAGAATAGTTTCTTATAATATTACCAGTTCCTCTGAGGCATTGGGTGGTTGTTTTATTTATATTTTTATATGTTTGAGGTCTTTTCAAACTGCCTCTAGGCTTCAAGTGCTGTTATTTATGATTTTCCAGACAGTTGTCAATGCTGTAGTGATGCCCTCCTTAATATCAATGCATTGCTTCTGTCCCTGATTTCCTTGTCATTGGAAAGCTTGTCTGAAAAATCTCCTGGAGTGGCATATTATTTCTTTCCTTTGAGGCCTGTAGAAAATCACTTCCTTCTGATGTTAGAACCTGAATAAAGTAAATGCTGTTCTGCTCTCCCTCCACTCCTAGTGGTTCATCACCAGTAGTCAGGTTAAAGCAGTCCAGCTGACAAGTACCTGGAAAGCCTGCCTCAAGGAAGTGTTGTCATTTTCTCTTGAAAAGTTATATGTATTTTAATAACCAGGTATTTATCAAGAAGTCATGCTAGTAAAGGCAGGCCTCAAAAAATAATTTGACTTGTGCTCCAAGCACTACCAAACTGTTAAAATGTACGTTCCTAAGCCAAGATAGAGTCTTTATTTATTTTCCATATATATACATACATATTTCTCTGTGTGAGTTCTAAAGGTCTCACCAACATCCTGTCGATATTTTCCTCAGGGACTTCAGCCCTGCTTCAGCTTTTTTTCTGACGTACTTCAGGATGTCTGAGAAAAGGCAGGACAACACAAAAATAAGAAAATCAAGAAGGACCTGTGCTTGATCATTTAACTTTGATTAATGAAGTTAAATACAATTACACAAAACAACCACTTCAGGGAGCAATTACGTGAAATAGGACAATGCCTTTGTTCCTTGATTTTCTTAATTATCTACTCAGAAGGACAAGAATTGTTGGTCATTACTTGCCAGAGTAGAAAAGTCTTGGATTGACAATAAGTCAACATTAAAATCTTTAAATCTTTGCAGGAAATGTTGTTTTCAAGGCTTGGGTGTCAGGAGAAGCAGAACATTGCCTATCTCTGCTGAAAGAATATGTTGTCAGTACACACAGACTGTGAATATGCACATACATGTATAAGAATTAACTGTCACAGAACAGATGGGCCTAGGTCATCCTTGTTTCACTTCCACATACTCTGACAACTTCTCTATATTCATTGCAAATAGTTGACCCTGTTTCCATATCCTGTGTATTTCCTGATTATGATTGAGGAATAACAGGATCTCCTTCTTCTTCTAGGTATGTCTCTTGCCCCTTTTGCCCAATTTCTTGGTCATCAACATTTTCTCAGCTTTTCCTCATAGGAAAGGTCCACAAGACTAAATCCTTCATGGTTCTGTGGGGTAATACACTGTACAGAAAGACAAAAAATTAGATATCTTTCATTGTATACATACAGAATACTCAAATCCAGTAATCCGTAGTGTTGTTAATAATGTTGTAATAATGTTGTTAATAATTTTGTAATTGCTTTCTGGTCATTAAAAGGTGTCATGATAGTAAATCAGTTTCTTAGACAGTTCTTATGTTTTGAATCTCCAAATCTGCTCTAGTACCATCGTGCCAATGTAGATATAGAACATACAAAAGGCTTTTTAAAGACATAATAAACTCTCAGATAAGAAAGAACAATTATGTATTTTCGTGCAGTTTGGTCAAATAGTATGATAAGAAGTGAAAGTCAACACTAATGCTAGATTTCTCAATGAAGATCTAGAAATAGGATTACTAGAACTGAAAATTTGTGTGAAATATTTGCTGCTGGACAATTTTCAGTGCAAAAATATTCTGTTAGTTCATTGTAAATTTTTCAAGTTGCTTCTTTCAGAAAAAAAAAAAAAGGGTCTTTTAAAATTGAGTTTGCTGCATGAAGCATTTTTCTTTAAATTCAAACTAACTTTGTTTCAAAATATTCTTCAGTCCTCTTACAACAAACTTAGGCAAGGCTCTGTATAAAACACTCTCCCCTAAACATGATTTTCTTTCATATTTCCCAGAATCATTGAAAAATCAGTCCATATGTCTGTGATATTGATTCAGTAAGACCGGATAGATATAGTAAAAATCTGAGAAAAACTGTGATTTACTAGCTCTTTTTTTTGCTTTTTTTTAACTTGGTCTCAGTGAATAGATGATGTACCAAAACACACTCAGACTTCTTTAACAGACTGTAATGTCTTGGAATTATATAGATGCCATCTATACAATATTCTTCTGGTGGATTATTATACTCTGGTCACTCACTCTTTTTTTTGTTTGTTTTTTGGTTTTTTTGGTTTTTTTTTTTTTTTTTTTTTTGCTTTTCACCTTTTCAAATATGACATATCCTGGTGATTTTGCTGGAGACTTGAGACTTGAACTCTATAGAAACTTTCATCAACTATGCTGGTTCCAGCATGTAGCTAAAGAATGACCAAGAAATTCAATGACCTTATCCAAGATCCACCTGTGAAATCTTGGAACAAAAAAAAAAAGATCACATTTACCTCGATGTCTTTCTGACAAATTCCACTGAATCAGTTTTAGTAAATGCTAGCAGATGTTTTAATTACTCACAAAACTGATGGTTTCAATAGCCTAATAGAGAGGGCACACCCTTCTTTCTGTGTGTAATTAACTTTTAACTCTTCCAGAGACAGCATCATTGGAAGGAAAATGTTAAACCAGAGGGGGTTTGAAGGTTAATCGCCAGTTACAGATAAACTTTGTTAAGAATAAGGAAAGAATAAAATTTGAAAATATCAGTTTACAAAAAGCAGCCTCTCAGTTACACTAAAGTGTTTGCATTCTGAAGCCTTTTTGACTGAAACAAGAGTTTAACTTAAATTCAGGCAATCCTGTGAAGTCATAAAGACACACAATAGTGCTAGGAGAAGCACTTGATGTATTTAAAAAACCCTGTTACAGGTCAAGGGGAAATGGTCTGCTCTATGCTTTTTTCATCCTTGTTGATTACTGTTCACTGTGGCTATGGTGAGAATTAAAATAACATGTAATGTTTGCACTGAAGTTAGTGCCTTGCCATTTTCTTCAGCTGACAAGAAAGAGTATCCAGACTGAGATAATTTAAGACTCCGACTCCTATGAAACGCATTAAAATTGACCTGAGTTGCCATGTGTTACACAAAAAATGGATTCTGGGTTGTGGATATGAAAAGGTCATACAAAAGGAAACATTTTAATGCTTCTGATGACTTGACATAGTCACATAGTAAATTACATAAACATTTTCTATATGAAATCTTAAATATTCTCTCATAATTTTCAAGTATCACTTATATGCATAATGATTAATGATAAAAAAGATAGTTTGAGCTTGCTGAAATTGAAACAGAAAACCATCTCTATATAGTTTCAAAGATATTAATGTCTTTGAAGACATTAATGTCTTTACTGACCTGTCAAAGATGCTGTGTCTTTCTAAAAAAAAGAGCAATGTAAAACATGATAAATACTTGAGTGACATTGCAAACAGAAAATAGGAACAAAAGTGTTACAATGCAATTCCATATTTTTATTATATTCTGTTTCAATTTAAGTGTTCCATTTTTTCCTTACATAGTTCCTTATTTCCTCTACATTCTACAGCATTTTCCTATATGGCTTGAGAAGAAAAACAAAGGAACATGACTCAGTGTACAGTTTTAGAAGATCATAATGCATTTGTCTCAATGGTAATAGGTTAACTCCTATGTTATCCAATAAGTAGCTACACTAATTTTTCCTTAAGTTATGTATTATACTCTTACATTATATTCTTCACTCACCCATTGGACCATGAAGCATCTTTAGGGCAAGCCTTCTGATACCTGGAGAATGACAACATGAATTCTTCCAAGAGGAGCACTTAATTTTCTGCTTTTCAAGTCCTTTATCACAGAAAAGTATTATAGCAAAAGTAACAGTGCAGCAGAGGCTGAGGATGTCAGGTTGGGAAGGAATAGATTTGTGCAGGTCTTCTGCACATAACAACTAAACTACTGTTTGTTTTTCAATATATGCAAAGCATACAGCTGTGGAAGTGAGGCTGTGAGTGCCTCTGAACACAGTAACTATTTGCTATTCCTTGGACCTTATGGACAGAAAACCAAAACACTGGCAACTTTAGTGTTCTTGAGATTATTACTGACAATTCTGAACTGTTCATTACTATGTTCTATTCTTAATGTACCAAGCTATAATTTTAGAGTACTTGGAAGGAAGGACAGGAGAAGTGCCTTCATTCTTCGCTCGAGATGCCAAATGACTTGTAGTTACTTTTATACAACTACTATTTTTACTCAGCGATTTTCAGGTATTGTTTTTCTTTCCAAGGCTCCTACAAGGATTAGTTACAACTACACAGCTGATTCGTATAAATGCTAGTGTGATGCCAGAAATGGATTTTTTTCCTATGTATTACTTTTTTAAAATGGTGAGTTACACCTAAATTTCTTTTCTCTGATTTCCAAAACCCTCATTTCAACATCATAACCTTTAAAATGTCCTGTTTTCTTTTCCCAGGATGGACTCCTTATACATTCGGTGGACAATTGATCTGTGACTGCATCCCACTTGCTTTGGTGACAGAGACACGATATTGCCAAGAGCGTCTCACAGAAAAAGCAGCAGAGAACTTTCCTGCCTAAATTCTCCTGCCATTGTGAAGGTTGCTTGTATAAAAAGTATTTGTATTCAGGGATTTTTGTTGCACATTATGAAGTGTTTGGGAGTCGTAATAGAGATTTAGAGCTGAACTGTCAGAAATACACACTAAAATCAATAGTACTTGTCACATAGAAAGTGACACATACTGTTGTATACATAATAAAAAAAGGTTCAAAACTTATTGTGTGCTTGTAAGTACACTTTTTAACCTTGATCTTGAGTCTTCATCCCTAAAACTGAAGGAGCCCTTGACTCTCTCAAAGGTAGGGAGGCCCTGCAGAGAGACCTCAGCAAATTAGAGTACTGGGTAGTCACCAACTATACGAATAGCAACGAGGGAAAGTGCAAGTTGAATATGAATCAACAGTACCCTGGCAGCCAGGAGGGCCAACCATGTCCTTTTGGGCATCAGGCAAAGCATCGCCAGCCGATCAAGAGAAGGAATTGTCCCACTTTTCTCTGCACTGATCTGGCCTTGCCTTGAATATTGTGGCAGTTTTGGGCACCACAATATAGGAAACTTATTAAGCTATTAGAGAGTGTCCAGAGGTGAGCAATGAAGATGGTGAAGGGCCTTGAGGGGAAGTCATATGAGAAGTGACTGAGGTCACTTGGTCTTTTTCTCCTGGAGGAAAGGAGTCTGAGGGGAGACCTCATAGTGGTCTACCACTTCCTTATGAGAGAAAAAGGAGGTGCAGACACTGGTTTCTTCTCTGTGGTGACCAGTGACAGGACTCAAGGGACTGGCCTGAAGTTGTGTCAGGGGAGTTTGAGGTTGGATATTAGAAAAAGGTTCCTCACCCAGAGAGTGGAACAGGCTCCCCAGGGAAGTGGTCACAGCACCAAGCCTGGCAAGACACATTTGGACAATACTCTAGGGAGCATGATGTGACTTTTGGAGATGGTGGTGTGCAGGGTTAAGTGTTGTACTCAGTGATCCTTGTGAGTCCCTTCCAACTCAGCATATTCCGTGATTCTGTAAATGGTGGTTATGTTCACACTGTAGTTGGGTCTGAACTGTTTGGATAATCCATAACTCAGTTGTATTAAAGCAACTTGTTGATGTTGAGTCCTGTTACGGTCTCATGGTAGCTCCCAGATATAGCTTTTAATTTTTTCCATTTAACACAGTGATCTGTCTGAAATAACAAAAATTACATTTGTTTTCTGTTTTGTTCATATCAATTTAAGAATTATTCACAAATATACATTTTCTATTCGTTTTTTGTTTCCTAAATATTCAATGGGATACTGCATTGACTGTTATTCATTAAATACCTGCCTTGGATACTAACCATATAAGATGTGCAATTTGACACTTAGATTATATAGAATGTGCTTTTGTTTATTTGCAAGATTAAATAAATATTTTAATACCTGAAAAAGAAATTATACTAAGTAACAACATCTGGCATTCTAAATGATTTGAAATTACCTCAATACTTTTTAAAGGGCATATCACAGAATCACAAAATTAACAAGGTTGAAAAAAACCATTGAGATCATCTAATCTAACCTTTTATCTAATACTATCTCATCATCTAAATCATGGCATTAAGTACCTCATCCAATCTCTTCTTAAACACATGCAGGGATGGTGACTTAGCCACCTCCCAGGGCAGCCCATTCCAGTGGGAAGTCACTCTTTCTGGGAAAAAGTTTTTCCTATGATAAAACATATTACAAAGATGCAGATCCTCATAACTAATCTCAATAAATTTTAATAAATATATCTTTAAAAAACCCAAATGAACAAAAAAATCCAATGGTTTTCTTCTTAAAACAAGATAAAAATACCTAGTATTACTTAAACATGTGCATAGATACAAACACAGTTTAATTTCCAGAAAGTGAACTATATATTTTGATATAATTTAATGTCTTGCCCTATCTCTGTAAGTGAATATACATAATTTTTCATATACATCTCCTGGATGATAAGGCTGTAGAAGCCTTATCTCAGAAAAAAGTTCAGGAAATTTACAAAACTGCATCTTCCTCAGTTTTATTGATACTTCAAATAATACATTTAAATCTGAGTAGGTGTTTTCTAGTTGCACCATAGGTTCTTCTATAAAGAGACACTAAAAAAAAAAAACTGAGAAAGACGTTGATCTATTAATGATGGCAACCCAATGTGGAAATCTCCAATTTCAACAATTAAAAAAAAAATTAACGGACACAATGATTTTTTGATGGCTGCTGATCATTTAAATTATCCCTTACCTGCAAGTGTCTATACATACTTGTCAGATATGAGATGAAGCAAGACACCTGGTTATCTATATATTGACTTTCTGTTAAATGGGATAATGTATTAATGTACAATGTTGGCAAATTTGCTAGATTACTGGAGAGTCAATAACAAAATATGGAGAAATGCCTGATAGCCATTCATTTATAGTAAGATTTGATCACTCTTATTAGTAACATATTTTTATTTAAAATGTTTTTATTAAAAATAATTTTTAAAACATTGAAATCCTCATAATCTTCATTAATTAAGCTAGAGCATAAAGCATTTATAATAGATAAGCAGTCTGCATAAAATTTGTTTACACTTTTGACTGCAATGGCTAAAGAACAAATGAACCAGCAGGTCTCAGTTACTTTTCCCGCAGCTGTAAACTTCTTCCCTGACAGATGTCAGCCCAGACAAGTCCCACTTTTTGCTTTCTCTCGCCTTTGTCTTTTCATTCTCTGCTATTCTGATAAGCCTTTCTGATTGCCCATCTTTTGCTCTTCTGTGTGTTATGCCTGCAGTTATGCTTCTATGAAATCATAGGATCACCATGGTTAGAAGAGGCTTTAAGATCATCCAGTCTAATAGTCAACCCAGCACTACCACTGTAACACTACCAGATCCAGACGTCTCTTAAATATGTCTAGGGATAGTGACTCCATCACCTCCCTGGGCGACCTCTTTCGATGCTTGACCACCCTCACAGTGAAAGATTACTTTCTGGTATCTAGTCCAATTCTCCTCTTTCTCAGCTTAAAGCCATTTCCTCTTATTCTCTCAGTGGAGGCACAGTTCCAGAGACCGGTCCCCATCTCACTAAAACTTCTTTTCCAATAGCTGTAGAGTGTGGTGAGATATCCCCTGAGCCTCCTCTTTTCAAGACTAAACAAACCCAACTCCCTCAATCCTTCATCATAAGGCATGTTTTCTAGACCCTTCACAAGCCTTGATGCCCTTCTCTGAACATGCTCCAGCACTTCAATGTCCTTTTTAAAGAGACAGAACTGATTGCAGTACTCGAGGTGCAGCCTTACCATGTTGAGTATAGGGGGATGATCACTTCACTAGTCCTGCTGGCTACACAAATCTTGACATAGGTCAAGATGTCATTGGCCTCCTTGGCCACCTGGGCACACTGTGGGCTTATACAGAGCTGACTGTGAATCAGCACCTGCAAGTCTGTCAAACTTCTCTCAAGTCACTCCTCCCCCAGCTGATATCATTGCATGGAGTTGCTGTAATCTAAGTGCAGGACTTGGCACTTCATCTTATTGAACTTCATGGAGTTGTCAGTCCTTTGATTGAGTCTGCCCACATCTCTCCAGAATCTTCTTACTCTGGAGCATATCAACACTCCTATTAGTGGGAATGCTCACTCTCTGTGAAAAGTACCGTTGCTGACCACTTTAAAACAGTGTTGACCAATGTAGAAAACTGATTTAGACAAACCTTTGTTCTAGACGTTTTTTTCCTCTCAAACTTTTAATTACTATTTTGTTGTCCAAATAGTGAGTTGCTTCCAGCTTCTTGAATGAAATTTAAAACTTCTCTGTCAATAATATTTTCTTGGTGTTTTCCTCAGAAATTCATGCCAAACTATTCCTAGATGTGTTATCACTTTCTAAGATTCTCCTTGTAGTAATTTTTCTTTGTGGAGATGATGCAGTTTCTCAGTTAAGATGAACCAAATTTTGAAACCACACACAGCAGAAGTACTTCAAAATAAAACATTTCAACTTTCTTGTTCACTTTCTAAAATTGTTAAGGTATCCAATCCCAGAGGAAGAAAATATTCAATAAGAACAAAATCACCCGAAAGGAACTCACTGAATATCTTAATGTTTAACATGAAATATTTTATTCAGTTTCCCATCTTTGTCTCTAAAATTTCTCCAGCTTCAGACATCCAGATAAGTTTTCTATAGTGAACTTTTGAAAATTGAAACCACAGTGTAAAAGCTTGAAAGCTAAGATATTCTACTATCCTCGTCTGAACATTCTAATAGCCATGAACTTGCAAGTCTTCAAATTCAATGACAATTTCTTGCCGAAAATTTAGCAATCCGAAACCATAAATGAAACGGAGCTTGTTTTCATAAATTATTTGAATCTTCTTCCACAGAAGTAATCTTTGATTCTTTTGCTAACTTTTGGAAGACAAATATAAGAATTTGAGGAAGACTCACTTGTTTGTGAATTCTACTTTTCCATTTTAATCTGGGTTTAATGTCCTTGGTCTGGATCCCACCTTAATGAAAACTGCCTCATAAGCAAGTTCAGAGACAGTCCCCCATTTTTGGAGTTGCAGAAAGACTTCTTCTCATTACAGAATATGTTGTCAAATAAATAGATAAATATAATTTAATTGGATATGTTTCCCCTTTAGGACTTAGAATTTCAGCATAACTGCAAATAAAGATAAGTTTTATTCCATATTATAATTGCACAATGAGTCCTTATAATCTCAATTACTTGAATTGTTTTTGTTTAAGGGAGAAATTGCATCTCTTATGCCTAGTGGAATCCTGGTCATCAAGTTTATGGGTTTTTTTCTTTGATATTTAATATCCCAAGAAAGATTTGTTAAGTATAGTGAGAAAATAGAATGTGTTTGTGGACATAACTACTGAGATCTTTGTGGGGCTCCTAAATGTGCTGCAAATTTAGGATGGAGCTGGTCAGGAAAACTGTAGTGGAAGGTTATCAGGGTTGGACAAAAAGTGTGACCTTGATCTTTAGAACTGTTATCCAGATGAATGAATCCACATGGATCCTTTTGGATTTGACCTGCCGCTGCCTAAAGGAGAGAGAACACCTGAGATGTTCTGGGGCACTGACAGAATTATTTCCTCTGTTTGCTGCACTGCACCCAGTTCTAAACAGCAGCATAGTAGTTCACTTTCTAATGTGTGAAACTCCATTATTACAGAAGTTCTGCCTCTGAAAGAAATCACACACCAGAGCCATGTGCTAGTGAATAATTATAATGAAGAGTGAGCAGTTTAATTCTATAGTGGCATAATCCTAAATGTAATCAGAAGCAGCAAGATATTGAAGATGTACCTCTCACTCCCCTGCACCCTTGCCTGTTTCTTTTCAGTCCAAGTGCATAACCCAGAGCCACTCTAGTGATTTCCCGTTTCATAAACCATCAAACATTTGAACATAAATGACAATTTATGATATTCAAACTGTTTGAGCATACCACTCAATTGTACTTTCAATTGTGGTTTTATTCTTATTTTTACACATACACACACACACAAATATATGTATATAAAAACTTTTTTGTATAATTCATCATTAACCTTCAAGACCTTCCAAAATCTTTTACCTCTAGTGCAATAATTCACATGAACTAACAACAAAGAGAAGCTTTTTTCTTCTCATTTGCCAATTTCTTCATAATGCTCCTGATATGTAGACTTCTGGCAGTTAAAGATGAATAAGTATTAATAACACAAAGCTCTAGAATGGAAAATGTTTTTGAACACACACACATACACGTGTGCGCGCACACACAAACACACACACACACACACACACTCATCTGCAGTTTTGAAATCTGCATTTTGTGTTGTTTTGCAACAAACCTGAGTGCAGCAAAGCACAGGGAGACATTTTTCTGTTAGCTACATTTAGTTGTTAAATGTAGCTGTTAAATACTACTTTTACCATAACAATGTGTAAGACTATTTGTAAAAGATTTATAGCACAATATTTTTATATGCACTGTAAATTTTTTGAACAATTTTAGTGCTTTTATCCTTAGCATCTAACAAGACTGTGCAGATATTAATGCCCCAAACTTCATTATGATCTTACGATAAAA
>VXBA01001053.1:16394-62064 GCA_013399895.1 Serilophus lunatus | reverse complement strand
TTTTTTTTTTTTTATGTAACAGGTGAAAAAAATTAAACAGATTTTTGGAACTAGACTGAAATAGTCATAGCTCTAATGTCATTAGGGAGAAATGCCAGTGAAACTATTGTAATTATACTTCAATTTTCCCCAGAAAGCCTCAAATAGAGCTTAGGTGTCAATTAATGTGTGCACTTAAGTCTGTTATTTAGATGCTCAAAACTTGCCTGACTTTGGATGTGGTTAAAATCTCATCACAGAAACCTTTCTGCTGGTAAAACGTGTTAGCACACAAATGTCACTTCTGGATATACCTACAGTTGTTTAAGCTTCTCCAGAGTCTGCACGCATCCCCAGTGCTTCAGTTAGCAGCACTTCTTTCTGACTACTAGCTTCAAAAAGCAGTAAGGCTCAGTGATAATATTTATAACCAGTGATACTTAATTTTGGCTACAACTGTTCTGTATTACATTAACATTTATACAGCAGCTCTTCTTAAACTTCTATTTCGCCTTGCAGTGTGCTCTTGACTTTCCCTGTTTGACTGTACATTTTTATTTCTTTCTAAATGCAATAAAAGCAGAAACAGAGAAGTAACAGAAAAAGCAATTTCTGGCACAATATAATTTGCTTCTGTATTTTTCAAGTCAGAGTTACTCCCTTTACTAGCAAAAACAATTTTGGAATTTTTTTTTGTAGCTTGCACATGTTACAGTTGCTGTAGACATCATTGATGAAATAGTTTGCTGTGTTTCAGCTGAGGCATTGACAATACCAACAATGATTTTAGATTCATCAACAGTGTGATAGATATGCAGATACCATCTGACAAGTATTGGCTAACACGTTTAAGACTATGCACACACTGAATACATCTGCATTCTTAGCAGGTTTCTTTATACTTTTGAAGTCGTGAATCTTTGTTATCATTTAAGATACTTATATTTCTTATATTGCCACAGTATCTGAATGCCCAAGTGTACTGATGTATTAATGTGTTAATCTTCCTCACACTCCTGGGAAGGAAGGTAATAACTCTCTGCTCTTCTGGGGGAATAAAAGCAAGATTAAAATATTTTCCTAAACATTAAACAGAAATTAAACAGAAATTCAGGATACTTGCTTCCTCTATTATGTTCATAAAACCACAGGACTATAGAATTGTTTTGGTTGGAAAGGGCATTTAAAGGTCATCTAGTCCAACCCCCTGCAATGAGCAAGGACCAGGATGCTCAGAGCCCCATCTAACCTGACCTTGAAAGATTCCAGGAATCAACTACTTCTTTGGGAAATCTGTTCCAGTGTTTCACCACACCCAACACAAAAGACTTCATTCTTATATTTAGTCTAAATTGATCTTCCATTAATTTGAAACATTATCCCTTTTACTAGGTTTATGTTCCACATTAATAGTCTGATGGTTATTCCGTCCTTCTTTAATTAATATTTTCCATATTAAAAAAAAAAAAGATTTTATTTTGAATAATGATGGTGAGGAATATCTGGATTGTTAAATGTAAGCCCACTTTAGGATGTTTTGTGTTATTAAGAAAATGGATATAATACCCTTTTGATCTTTTTAGCTTCAAAAGAAATCATAAAATGTTCATTAATCAATTAAATTTATCAGCAATTTATTTCAGGGAGAAAGACTCCTATGAAAAAATTCCTTTGAGTATTTAGTTTTAAATAATCCATGCAGTTTGGCCATAGTAAGTGTGAATGAAACAAAAGTACTTCACAGGCATAAAATTCAATAAAAGTGTCTTATAATCAAGAAGTCCTTAAATAGAACTTGAGCTGAATAAAAAAAAACAACCCTAAAAATCACAAAAAACCCTCAACACAAAACCCTCTCCTCAAAACCAGATTTATCAAAAACTAAAAAAAGCCCCCAAACCTTTCTGACACTTTGGGTTGAGTGTTCCCATCATAATGGCCCTTTAATAGCAATCTTTTGTTGGATGCTGGGCAGATTGCTAACTTCCTTCTGGGAATTGATTGAAATAACATTGAAGCTAATCAGCAATCAGATTTCTCATCCTCTATTCAGGACTTTCTTTTAGCTGTGTCAAGAGGGCTGTAGCACAGTGACCCTGAAACAGTCCTCTACAAATTGCATTCCTTTATAAACTGGCTGTGCTCTGAATGGAGTAGATTGAATTGTTGGAAGTAGCTCACATCACCTAGTCGACTTCAGAAAGTCAATATCCTTGGTGTGCCTGGAAAATTGGAGTAACTCTTACAGTGCAGCTCTACAGCACCATTTCTAAATAAAGCAGAATGTGTTTCATGTTCTTCTTTATTTAGAAATAGTCAAGATATCCTTCGAGGCTTCTGAGGGTCTAGATTCTATGTTTGTTTTAAGGTTAACCTCACTTATTGATTTCTCTAGATTCTGCTAAATGAAATTTAAGTCAAATTTTTTAAGGTACTAGTAGCAAAGGTCCTCCAAGCAAGATGATGTAGGGGTTAAACACATGCAGGTATCTCTAAAAATGCCAGGTAGTAGAAGGATTTAGGAGACTTTATTTCTGGAAAGCTAAGAACACTAAACATAATGAAGTAAATACGATACTGTTTTTCCCTCTCTGGGACTTTTTAATGCTTTGCCTGGCCTCACCTTGCAGGACCTCCAAGGTTGTCTGTAAGAATTTTATCTTCAATGGAGTTAGCCTCTCTGCAAGGCAGGAGAAGGAAAAACACCAGCCATCTATGGGAAGATGTTCCTTCCAGGCAGCCACAGATTTCTTGAGTGACAAAAATTCCTTGCTTCCTCAAGTTAAATCTTCCAGAAAAGGTTTTCTATACTTACAGATGGTTTGGTATTGAGAACTGAATGCATACCTAGATATACTATAATATTTGTGCTTAAGAACTGAAAATTGATAAATGGAAAAATGCAAAATATTAATGACAACCTAACAGATATAAAATATAAATATAAAAACGTTAGCCCTGGAAGTATTTCAATGTTGTCTTTGACTAAAACAATTCTACTGACACATGGATCAGTCAGAAAAATAGCCCTTATCCAAATAGAGTATTATCAATGCATTAGGTTTCCAGAAGTTTTGTGCTCCTTTTAGAGTATCAGAAATGTTGCAGAAGAATATCTAGCATTTGAAATTTGAGGCAAAATCAAAAAGCTACATTATCCCTTCACTTCTACATAGACACTGCAATAAAGAGGAGACAAAAGTTACACAAGTGACAAACCCAAACAAATATTACAGGTGACTAAATTAAAAGAAATGCGGTAAGATGGGGTCTGTTTCAAAGTCCTGACACATATTTTCTCTTTTGACTACTTCTCAGTGCTTATATGGGAGAAGTTAAACAGACTCAGGTTCTTATAAAAATGATTCATTCTGGATGGACAAGAGTTAGGTTAGGATTGGAGGCTAAGTGGTTCTGTCCCACTGAAAAAGGGAAGCACTTTGAAAGAGAAGGAGCCTTTATTTCAGCTATTCCCTAGTGCACCTGCTGGACACAGTGATGACATAAAACATGCAGAGCTTTTAAGGACTAAAGTGAGATTTCCTTCTGAAGAGAACTCCAGAGAGATTATATATCCTGAGGAACATCTGTAAAATGTACGATTGCCTCTGCGATCTCACGGGTAAAGCTACCTGCAATGCATTATTCAGGACTGTATTTGGGGATAACTCTTCAGGCAAAAGCTTTTCTCAGTGAAAAATGCATCTGACTGAAACAATTCACAAATTCATTTTGAATTTTTCATAGTGTTTTAGCTAGAAAAATTTGTGGTAAACAAGAAAAAGGCTAGGACTTTCAAAATGATGTTTCAATTCCAAATGTACTTCAGTTTAATAACGAGAACAAAGTCCTTGTTTGCAAAAGACAAACAGAAAAATGTTCAAATGAAACCTTTATTTATCAACTTAAAACCCCTTAAACAGTTCATTTAAACATTTGATTTTAACAATTTCTCCTGCATGAAAAAGTGAAGAAAAATTGTTTGAGAGCAACCTGAAATAATTTCTATATTTTTTTCAACTTTGAAATGTGATTACTCACTTCACTGTATTTAGGCCTGCATTTAAAGACACAGACTAGGTGTAATATAAACTTCATACTTACTCCATAAAGTCACTGTAACACACTTCTTTCTAAGGTGAAAAATGTTTAACTCACAAGCACAGTATAAAACACTTGATTAAAAAATCTATTTATCTCTGAACTTTTCCATTACTTTCAGAATTTACATGTGATGCACTGAATAACTACTAACTCAAATCTGTCAGCTGCATAGTAGTTAGTTATTTACTATAAAATCAGTCCCATTAATTTGCTAATGAAGTGATATTGACTTTACATTTTGTGAGCTGGCAATGTTTCAAAATTCATTGTTACCTCATTTCCAAAACGAACACCAATGAATTTCCCTTACTGCATAAAACACAAAAATCAATTAAAAAAATCTAATTGGTTTAATACCACCTGGTTTCAAATTATGCTGATGTCATAAGATCAAAAACTCCACTCATCAATTGCAATTGGAAAGTGGATAATTCTCTGTACTTACTAATATGTAGCAAACAGAATAATGATAAATAAAAATCTAGAAACAAATAAAAAGAAAATAATAAATTTAACAAGAGTAAAAGAACTGAATTAAACTGTACAAGAGTTTACAGTTCTTATGAGTATTTTACCCTTTTTCACAAGAATACCTTCTCTAAACTAAACACCAAGATTCCGTAACAGTGATTAAGGGACTTGATTGGAAGAAAACAAGGCTTCTCCAACCTATCAGTCATCAAATAAAAAAAAAAAAAAAAGGTCTTTTATAAACTAATCTGTTCAGAAGAAACTTTCTTGATATTTCTGTGCAGTTACTGCTTGCTGTCTGAGAGAAAAAGTCCATTTAGGGAAATCTTTTTTGATAACCATACCATGTCATAGCCCTAGCTAGTTTCAACAGTCTAAAAAATCTTCTAGAAATTTGAATACTCATTTCAACCAGCCTTCAACAATGATTGTTCTGAATCTTGATCCCTACCACAAGCTGACTAGGATATATCTTCTGGACAATGACTGGCACTTTGTTCTGAGAGAATTCTGAAGAGGTATAAAGATTATTTAGAAAGGAAACTAAAAGAATTGCTTTGAATTATAATGTTTGTTTTTGCCTACACCTGTGGATCATGAACCTGGAAAACTGAAATTGAGCTGAAGACTTTTGTTAGCATAAGCTCATGAGAAACCTCGAGTCTTAGTCTTGTGATTTCTTGGCTGGGGTCATCCATTCTCATTTTAATCCTTTAGGAAAAAAAAAAATAGGATGTTTGCTGATTATAAACTCTCTGCACTGTTAGCAGTGTTAGCAGATGAATCTACTTCCCCAAAATTCTCTTAAAATGCTGATCTTTCTCCACTGACTAGGCAGAAAGCCTACAGCATCTGGATTGTAATGTGGACCTCTTTTACCTGCCACACAGGTTAACATAAAACCAAGTAATCTTGTGAAGGATTTAGATTCAGTGAATGCCCTACATAAGTACCCCAGAAAAGTACAATTTCTGCTCTTTTACACCTGACAAGGAAAAAAAGTTGATTCTTCATTTATAACCAAAGGAAGTCCTTGAAATAATTCTCCTTTGTACACATCTGCCAGATTCCTCCCTGGTTTCTCAGTCTATTGAACAATTTCAACTATAAGATAGTCAAGATAGTCAACCAAAGGTCAAATATGGGAAGCAGCAGTCATATTTCAGCTGTATTATTCAACAGCTACGAGTCCATACAGAAGCAAGCTTCTGAACCCTAGAGTTTTGCTTCTTGTGTAACCAATCAGTACATTTCTAAACACTTTTACAGAGTGCAGTCACCCCGCAAGTCCAGGTGATAGTAAGAATCTTAATACCTTTCATAATCTCAGGCTTGTTTCAAAAGATGTTTTAGTTCTCAGGACATGTAAGTTCAGGTTACATGCACAAACTATTCTCTTTATACAGATTATTTTCTCTTTCTCTTCTTGTTCTCCGAATTAATAGAAAACCTAATAATTGAAATTACCAAGGTCCTAACATAACTCTATTCCTCATATACACAGAAATACATAGCAAACCCAAATATCAACTCCAATGAAAATATCAGAGGAATCTATTGTCTAAAAAGGCTAGATATCTATACAAGTCTGTAGACATGCCTTTTTTGTTTAATTACTTATTTTCAGATGCATGAAATTACAATTTTCTGTTGCATACAATTTTCAAGAGCAAATGACTTCTAAAATAGTCTAAAAATATATCTGACTACACTGAATTGTTTTTGCATTTGAGTTCCAATACTTTCCTGCCAGCATGTGCTAGACTTGTTCGAGTAACACAGTTGTAGCACAGTATCAGGCCTACCTGAAAAATATAAGGCTGAAAAATGTCCCTTTCTTATGCAGATTATTGTCTAGTTCATATTTGCACTGATCACATGTCTTTTAAAGCATGACAATGGATTACAGAGATCAAATGTACATGTTTATGATGCTTTTATTAATTGGTTATTCATTTTTATTTGTGAATATACACTAATGATTTTTAGTGACCCAACACAATTCTTTTTATCCAAGACATTTTTACACGCTTCTTGTGAAAAAAGTACCTAATCAAATTTCACTGTTTTTTCTGTTTTTCACTTTGACTTAGAAAATATAACTGGTACAGTAATTCACAAAAATAATCTAAATTAGTACACTTAATTATTGATTACTTAGATTGTGTTTTAAGGGACAGTTCTGCTGTCAATTATATTGGCTTTAATTTGGACTAAATCCACACAAGTGAGTAGACAAGTAGTAAATGACTTACTATTCAGATTAATAGATTTCCAGCAGATAGAATTTGGTTTATTTTCTAAAAAATTAATAAAAATTTATATAATTTCCCTGATATCCAAATGATGTTTGGATGCAGAAATATAGAAATATGGTAAAGTATGTAAAGAATTGTTATGAACCCTAAAGAACCATTAAAGAAAGATTAGTAGAAATCAACTTGTTTGATCTTATTACAACACAGAAATTGGAAAAGACGGTGTTTAGTTGATAAAATTTTTGGTCTCAAAATACTTAGTAGAAGAAGGGCATAGTAAATGTTTTAAGTAGTAATCCGGCCGTAATTTTTATTTGATTAAACTTAGCAGTGGGAAAATATGCAAGAAATATCGGGTTAAATTTTGTAAACTTGGAACTTGTATATGTGTTGAATGCTTTCTAGAATGAAGTTGTTGTTGGGCCACTAAGGACTGAAACCTAACACAGAAAGAAAATAAGAATCTAGTCAGCATACTAGTGGCCAGGGTGTTACCATTGTTGAAGTTTGTTTATCTGAGTTCAGAAATACTTGCAAAACTGAACACATTTTGGGAAACTTTCAGAAGAATCTTGTAATTCTCTTTGCTTTTAAAAGTACTATTGAGATAAGTACTTTCTATTAATATGGTCTATTTGGTTTATACGTGTGGTACTTTGTCTTAGTATCATAGATCAAGCACTTTTCCTTTTGGTTTCCAAGGTGCAAGATAAATCTGCATGCTAAAACCACGGGAAACTGAAATTCTTACTAGAAAATATGTGGGCTTTACTGAAGACTTTGGGTAAGTCTCCTGCATCCCAGAGCGAATCAACTTAATCCGCTGTTCCTCAGTGCTACTCAGCATTAACTGCTAGCCAAGTAGAACGACGACTCCAAGAGTCCAGCTCCTGGAAACTCCAGAAAGGAGCCCAGTGGACTCTTGTGGGTGGGAGGGCAGTGCCTTCCCGACAGATATAGTGAACTGTGCTGTGATTGTATTAGGTAAAATGTCAGTATAAAAAAAGGAAGAGCTTTCTTTCTGGAAACATGCAGACCATTACTTTACATGTTTTCATTATTCCATTTAAAATTTTTAGCTACCTTTTCACTAAAATCTTAAATAGGTCTGGAAATCCTGCCCATAATACTGAACAGCTCTGGTAGGAAACAGTCTCCAAGTAGGTCACATGAGAATGAATCAGAATAAAATGCATGGGACTAATTGAGAATTTTCTCCCATTGTAGCCTTCCTCTGTTTCTTGTCTCTTGTTTGATCTTCTTTCTCTTCCTATCCAAGTGTCCCTATCTCTCTCATTGTAATTCAGGCATTATATAACATGTTCTTCAAAGCAAATCTAAGGGAACCATCATCACTCTTCATTTAATGATATCTTTAAAAACCTTGCCAGTTTCCTTTTATCTTAATGTCTGAGGAAAAAAAGAAAGGGAGCAGGAAAAAAGAAGCAGATCTACTTATCTTCATAGCCATTTTTATGCATCCTTATGATTAAGATATTCTGTTGAAAATGAAGAAGTGTTATAAACTTTCTTGACAAAATATTTTGACATTTTCTGCTTGCTGACTTTTTAAAGTGACTCTTAAGTTCTTATGCTTAACTTTTTACATTCTTGCTTTTAATGTGTGGTAGTTAGTTAAAGGCTTACAGAGCTTGTGAGTTTAATTCTCTGTACTTTCTAGCATTGTCAGTTCACAAATTTACCAGAGTATGTTATAATCATAGTGAATATAGATGTCTTTCATTTGTAAACAGTCAGCTTGAATGTTATCAGTAATTTAGAGATATGAAGGGGACACATAGTGACATTAACATCGAAATTGTCCAGTAGCTTCTAATGTCTACTTTGTCAGACCTGAAGACGGAGAACTTTACATTTATTATGTCCTTATAGTTTATGTGGAAAAGAAGAAGTGGAAAGGAAGTTTCATTCTAATTTCAACCTGACCATGATATCAGGGAAATGGAGCTAGTGCTACTTATCATACCTGTTATATCCAGGAATACTCAAGGCTGAACTGTACTCTAAATATGGAATTAACTGTTCAAAATGCTGACATTTATGAAATATGTAAATGGATATCTAATTAACTTGCTACAGCTATCTTTTTAAATACCAATTAAGTATATTAACATTTATCACAATTTTAATGCATCAATAAGAATTTAACTTTACCTTTATTGTCATTGTAATTCCAAATTAATTACGTAGCTAGATGATTTATCTTTTGTATAATTACTCAGGCTTAGCCTATATTCTCTTAAACAATCCGACTGTTACAATATGGATTCTCTACGACATCTGATCTTTCTCTGTATAATTCTTTATCAAGTTGTGTTATTAAGACACTAAAGTCAAATGTAGAAGAGAAGGTGTGGCTTTTGATACCTAAGATCAAGTGTACTGGTATGGAAATAGCAATTTCCTAAAGATTGAGCATAATTCTGTAATGTTGATTATTTAATGTAAACAGTCTGAAAAAGTGTTGGACTATATATAGAGGACAGCCTCAAATGACTGGTGGAGATTCTTTTATGGTAAAACATTAATTCAATTACCAATTATTCAATACATTAATTCTTATCTTAATTTTCATACTACTCGGAACTAAGAAATTAGATGTATCATTTATACAGAGAGAGCAAAATACCACTAGTTTTTGATAATGTTAACAAAGTATTTTTTACAAATCTCAAGTCTGAATGCTTCCTTCTCAAACAAAACCTTTGTCCTGTTTTAGGGCACTTAATAGATATATAGCCGTTATGGGAAGGAGCAGTACACACAAAGAAGCTATACATGTTGAGTTGATAATAAAGAATATGAGAGTAAGAGCTGAATAAAGCATACAAACCCAACACGCGAACAGTCTGGACTGTTTTCTTAATAAGATCCATGCTATAAACGACATTAATCAAAGAATTTACAAATGTAAATTTTCTGTACATAGTTCTGAGACTCAAGTAGAAATACACAAGGTTTGACTAAAGCAGATGCTTCATGCTTCACTGCATCAGATGAGAAAATGAGCTCACCAGAGGAAATGTTTTGACTGAAGCGAAATATATTGCAAACAGGATTTGGAGGAGCAAAATAGTCTCTAAATTCTGCTAGTAATGTATACCTTAAAAAATTGGATCAGAGTGGAAAACACCTGTGCTAACATAGATGTCTTAAGAGCTCCATGTTTGAGAATAAGGTGGTCATTCTTGGTCCCCTTACAGGCACTGAAAAAAGAAATTAGGAATTTTAGGGAATAATCCATTATCTTCTAAATTATTTATTTAAAGTGTTTCTTTAGACTAACTTTGACTTAGATGAATCCTGCCCTATGATATTTAAAAATAATTTCTTTTGGTTTTTGGCAGTACTTGCTTTATTCAAAAATCCTCCTGATCGTGATAAGTCTTTTTATAAGCTTAGGGTTCAGCATGTATCTTTCAATATGCAAAGCAGAGGGAATTTAATCCTAAAGAGCTTAATTTGGGAAACACAGAACAAAAATATTATTCAATTTTTTTTTTTCTTAAAAAATAATCTTTTCCTTACATTAATCATTAATTCTGAAAACAAAACAATAATTTGCAATAACTGCTAGTTAATCCATATCCATTTTATCAAAGCCCTTTCCTCTAGTCTACACCTCCAATACTTATTAATTCACTCTGAATTTTTACTTTTATTGCTTGCTCAGTGTTACTGGCAAGGATTGACTAATCGTATTGAGACTGCATGGATCATTTCACTTGTAAAGGAATTATAGCTATCCGTTCATCCCTGGAGTGGGACACTGCCAAACCCAGAGTGGGGCTGTAGTCCTCATGGGGTTGCAGCTGTTGGAGCCATCTTTTGAGCTGTGAAAAACCTGAGGAGGAGCTTTGCCTGCTGGACATGATATTTCCTAGTGATACCCCCTTCAAGCAATGCACCAAAGCTATGGGAAGAAACAGTTCTATTAGAATTAAATATGCTCCTTTATGAGGACCTGAAATTCAGCTTTTCCCTGCAAACAAAATAAGAAAAAACCCACTGCCTTTATTTCCACGGAGTTTGGAGTGTCTTAATGACTGCAGGATTCAGAATAAATAAGCTAGTTTTCAGAATATCGGCTTGGTTTTTAAGTGCTTCAGTAACTTAATTTTGAACTTGTAATGCCTCTAAAATAGTAGAAATTTGGGACTTCATCATCTTTTCATATTGTTATATGATTTGAATATGGTAGCTGAGCTTGTTGACTTTGTCATTAGAAGTTGATTAATCTTTTTAAACACATTTTTACATGTTTAATTTTGACCTTTGAAGAATACTAAACAATTAAAAATTAATAAGGAAAATTTAAAAAAAAAACCAATAAAAAAACTGAGAGAGACACATGTATAGTCCTCTCCATCTGTGCAACTTTTAAAAGTGTGTGCGTGAGATAATAAATGGATTTTAAGGTATGTCTGCAGCAATCCATTTGCCAGTCCTGTGAAGTAGGAGTCTTTCAGAAGTTCATGAGGATGTCAGTTCTTTGTCTGCATGTGTGTGTGTGCCCCTCCGGGATGTGTGCTACATGGGCGCAGGCTCTGTGGAGGAGCTCTGCATGCTGCTTGGCTGTACCATTTTACTGTGTATTCATGCATATGGGTAAAACCATTTTACATTTTCTGGATGAACAACATTTGGATGGGCAAATGTTTGATATATTCAGATAGAATGGGAATCACCTAGATTAAAAGCACTGCTGCATCACATGACAAAGAGCCTACTACCTCATTATTCATTGATCAAAACCTAGAGCCACAACTATAGTCCCAGTGAAAATCTGCATTGTTGTATATATGATGGTTCTATTTAACTGTGCACATATTACCTTTTTGTTTTCACTTTCTGTGTGATGTGTCTGGAACATATGTTGAGTTATGGAGGTTGCTGGCTGTCCACTTTTTATGGTTGTTGGTACTTGTTCACATGCATACCTTCATATGAATCTTTATAACAGATTCTGAACTTGTGTTGAAAATGAAGCCCCAAGATTAAGAGAAATGTGAAACGTTTCCATTACTTGGAGTAACAGAGAAAGCAGTTGAATGGATACCAGGCACATCTATAACATTGTGAAACACAATCAACTTACCGTTATATTTGGAGGTTGACTGAGGTGAATTATTGTGTAAAACATCACAAGGCAGAGTCCTCAAAGAAGTTTATGATTTTGGTTGTCTCAGAACAGAGAAGCTTCCAAAAGACTAAAAAGGAAGGGAACAGGATGGAAAACAGAGCATCATAAATTATTTCTAAATTACGAAAACACAAGCATACTTACAAATACTGAAAGTATCTTCCAAACTCTTGAATATGCACACGTGTCTACTGGCATAAATACACATATATACTTATGTACAGAGACTCATAAAAAAACCTAGAAAAAGTTACAGAGGTATATCTATACGCTTGACACAAAAATTCTGTCTGCATCCCTCATTTTCAAGCATTTTAGAGAACTGGGTATCAGCAGAGCAAAATCTCCAAAAGCAGAGTAGATTTGGGGGAACAGTAGAGCTAGAGCTAAAGTGATATTTGAATCCTCAATAAACCAATTTTATTTATACATTTTATTTATATAATTTCATGTAATACTTTGCAATTACCAAAGGCATATTACTTATCTGTATTTTAGTTATATATACATGTATATATATATATATAAATGTAATACTAAATGCATCTAATATAATATATACATAAAGAGGAAGTTCTAGATAAACCTGTCCCCAAGAAGAGCAAAGGTAATTTACAAAGAGGCAATAACTAATGAGAACCTTAGACTGAATGCCTTTGGCATATAAAGACACACATCATATGCTTTTGACATCAGAAAAAACAAGAGTTCTTTTGAGAAACAAAGTGAAATATACCTTGAGGAGTGTCAATTGTATACCATAAAAACTTTGATCTCTGGGGGGCAATCCTCTCTCTAAAAAGGAGTGTCTTGTCCCCTGTGTAATCTCTGTGTGACTCTGGAGTTGAGCTTTTCCTGTTTCTTCTTTGCTTTGACCATAGCCATATTCATATGGTGTTTTTTGTCTGTGACACTTTCATTAAACTGCCCTTGGTATATCCTTGGGATAATATCCAATCTAATTCCACAGCATTGCGGCTTCCTCAATGGATTAGTCACAGGCTTACCTTTTAGGAAACAATGTTTTAACACAACAGTGTGTTGCACATAAACAAGAAATTTCTCCATATTCTGGAAAGATACAGAATTTCACATAAATAAGCAAAAGAAAACTGACAGCTACACAAGGAACAGCATGATTTAGACACAAGTATGTTGAGTGCCAGGGCTTGATTCTTATCTATTTCCATCCGGATCAATGCAGCTACAGTGTTATATTTTTTTTCCCGAAGTAGAATTTATTCTGCTATTTTTTTTTTTGTGTGTGGTTTTTGGTTGGTTGGTTGGTTGTTTTGGTTTTGTTTTACAAAGGAGATTCCTAAAATAAGACTAAGATACATAAGCTGTTGATGAGAAGGTAGTAAGGTAATAAGAGTGTGATCCTTGAACACTGGCCATAAAGGGTGTGCATAAAACACTAACTAATTGAAACCATAACTATATCCTCACATTTTCTAGGAAAAGTCTTTTCAATAGCTGTTAATAAATTTTGTGCTAGGATTTGGACAGGCTTTCTTAGGAACTTTATAGCCACACCTGCAATTTAGACAGATGAGGACAATCAACTCAAACAACAACAGAAGCAGAAGGCAATCAGTGTAATGGTACTGAATACCTGAAAACAAGGTCTTTTGGCTTCAAGCTATTGAGCAGATTGCACTGTGTACCTGAGGAACAATTGATATTTTCACATGGAAACAATGTAAGTACATTATCTCCTCAGGAACATATGATTTTTAATGGCCATAGTCATGTGACTGGAGAAAAGGGATTTTTACTGCCAGACGGGCACATAAAATTCATAAAGAGAAAGAAAATGTTTTAAAAAAACAAACAGAAAACTCAGTTTGTGAATAGAAAGCTGAAATTTTTAATGGTAGGATGGGGAAAGAAGATGAGAGTGAAATTGGTGTTAGAATAGACCTGGATGTTGCAGAACAGTAGAAGGCATAATTGAAGAGGTTTGAAAAGCATTATTTTGCTTTCATTTGAAATTCTGAGCTGCTGACAAGCAATATAAGCTTTGGTGACTCTAGCATAACAGCACTGAAATTTTTCAAGTTTTTAAATCTATCAGTTTCTTGTTTAGCCTCCAGAAGAGTCAACTGAGACGGGATCTTATCTATATATATAAGTGTCTGAATTGAGAGTGTCAAGAGAATGAGGTCATGGCCTTTTCGGTGGTGCCAAGCAGGGACAGGACAAGGGGCAACAGACACAAACAGAAAAATGGGAAGTTCCAACTGTATAAAGGAAAAAAACTTCTTTACTTTGAAGGAGACAGAGCACTGGAAGAGGCTGTCCAAAGAGGTTGTGGAGCCACCTGGAAACGATCCTATGCAATTTGCTCTAGGTGAGCCTGCTTTAGCAGGGAGGTTGACTAGAAGAACTCCAGTGATTCCTTACAATTCCCAACTCTTCTTTGATTCTGTATTTATAATCAACACTAAGCGTTCTTTGCTTCCTTCTTGTATAAAAACAGCTGTTTGAAAGGTAATGCAATGAAAAAGAATTCATGTGACTTAAAAAACTACAAAAAACTCTCTTACTGAGTCACAGTGAGGTCTCAAAAAAACTGTCAGCTCAGTGACAAGAAGGTAAGCTTTAACATGAAAGCAGTAGCATCTTAAGAGTATACTGCCACAAAACACTGCATCATGAGAACATAACTTAAGCAATTTCAGCTTCTAGAACTTTTTTTAACTTGTTTTGCTTCATTAACAAAACATAAAGTCTTGACAAGACAGCTTACCTTATAATCACTTAAAATATTCATGACTTGTGCTTTCTTAATCTAGGAGACATTTTCTAAACACATGTAAAGCAAAAACAGTGTAATAAAAAAGGTGTATCTGACCCTACATTTAGACTGAAATTCAGCTATCTTTCTTTGGAAAAGATTTCTGGATACTCAGTCCTATTATTCCATAAAAGTGCAGGGTAATTCTAAAATGGGTTTAATCAGCCTTCTTGATGAAGCTGCTACTACTTGTATGGATAAATTACACCTGCATTTTCCTGGATAAAAGAGAAAGCTGGAATGATTCAATTATACAGTGTGTTTACCTTGTAGCAATGAGAGGTAACTTGTGGTCTAATATCCATCCCAGAATGCAAAAGGATTTTATAAAAAGAAATAGCATCGATCATATTTTTTTTGTTTATTTGCTGCTCCTAATGTAAGTGAAGGAGGAAATTCTGCAAGTGACAAAGTGTTGTCTTAGTTTAAATTCCTAATGTCAAGAAAAATTTATAACAGAAAATCTAAGGCCCAATCTGACATTAAGCTTAAAGTAGAATATTCAGGATGATTTGAGGATTACGTAGGAAATACAAAAGATTAAAAATACTTCATCAGTACCATTCAAAACAACATATTTCAGCATGAGAAAAGACCCGGGGAAATTCTCTCCAAAGCACTGAAACACTCCTGGCAAGACTTACTTGATTATCAGCTGTAATAGCATCAGGTGACAGACTTTGGTAAGCAAAGTGTTGCACAGTGAGAAAATTCTATTAGCAAACAGCAGTTTACACCTCTGAATTGATGTGGATATTTGTAAATATTTCCTGTTTGCTTTGTAGCCATTGACTGATTAATGAAATCCTAAAGAGAAGCAAATACACAGTATGTGATGAGCAGGTGTTATCGCTCCCTTTTTTCAGGTGACAGGGAAACCAAGAAGAGACTTACTGATAACTTACCTGAGACCTGTCTGCTCGGCAGATGGAAATGTTCCTACAGGAGAATGCATGCTGTGACAGCTGGCATCTAGAATTCCTGCAATAGGCATATTAGGTAGTGGTATGTACCTGAGATGATGCTTGTTGTCCTTTACCTCTGCCTTCATAATCCATGCATGTATGAGGCCTCCTTAAAGCAGTCAAAAAGATTTGGACTTTGCTGAACATTTTAGAAAGAAGGGGGTTCTCTTGGACTTTTCTAACTGTAATTCAGTTTTGTAGCAGTTGTCCATAAACACTCTGAGTTGCCTTGGGCGTGTGCTACCAAAAGAAGATGTCCCACATTCTCTTTCTGTATTAGCTTCTCATGCATCTCCAAAGAGACAGAGTTTCTTTCAGTAGCAGTGTGTTTAAAGAGTCATTGCTACATGAAAATCAGGATAATTTTTCTCAGATAAAAGAATGAGAATGATTCCCATCTTAGAGCAGGTAGATGACACTGCATTTGAAAATCTATTCATAATACCAAAGAAATAGTACATTGTGATACAGAGAATTAAACAGAGAAACACCTACATTTTTTATGTGTATCACCTCATAACAAAGGTTTGCCAATTGCTTTTTAATTTTTCCTTTAAAACATTGGAAACTGCTGTTTCTGTGGAGCAGTTTTGCAAATCTGACAGCCTCTCTTGCTGAAATTCCCTGAAGTCTTTTGCTACCTCTTATGCCTAGATCCACACTTAGAGAGTCATGAGTGTTAGACCAACCAATTACTTTGTAAGAGTTACCCTTGATAAAGAGGAGTAATGAGATGAATTGGATGTGCTTTCACTGTTATTTCAAACATTACAAGCTGTCCTCTCCCAAGTGCTTTGTATAAAGTAAAAATTAATAAGTTGACATTAATACATATTTCTGCATAGCAAACAGCTTTGTGCAATATCACAGGGTTTGCTCTCATGTGCAATAAAATCCAGAAAAGATAGCTGATCAAATAAAAAATGTTGCAAATAAACACATGGACTATCCTTTCCAAAGAAAGCCCTGGGATTAGATGTTATCCAGCAGAAATTCTGTATCCACAGTAGGTTTTTTTTCTCTTATTTATGGTTGCTGCTATAACATTTCTGCCTCTCTATTTATAGAGTATGTGTTTGGGATCTTTATCTCAGATCTCATCCATTTTGAACAGACATTCTTGTCACTTCAACCGCAGCTTTGGTAACCATAATTGCCACCATCATAAATGAACTCCCATTAGTAGTCACGAAAGAATCCTCAAGGTCTCTTAAACATTGGGATTTGTATCTTCAATAATTAAAGGAGTTCTATGTTCTCAAACATAATTTATTAAGTTGTAAAATTTCATAGTATATTGGTGAAATCTTTAGCAGTGAATTTAGTTGCTCAAAATGCAGAAACTAGCTCTTCTGATCCTTTGGTTGTGCTTCCTCTCTTTGGGCATGTCACTGTAGTGCTTTTTATACATCAAAAACTGGAAGAGATTTGTGGTGCTATTTGTTGATAACCTGTCAAATGTTCTTTTCTTGGCAGTCTGGGAGTTATCATCTTAGGATCCAAAATTTTTGAAAAAGTTTAAGGAGAATGTTATTGAAAGTACAATTTCTTTATGAGCTTCTGTCAGTTAAGAAGTAAGATGTTATGTTTTCAAGTACAGGTGGCAGGTGGGTAAAAAGAAAGACTTTCTGTCTTGAATAACTCTGGTGGCTCTCAACTGAAGAATGATTCAGATGCCCCAAACTCAAAGAATTTTGAAATGGATTAAGGTTCTTCCTTCTGGGAAAAAAAATCACCAACTAAAATATATTTTTGTGTACAGGACAAGAAGACACACATTTTTAAAACAGTATTATGCCAAACACGAGACTATCTAGAAACCTTGTAATATCCCATTTGCAGAATGCCATAGCCATTTGAACACATATGAGAGCAGCAGCAGATCCTCCACCCTATATGACTCCTTCTTCAAAAGACTAGGATGTATATATTTAGGTTAAAATCTTGATTGCAGTGTCTATATCAGTTTGAATTCAATTTTCTTGGACATGACAAATCGATATGGTATATTATAATCCAGACGAGGTTTTGCTCTGTATAATTTAATCTGGATTCAATTGATTCCTGGAAATTCAGTTTCAAATTTTCATTATCATCGACTGTAGCATGGATAAAGACAACAAATACGCTGAAATTTTTTGTCTTCTAGACGCCACGTTTCTGGGTGTAGATGTACCCTGTATCACTATTCTTAAAGGGGGATGTACAGTAAAATTTGCAGATCAGATGTGTCATAACTAGCTGGTTCCCCATGCAGGCAGAGAACCCAGCTATGTCTGTATCCAGCTCTGTAAACATGCCTCCTACTTCTAATAGGCCCTGTAGCTCTAAGATTCAGTAGCAGAATTAGTGAAAATGGGGCCTTAATTGTGATGAGAGCTTGTAAGATCCAGTGTCATATAGTACTACACAAAAAGGCCTTGTTCAGTCTTTGTTGGAGTGGAAAGAAATTTGGTATTTGAAGCAGAAATCTGGGAAACCTATGACACTGAAATAATAGATGGCCACTTACTGCACACACAAGGTTGCAATTCTCTCCCTAGGACTTGTTTGATGACAGTCCTCAGTTCAGAAATGGCAGTGATCAGCTATGAGAGAAAATTACAACTGTGTACAAACTCTGTGGGTGACTCTACCAGTTGTTATCTCCACTAAAAAGGTTATTTTTCTCCTATATATTACATCAGCAGAACATTTCTGTACTTTAAGGCATTTTGTATCAGCATCACACACTTCTAACTCAAACTAGCAGACAGGCTGAATGAAATGGTTACCATCTTTGTTGTCTGCTGCAAGCCTCAAACATAGCTTAACAACCTTTTTGGAGAGAAATGAATGTGATTTATAAATGCTTCTAAATGACACAGATCCGGACCATTTCTGACAACACCAATATCTGGCATCTTAAAGTGTTTGCTGAACTTCCCAGTAGACTATGCTGCAGTGCTGGTAAATGTTGGCTAAAATGCTGAGACAGCAATAGACTGTAACCATCTCACTTACTCCAGTATGATCTACCTGCAGTTGTCATGCACTCTCCATGGCAGAACAATGGAAAACATGATAGTTTAAAGCTTGTTTTGGCACAGAAATTAGATATTTTAAAATTATTTCCTTGTTTCATTGTCTGTAAAAACACTTAAGAATGAAGCCAGAAGGACAGATATTTTAAAGTATCTCAGCCTTCTGAAGACACATAATGTCAAGCTATCATTCTCAAATGAAAGAGCACTCTAACACCATTTCTTTTATTGCAATTTATCCCTCTATAATCCCACCCCAGCCACTTTTTCCTATCTCCATGTCATTCCTTTCATTATGTCTAGAAGCTACATGGGTGATTAGACTACAAAACTGACAGGGATCTATAAAACTTCCTGACACTAAAGGAAATTCCCTCAGTGACAGTGATGTGTAATAACAGTGGAAGGGAAAGAAATCTCTCTTCATAAAATTTTCTTAAGTACATATTCCCCCCTTTTTGTATTTTTTGGTCACACCAAGTGTGACAAAATGCTTTAAGATAAAATGAAAATTCATTGCTAGCAGTATGCAAATATAGCAAAGAAGGAATAGCAAACCAAACCAACCAACTGACCAACCAAAAGTCATACACAAAATAAAAACAAAAATCCAAACAAAACCAAAAAACCCCCATGAACCAATCAACCAACCAAAAACATCAACAATAACAACAACCAAAAACCCAACCTAACCCAACCAACAGACTAAAAAAAAAAATCCAAAAACACACACACAAAAACCAAAACCACAAAAAACACTAAACAACTGGAAGAGATGAGTTTACCTCTGTTTGTGCGAGAAAGAAAATCGACCTGGATCTGGCACTCTACCCTTCAGAGAATATGTGATTAAGTGTTCAGGGAGCCCTGTGAAGTGTACTTCTAAATATCTAAACAGATAGATACAGTGATGTTGACAGTTCATTGAAATGCTCTTATGGCAGGACTTACTATGAAAATAGAAGCCCTGCAATCTCAAACATGCTGATACATGTACCTTGCTGTTAAATAATAATAACAGTAATGAAAATTGTGATTCATAATAATAGAATATTCCTTACAATTGCAAATGAATGAGATTGCTAATCTCCCACTGGTAGCAGTAGAGTTCTTTGTCTCTGGTGCCAGAAACATATTACAAATTATAATTATTTGAGAAATATGCTGAGTGGGCTGGCAAAAGACATTATAAGTAATGCAATAATAAGAAATAAAGGCTTTGTCAATGTAGAGGTGACAGAAATGCTGTAAGATACCGGCAGAAATAATTGTTAGATGATGATTACATCTAGATAAGTACTGCAGGTTTGCTAACCAGTGTAGAGCAATATTACCTGATTTCATCAGTACTGACTACAAAATGGGTATGTGTTCTCTTCTCACATCCTCAAATCTTCTTTTTGCCAGAGGCAATTGCTGGATGGAGGAAATGGAGACTGGTGTTTACAACAGAGAACTTGAAATAAGCTATTTTGAGCTGCACCAGTAAATTATTTCCTGACCTCGGCAAAGTCAATCACAGGAGCTATGCGTCACTTTCCAGCAATAATATGAGAACAATTACCTCATAAAAGTGTGGCAATGCTTCAAGAATAAAGGTTTATAAAACATGTGTTATTCACAAAAGGAAAAACATTTGGTGATTGTGTACTTTTATGACTGAACCTCTGAAAACAGGTCTGGATGGAAATTCAGATGTAACACTTGTCCTAACTGTTTTATGGAAGTATTTGTTGTGTTTTGTTACTGCCCAGGGCCTGTAGGTAAGAGGGAACTCACACCTGCCAAATTAACCTTCCTTTCTGTTGGCTTAGAAATGTATTTAATCCTCCTGCTCTGATTGTGAGGTTGGGAGCTCTGTGGTGCCCATCGGTCATGTTTCCACCCAAAGTGACTGCTTCTGAGCTTGTAGAGGGAGCCAACACAATTTTGGGACAAATATGAAGTGTGCTGGTAAGCTTAGTCCAGTGCTTCATGAAGAAAAAAATCCGTCACTGCATTTTATTCTACTTCGATTCCAGATGCCACCTGTTCTTGTAGCATTAGGCTAATTGAACAGACTAGAAGACAGGTTTCTTCTTAGCTGGAATAATACTTCAGAAATGGATGGAGTTTGGTTTAGATGGCTGCAGGTTTTGGTGCATTCTAGTCTGCACACTGCACTTTCTGGAAAACTGATCTGACTTTTGACTAAGAACAAGATTATTCTTATTATAAATGGTATGATACTGGCTGCCTCACTGCTGTCTTCTCAGATATTTTGAGTTCTGTGTCTTCTTAAAATCAAGATTTCATACATCATTAAATAAGTTCCAAACTCATTGCATATAATTTATTCATTCCTGACTCATTGGAAGCATGAGACGGATTAACATCACAGTCCTTCTGCCTGTGACAGATTTCACCTATTTTCATCAAACCCTTGAGGAAATGATGAGTCCAGCTGCTGAAGTACAGTGTTGCTTCCTAATATTTGTGCCATGCAGTACAATAAGGGAAGATGCTGGGGAGGGTCACCTATTTGGCTGGAAATGCCAAAGGAGTTTGCACTTGCCTAGGGTTTGAGACTACAATGATAATTAAATTTGTGCCACTATGCAAACTATTATTATTATTATTACTACTACTATTATTATTACTTCTACTACTATCATTATGACTACTATTATTATTGCATACTTAGGGGAGTTTTTTATCCCTGTTTAACAATGGAAATTTGTAAATGCTTTGTGAATAAATCTGTGCCTATATAGGCAAAAAAACCTTGCTTTTGTAAAGGTCACAATTGTTTGTTAGTATATAGGAGCACACGTCTATTTCTCAAATATGAGAAGATTCTTCAAGTAAATGATACTGATAATACAGTTGAAGTACATGTTTATTTTAACGAGAAGATCAAAATGTACATATACTGGAACAATGCAGCTATTAAACATTAATTTCACTCAGAATTAATCAATGATGAGGAAATAAGCAAGACTCTCTTCTTTTAGCTAGGGAGAAACTGTTACCTTGATCTATAGCTCAGTCAACAGGCTGAAATTGTGAATAACTGGAATGCATTGAGAGTTAACCTTTTGATCTCCACTTAAATGCAATAATTGTAATAAAAGCCTCAGATCTAACATTATTAATGATACTAGCCCTTCTGTGTGGTGATTAGGTTTCATTACATTACTTTTATAAAGACAAAAAAGACAATGTGCTGTATTGAGATTACAAATAATCTATTCAGAAAAATTAAATTATATAGTACCTTAAAATGTGCTTAGTAGAGAGGCATTAAATATGTGAGTGAATCACTGTGTAATTGTTTATTGTAAATTTTATAAAGCACTGAGTAATCATACTCTTATTTTTAAATTGCACAGTGCTTCCAAACTAACTAGCGCTATCACAAGCTGTTTGCCTGCTGTGTTTATAACTGCTCTGGTCAGCTATTCAGTGAAGCCCAAACCTGTTTGTGCATGCAAATACGTCAATGTTTACTGTAGACTAAAATCCTTCAGTATAGAAGAGTGTTCTTTCTTTTATCTCTGCAAAGAGAAAGCAACATTCATTAGCAGTTACTGGAATGATGTGTGAACAAGGGCCTTGCACACAGTATGTCTTCATTTAGTGATTTACTGTAATACATATCTATATCATTACCATAGAAATTATAGATGAAGAGGTAATTTTGTTAATTTTTGTCTCATTCTTGCTATTGTAAAATGCCCTATAAATGATCCTGTATTTATTTAGGCTAAGGGTAAAGCTTTTTGAAATCATTTTAGGGAATGTTAAGTTATTTCTTAGAAAGAACATAAATGTCTAGGATTTTCATTGGCTTTGAGTGGGACCATAGTTATTTCAGAGAGTAGGCAAATCAATTGTGTATTTGTTTATTAACCCCATTATTTCGTCATTTGCGTCCTTTTAGCTATGTAAACACAATATTAAGCCTTTGGTGATATAGCTTGTCCCATGGAACATTTCGATATAACAATGCCAGTAAGGAGAACTAAAAACATATCCTGCAAAAGACAGTGCATCTAGACATTCCCTATCAAAATCTGGAACATTAGAAATACTAACATAACAAATTTCATAAGGGTATGAAATGGTTAGAGCTCATTTAAGTCTGGAATGCAAATACAAGCTGGTGTGTAATATTACCCATGTTGTCTTGTTCACACTAAGGACGGAATGCGCTTGCACTTGCACCATTGGATCTTTAATACACATCCCTCTTTGTCTTTTTACAGCTTTGACATCTCTGACCAAACTAATTTTCAATCAATTCTCTAAAGTTTTGACACATCCATTCAAGGTAAAAGAAAAGCAGCTTGCTGATGGCTAGGAAAGTGAACTAGGATCAAAGCAAAGCCTTCCTACAGCACATATAAAATATAATTCTCCCAGAATTAAATCACTGAGTTGCTCTGCCCTTCCAAATAAATATTACCTGTGGTAGGGTAGCAGTCTTTTAAGCAAAATCTAGGAAACTAATGTTTCTTCATATTCTGACTTTTTCCCTATATACAGGCACAATATTTTATTTATGTATCAAAAACTGCTGTACTTAAAAAAATTCTGACAGAGGACATTGAAAGAAGAATATAATGGTAAACGTTCATATATAAAAAAAGGCATCTATTGTTTAATGGAAAGAGATTGTAATATACTTGGAGGGAGGGTTGGGAATTTCAAGAAAAAGAATGGTTTTATATTTTAACTTGCTGCTGTAGGAAAAAGATAAGGATTGTAAAGAAATTTGCAATAATAAACTGAATTTAGTGGATATCAGAACTTAGTAAATCTGAAAACACCCATTTGAACTATTGCTGAATTATGGAAATATTCTATTGAAAAAAAAAATAATCTGTGAATATATAAAAAACAGGAAACACAGGTTTAGAGTCACCTAGTTCAAGTCACAAGTATAAATCTCCCTATAAGATGAAAACATTAATTCTAGTTGCATTTAAATAAAAAAAATTATCATGGCTACTGGTTGAAAAAACATGTTTCATTCCTGAGAACCATGCTAAGTATCCTTGGACAAATGTCCAAATGTTTATTTTTTAATGGGAACCATTCTTAGTCCTATGATATCTACCTATGAAATCTAAAGGTAAAAATATTGAACTTCCAAGCCCTAAATGGTTTCGCATTTAATATATTACTCCATAGAAGGGGACATGTTGGAATTCATGAAGATGCATAACTAAAGCACTTCTAGAACATCAAAATGAGAACCAAGATGAGTATCGAGTTGCAGCTAGGATTTATACAATAAGCTTTTGCATTTAAATATCTCAATTCTTGCTAAGCCTTCCTTAGACCTCTTGATTTCTTTATTGCTTATATTGACTTACCTTTATTCATTAATGTCCTAGGCTGTAGTATATTCTATTACCATCTCCGTGAGCTGTAGCAGTGTTCCTCGCCTCCTCCCTCTATACTATCTTCTGTTAATGGGCCATCAATGCCTCGTCCTATGACTCAGAGATAGCTCCTTCCTGGACTATCTGCTGTTAATGGGCCCATCAGGCCTTATCACACGACTCACCATCCCATTGTGAGATGCTTCACCCAGAGGGAGGAGCCAACTATTCCATCCTGGATGTAAGCTGAGACTCTGAACACCACAGGGGCGCTTGCCTACTGGACTCCCAGAGGACAAGAGCTACCATTGGACTTTCTCACTCTTTTCTTCCTACAGGATCACTGCTTCAACGGAACTGCTTTGCTTGGACTGCTACCACCATAGAGTGTCAGGGTGTATTCTGACTTTGTCAGTGTTCTTGTGCTACTGCATTTATTTATTTCTTTTAATTTTCTTTTTTTTCTATTAAATTATAATTCTGACTTGCAATCTTCCACTGGTTTGATTTAAAGCTAGTACAATTAAACATTTAACCACACAGGAAGATATTCAAAAGTGAATGTTAGAAACAAATGCTTAGATAAACTTTGGAGGAGAGGGTGTGGGTTTGCTTTGTGACAGTTTCAGCTCATGACACAAAATTTTTTTTGCCCTCAAAGCTGGTCGACATTAAGTTAATTTTGAGGAACTGAGGGATGCAGTGTACTGATTTAACCATTTAAATTTTAGATATGTCTCTAATCAGGAGTCAGCTAGGAAGGTACAAGATTGCCACTGAGCAGTAAAGACAGGGCAGGGCTGTGAGAAGCACTCGTGCCTGGTGTGATTGTTAGGAAGAACAGCTGAAATGCAGTAACTCATGAGAACATGAATGCTGGGTACTCTAGGATAGGTATCAGTTTGTTTCATTGAATCAAATTCTTCAGTTTCTGTAATTATTATACTTATGAATACCTCTGTTAGAAAACAGAACAAAAAAAAATGCTGGAGATAGATGAATGCCTTTAGTCACTCTATTCATGTATAATGGAATTAATAATTAGAAAAGGTTCTTTGTTTTAATTACACAGATAATCAAGGAGTAAAGCATGAACTAGTCCTTTAGTCTTTGTAGTTCACAGGGTACCATAGAGACTGGTGCTCTGAGTAGGACAGCTTCATCTTTCTATCAGGTTCCTAAGTCTTTACAATCTGGAGCTGTGGGCAGGCACAGAAGCTTTGTTTCTTCAGCAGCAGCCTTACTGTTGGATTAATTGTGCAGATAATAGTATCCCTCTTTGCCTAATTCCAAACTTATGTCATTCAAATAGACTTATGCTTAATAGAAGCACTTGTTTCTGTCTTTCCTGCTGTTGTTTCAGTTTGCTTTTCAAGGGAGCTTGTTGCATTGTCTTGGAAGAAAGTATAGGTTGTGGCTGCTGAACTGTGTGAAAACTGATGTGATGCTAGGCTTGTCTAGAGACAGATATCTTGGGGAATTTTAACATTACAATGACTCCTGGCTGAGGACTTTAAGATTAGTTTTGTATTTAAACAGAAATCTAATTCATTGCTCTGCTTTAAGAGACTTTCCAAAAGTGAGATGGAGCTCAAGCAGCAAAACAAGGAATAAAAGCCAGGTTTCAGCAGAGCACACTCCCTTCCAGAGACATTTGTTTTTTTATACTTTGGCAATATATCCTCTCATGTGCTGTATTGCATAGCCTGCAAGGAAGCAAACTGCAATATTCCTTGCATTCTGACATTCCTCTTGAAACCAAAATCCTGAAACATTAGGTCTATAATGTATAATTTTGAGAGCATTAGAAAAAATTGTTTATATTTTCAGTCTTTTAAGAGGTAAAACTATACAGCACAGTTACCTGCTATTTTGTAGTTGTGGAACAACCCTGAGGTCTTTCTTACTTTGCTTCTTATATCTTGATGGGAAACATGCTGGCAAAGGACCAGTCAAGCCATTTCACAATGTCATTTTCATAAGTCTGAACAAATTTTCCCAACAAATGCGGATACATCCTCATCTAAGTTATTATATTAGCATCCCCAAAAGGATTGATTAAAAGAAATACAAGTCTATAATCAGAATTTATGGAATTTGTAATCCTTTTAACTGCAATAACAATCTTTTAGAAACCACATATATTCAAGGCTGCAGGGAGAACAGGCCAAGCTTGGGAGTATAGCTGTGTACGATGGCTTCAGTATGTTTTCTGAGGGTCTTTCTGGCACTGAAATAAGTACAAACAGTTTTAGGGAACTGGTTAAGCTGTGGAGATAAAAATGGCAAAAACTACTTATCATTTAAATCTTTATTTAAATTATACTTTCAGTCTTCCAGATAGTTGTCCTTGCAACATGCCTTAAAACTGATGCCTTAAAACTGATGCCTTAAATATGATACCTATTTTAAAGAGATGCAGAGAGGTGGCACTGAAAGTAGACAGGATTAATTTACCTATCTTCCTAAATCCAGAGATTAGAATCTTCAAATCTTTGCTTGTCTAATTTGAGAGTGTCTAATAATTGAAGATATTTGTCCTTCTGTACATACAGTTTTTATGCTAACAAATGTCACTTTTCTAGTAAGCACTTAAGATTTGGTGCGTTGATGAATCTAAAACATACAGATAAGCCATACCAATCTAATAGAAGATATTTTTCAGAAACCTGCTTTCTCTTGCTGATTTTCCCAGTACCAGCCCTCAGTAGAAGAGTGTTGAATGGTGATCAATTAATCTGACTTTGCCTTAAATAAGCTCTTATATTGGATCATTCTTTATGAGCTGAACTATTCAACTCCCTTTTCAACACATTATTTTCTGCTTCACATTCATGTGATAGTTGACTGAAGGACTTCAATACTTTGATTAAATATGATAAAATAGCTAAAATAACAAACCAAAATAAAAACAAGGAATAAGACTTTTTTTCTTGACATAATGGATCAAATGTGTTGGATAAAACATGTTAATAAATCACAGCTAAGAAACAGAAATGCACAAGGGTCAGAGGCTGGACTTGGGGACAATACTGACCTTTCACAGTCTACATCAGAAGATACTTTCAGTATATTTTCTGCTTCATTAGTTTCTCATTTCCATTGTAAATTTTTTGTATGGATTACTTCCTTTTATTCCCAAACTTACCATTTCTGTTGAGAAACAAATCTGAATAATTTTTAAATTGGCTTAGATAAAAACTAAAGTTCTTGAGAATGTAAGGGAAAAAAAATCCAATGGATTGCAGCAAATTTAAAAATCATTTCATATCCTGATTTTTACTCTGACACATGAATTATTTAAAAAAATAAGATACTTTTAAATACAGGAAAATTAACATCTCCTGCAGTTATAAATATACAAGGATATAAAAAGACAGCCAGGACAGGGAGTGGGTTAGTTAGATGCTGCACGTCAGCTCCAGGTAGATGAGAAACAAAACCTTCTCCTGATCTTGTGAATCTACCTCAGTGAGCAGCTGATCTGCAGAAAAAAAAAAAAGCAAAACCCCCACATCTTACTTCTTTCAGTGAGTCCCAGAAACTCGAGTAGCCTTCACAAAGCAAGCAGGGTGAACAAAGTGAATGGAAAAGCTTTCGATACAGTTTTTATTTTGTTCCTGTCATTGAGTCCAGATCTGATAGGTACCAGCTCCTTTCTAAGAAGTTACATCAGGTGAGATGACAGCTAGACTCAAGTGCTTTCCTGGCTCTCCAAAACCAATAATAAAAACATTTTCACAATCTAAACATGAATACCTTCAGGTAAATGGAGTGTATATGATTGCTCTCAATAATGCCATCTGCTAGTACTTTTTCAATCATATGTATTCACACAGGAAAAATGATACTTGAGATTTGTTGTTACAACTAGGTAACACTATTCCTTAGACATGTATTCTAGATATTAATACTTTCTTAAATGTTCAAGATGTATTACTAAATATTAATGATAAATGCTTCTAGGCCCACTGTCATTGCAACTAATGTCAGTAACATAATAGCATTCTTGAGAACTTTAGGTTCCCTTACATTAAAGTTCTATGCAGTAATTTTTTCAGTAATCTAAAAAGCAAAGAATTTTGATAGGTAATTAGAACCAGTGTCATTCCCTGTAAATTATACAGATTTCACATTCATTGATTTATTCATGTGTATTCTTCTGTCTCAAATGTCATTTATAAGTGTTAATTGCACTGTCAGAGAATACATAAGAGTTCTTTTATTACTTTTCTGCTTTAAGTTTTTCTAGATTGACAACATTTGACTTGAATTGTCAATCTATTTGGAGTGAGAAACAAATGACAAGTCTTTTGCTTCTGCTCAGATGACTTCATTCTTACTCCCTAAAGTTCATAAAAGGTGCCTTGACATGAAATTAAATATTATTAGCACCAAGCTCTTTTTGCTTATCCTATCTTATGGGAGCCAGGAACACTCTGGAAGCTGCCTGAAGCTTCCAGGAGTGGAAAAATACAAGCCCCCTCCCCAGCAGAGAACAAAAGGATAATTGACAACTACAGCAACCAACCAGGCAGCTGAGCCCATGTATGGTTAGAGTCAATGAGTGTGTAAGCTTTGTTTAAACCACCCAATGATGATATTGGGCACGGGGTTCAAATTATATATACAAGACAGCTCTGAATAAACTCAGGTGAGGGAGAACTAAGCCTTGAACCTGGTCACAACTGCAGGATTGTGTCCCTCAAATCCTTTCACACAGCGAACTCTGATTATCGTGTTGTGGGGGTACATGACACTATCTGGCAGTAGCTATCCAGTCAATTGATGCATTTTAAAAGTGAGTGTTAGCAACACAGTGTCCACATCTTTTCCATGAGATTTATTTCCAGTGTCCTTCAACTTCCTGTAACAAAATAAAAAAAGTCTGGTCTACACAAGTTTTGAGTTGTTTGAAATTCAGCAGTGCAGGAGTAACCAAATAACAATTAACATTATTCATTAATAATAGAGCAGTTGTGGGAATGACATTGTATAGCTGAAAATTAAGAACAAATGATTGATATAAGAATGTAAAGTTTGTTGGATTAAAAATTATTTTAATGAATCAGAAACACGAGAAATTTTCACAATATTCTGAAAATTGCTAGCATCTTGAATTCAAAAATAATTGAGACACATTTTCTTCCTATCTGTTGACAGTGATTATGAATTCCCTGCTAAACAAAACCAGTCATAAAACCATAAAAAAACATAAAACCATCCTACAAAACCAGTCATAATATATGAGATTAAATATTTTGAGATGATTTTACCTCATTAAAAGAAAAAATCCTAAGGATTTAGCCATATCACTGATAAAAATTTTAATAAAAATCTTGGAAAATTGAAGATTTTGCAAGACCAAGGAAGAAATTTAATACTTTGTCAGAATTAAAAATATTAAAGGAGATGTATAGACTCATCATTTAGTCTCCTTGAAATTTAAGCTGGGCTACTAATGAGCAGACTGATACTTTCTGTAAGTCTAATAGCAGGAGTTGAGGTACAACTATTTTAGAAAAAATATCAAGAATTTTTAAAAATACAACAAAATTCCTTATAATCCTTTTAAACTGCATCAGTGACTCACTTTTATTCTCCCTACATATGAATCTAATGTCTCATCTTCATTTGTCTGTTTATAACCTCCAACTTTTGAACCTTTTTATATTTGTCTATTAGGTCAAAACCCCCTATTTTTTTCAATATTCATTTGCCAACCATTAACTTTTCAGAAATAAAATTTTTAGAATTGTCTTACATGTTGTACCTATTTTTATTTTTTTTTAACCTCCTGGCTTTCTTCTGTGAAACACCTCTAATTTTTCCATATAATCAGTAAGGGAAGGTATCACTGTTCATCAAAGGGCTTAGGTGTATTGGAGGGTTGAAGACAAGAAGGAAATATGTTTTATTTGGCATATATATATTGAATGTAATCTGTCATCTTCAAATTACTTTTTGGCCTTGACTGGTTTTCAGACAAAAAAAAGCCTTTATTTCATTTTGTAATTTTTCTGAATTCTTGCTTGCAAGAATGAGACATTCTGTTCTGTTTATTTAGCTCTTACTCTTCATTCTTACATTCTGACCTTGAGTCAAAATAGACGTTGTCTGTACGGTTTCACATGGAATCAGAATTAGTCTATATCTCATAAAACTCTTTAAAAAAATATTTTTTTATCAGATTACTGATAAAAATTTGAAGAAATATAGCCAAGAGTAAAATGTACATAGCAATAGCTAAGCAGATTGACAGAGGCTAATAATATGTTCTTTCCTAAGCTAAGTTTGTGATGACTGTGTTTGAAGGAAAATAAGGCTGTGTTTTGATAGAGAATCTTATCACTTCATGCAGGAATTGTAACTAGTGATCTGAAGTATGTTCAAGTTGCACATTCACTAAAATACATATCTGGTTAGGCAACCCTGCTTTTAAATGTTCATAGGAGTGAATTATTTAATCTGTTTCCTTCCTTGTGACAAGCAGTGTGAGAAAAAAATAGCATTTCTCAGTGGAAAATAACTAAATATTTAACATTCTAGATCTCAGTATTTTCATCCAGGGTAGACAGGTTATAACAAACCTGATGCATGGTGGGAAAGGCTGTGAAGGAGCTGCGAAGATAATCATGTTTTCACAGAATCCGATATAAGAATTACAGGTTTGGTTTGTTTTGGTATTGGATAGAGCGATCTTACTTGGTTTTGAAAGAACTGTAGAAGAAAGACTGCAAAAAGGTGTCTATAACAAAATCAATTCAGTATTTGCATATTTTGACTTCATGTGAAATTGCTGAATAATTTATGACCAAGTTTTGCACTTATTTTTATGGCCACACATACAGAGATGTAGGTTTGTGTATGCTTAAACAGTATTTTTCTTTAAAGGCTATCAGAGCACTTTTGCTTACCATGCATGCAACTACTGTCTGTTCCCAAGAGTTAAAAATTTGAGTGAAGAAAGCTGAATTATTAACCCCTTAGCCCCTCCAGTGGGGAAACTGGAAGCTAATCTGAATGAATAGCACTAGGGAAAAAAATCTTACAAAAATTGGTATAATATTGGACAAACAAAGGTAAGTAATACTCATGGTCTGGCCTTTATTCAACAGTTTAACGGAAAAAATGCAACATATGACCTCATGAACTACCTGTCCATCTTCTCCAACAGCAGCTCAGGTTCTTTGCTGCTAAATGGTTTGTGTGAGATGGAGTTCTCAGGTCTCCCTCCACCACTCTGTCTTTCGTACCCAAAGTAGAGGACTAGCTAGTAGCACTAATAAAAACATTTCTTTGTAAATACAAGTGCAATTACATTTCAGTTTATTTACATGACTGACAGCAAACAGATACTGTCACGTTGAATGCTTCTGCTGGTACTTTGTCAGGCCTGCTGACAGCTTTGTTCCCTTAAATCGTGGCAACCAAAGAGAGGAACATGAACACGTCTGTGTGTGTGCAAGTGTGAAGGCTGAATCCTCATGTCTATTCATTCTCTTCCCCTTTATACCCTTTTCAAACATTCACACCAAAGCTCTCTATTGGATAATTCAAATACAGTATCCTGCTCATTGGTTCTACCTCGATAGAGATGTTGCTAGCTGATAGGACAAGGCTTTGTTCTGTTTTTTGAATATTCCTATGCTTGAGTGTTGTGTGAGGTAGCTTCTCTTTTGATGGGCTTTTCTTTCCGGCGTCTGCCTTTTTCCTCAGTGTCACTCCAAAGTTGTAGTTTTCCAAGATCAAAGCTGCCTGCAGCCTCAACTCAATCTATAGTATTATGTAGTTGATGCTTGTTGACATTTCCATTTCCTAGTTCACAAAATCTTCCCTGTATAACAAAGACAGTTTTGTTATGAGTTGTCACTGAAATGGTAGACAGAAAATAAATGGTACACTTGTGTTGATTGCTCTACAAACACACAACTAATCATCTATGCTATTTTTTAAAGGGCAGACTAAGTTTTAAAAAAACTCTGGCAGCTTTAAAATGGACTTCACTGATAACTGATGATGCAAATACATAGTGTGGTTGTTTGAACCACTAGGGTGCACAACAGTGATGAAAGACTGAATAGAAGTTAACACCAGCTAACAGTTTATTTTCTATGGGGCACAAAAAAACTACAGACCCCCCTAAGCACTAACCAAATACACACAACAGACTTGACAATGTTCTGCAATAAAATTAAAATAAAAAGAAAACAAATAACAAATTGCTGCTCCAAGCAGACTGGTGGGCTGAGGAGCAGAAGGAAGGAAGGGAAAAACCCTCATACATCTGTGTGACAGAGGAGCACAGCTGTAGAGGACGTGCAGTGGCACTTGCCCCGAAAGAGTTTCTTAGCTGGATGCAATTCCTGCTCACAGCAATGTCTATTTGATGTAGGATCCTAACTGTAAAGCGAATTTACCTGGAGAAATTTAATAGAGTTCTGATGACCACTGTATGTGAAATTGACATTGGAAAGATTAACAGAATAATTCCTAAATATCATTACTGACAGGAACGTAGAATTAGGCAAATTATAGTGAGGTCCCTGGTGTTTAAGTTTCCAGGAAGCACAGATGTACAGAAAGGATTTCTTGCACTGGGGCAACTTAAATGTCTCAATTATGCTTGAGTTTCTTTTACAGAAACTGTCTGACAAATATATGTTCCCAGTTGCCCACACTTATGAGGACATCTTTATCTTTGCAGCAAGAAAACATTTGAAATGCCCATTTTGACATACTGAGTCGAGATACATTTCTAATGGAATACAATACTAATTCCACATGAGAAAAAAACCCAAACAAATAAATAACCTATTTCCTGAGATGTTTGATGTGAAATTTTGTAACCGGTAGTAATAACGAAAAAAGAATAATACAAAGAGTTTCTTATTTTACATCATTACAAATCCTTTGGAAGTATTTACTTAATTTGGGAACACTTTTTTGAATGTCTCACAAAACTCCCAGTGGATAGCAAGGGCATAATTAATCACAAAAATAAATTCCTTATTTCCTTTCAACATGCATTTAATTCCCAATTACTTTTCCTTTTCTCAAGGGTTCAGATTTGCCAAAACCTTTACTAACTTCTCCTTTTTCAGTCAGTTGAGTCTTTTAATTTTTCTTTGGCCAAGTTTCGTTTTTAAATTGCAGTTGAAATAGATCAAATCTAGCAGTTACAGATTTGCATCCACTTATCTCAGGTTTTAATTTGGCACCAATGGTGACTCCATAATGGTCTAAATCATAGCTCAGGCTAGACCTAAGCTGAAATGGAGCCCTGGTCTGGGGAGGGAGGGTACATGGTGGGAGGGACCACACTGGGATGGGTGAGGTATCACAGCATATGAGTCCTAACACGTACTGTGAGAATGCCCACCACACAAGATGGGCAGAAATATGTGATCGGGGAGAAGTGCATAATACACTCTACATACATGGATATGGGGATGTATTTGTGCCTGACTCGAGGGTCAAACCTAACACTGCCAATGCCAATGTAGACTGTGGAACTACCATTACATTAAATAAGAATTGGAAGAGACCCTCATTTTTTGAATTTTGCTGTAATAATTTATTACATAAAAATTTTCAGCTACAATGCCTCTCTATGTGAATGCACGCAAAGTTTGAAATTTCTCATATATTAGATGCAAACTGATTTTAACTAAGAAAACTCCAATTTTTTAAATGAAAAATTAACATTTGCCTTTGTTCATATCTACTTATTTTAAATTGAAATATTTTCAGCATTTCTTGTGAGTATATATTTGGTTTGCATTTCTGAATCTAATTTAATACTTACAGTCAGTTGTCATCAGATTCCCATCTAATGGATGAAAACGTTATATTAAAATACTGTATAATACAAATCAGTGATCTGATTCTGCATGATGTGTCATCAATAAAAGCTTCTGTATGCAATCTTCATCACAGTGATTTTCCCTGCTAACCAGAATATATTTTTCTGAGATTTATAATGTAAACATTGTATGCTGTTATTCATAAGCACTTAATTTAAAATGAATACATTTTAAATGCCATGGCTATTAAAAATATTATTGATCAGTGTTCTATACAGAGTTTCCACTGTAAAGAAACCCAGAGGTATGCTCACATTTTCTGTTGTATTATCTGTGAACAATCGATAGAAGCTGGTTATAATGTTATTACACCTTCCTATAAGGAATAGATTGTTTCCATGAAATTTTAATAATTATTTCTGTAATTTTAATATTGATTCCCATTTTAAGACTTGACATAAAGCCTAGAGACACAGAATTTTTTTTGGCAAACTGAAAGTTTATATATAAACACATAAAACTTAAGTTGCAAAGAAAACGTTGTCCATCTGGCCAAAGGATAAGGGAATTAGAGTTACTGAAGATATCTCATCTTCTCATTCTAATTTTTTTCATCATCTCTAAGTACCTGCAACCATGAAAACAGACTTTCACTTGGAAAAAGAGAAGCTATTTGTTGTTAGGGTACTTTAAGGAAAACAAGAACTACTGTGGCTAGAAAATTCTTCAGAAGGAATACCAGGAACAAGTTTAAAAATTATATATGCAGGCAACTCTACATTTTGCAGTGATCAAAAATCCATATATGAATCTTTGGAATTTACAAATTATGGTTGTCCACTATCACAATAATTGAAATAATAACTGTCTTTATGAAATCCCTTGACAGACTCAGTGAGTTCAGAAGTTCTTTTAATTTTAGGTGTCCTCAAGACACAAGATTGTCACAAATATTTATTATCTTAATTTCTTCATGGCAAAGTTTCTATTAACTTTAATGATCACTTCTATTGATGTCTTAAGGCATATGCTTAATATTTTAGGGATTCACTTTAGTTAGGTAGCTGGATAGTTCGAAATATTAAAGGCCCAGTAGGGCCTGTATTCAAAATGTTTGCATTCTTCTGCTTAGATAAGAGGGGTAGTAACACAAAACACAGAGTTAGGCTTCCTAGGCCTGGGTGGGGACAGGTAACAAGAGACAATTCTGTTGCATGTTTAAGGGACATAATAGTAAGATGGACTTTAGTTGGCTAGTATGATGGGTTGGCACTAAGAAAATTACAAATATGAAGAGATGGTTATTCTTTTTCTCTTTGGATCACTGGACATCACCAATAAAGCTGTTCTTCCCTTCACCTCTGCAAATTGCGTGTTTGTCTCAATTTTCTTATCTCACTTTCGGGTAACACTATGATAGGAATATCTGCAATTTATAAGTGAGTGAATTGCCCGGCACTACGTATGCATCAGCTGCAAGAGCCAAGACAGAATGTAAATATTCAATGTATTTCAACTATCACCTATAAAGGAACTATTCTTTGAGCTTTTTTCCAGCTAACTTTTTCATTGATACATGTCTTTTAAGGTTAGAACAAAACAGCAGCTTCATAAAATACTCAAGATTAATTAGATATTAGTCAACATAATTCGAATAGGATCAGTATAAACCTGTAGAGAAGTGAGGGTTCTATCAAGACATACAATAATGGCTTCTGCATAACATTAAATATCACACTGCTGGGTCATGAAGTGAGTGAAGTGGATGCTAGATTGCCAGAGTGAGAGGTTAAAATATTGCAGCTTAAAAGGGTAATTCTAATGACTGTTGTTAACCATAAAATTTTAAAAAAATATTAGGGCTACATTAGTGTTGCATATAAATAAAGTGCTCCAGAACTAAAATTGTTTATATATTCTTTTTTTTTTTTTTTCAAGATAAGCTGGTCCTGTGAGCTGCCTCAATTCCATTTTTCCCAGTTCTGAATGTTACTGTTACTATATAAATGATTTAACATGTTTAATTATACAGGATGTTAGTAAATAAATTCTGACTAGGTGTCCATGCTAATGAGAGCTAATGACAAATAAAATATAAGAAGATAAACCAACATACTAAGATTTTGTCAATTTAGAAAAAAACCCACATTATATATTTTGCAAAATGCTGTCAAGACAACAAATTTTGCAGTCTTTCTGGGCTGTGTTTGCATATTTCAGTTGGATTTTAGAATGTATATAATTCATATGAGGGCTTGGAGGGAGTCAGTTTTCTTCTTTCTGTGGAAATGTGGAAAGGGGAGAGGTGGGGAGGCAAGATAAGCCAAGGCAAGGCAAAAAAGAAAAGACAAGAGAATGGGAGGGAAGGGACTGATAGTAACAAAAATATTATAGAAATGAGATAATTCAAATATTTTCTTTCAGTAGAACAGCAGTAATGAATTTTGATGTTGAAGTTTAAGAATTTATAGTGCAAACTGGAAAACAGTCACATCAGTATGGATATAGAAAATTCTCTGTCTAAAAATATCAACATGGCATTCTTCAACACAATTTTTAGTGTGATACATTTGAAAATTCATGTGTCTCCTCCCTCCTTCAAAATTATTGAAGATTTACTCACTTCAGTGTGTGAACTTTTTCTTGTGAATGACCTTTTCATAAGCTTTTGATCTATTTCTACTTCAAAGACATTTTGCTACAGTGTTCTACAAATATTAAAAAATAAAATTACTTCCTCCTCCCAAGAAACAAAGCCAAGCTTTTCCATATGCAGCATTTTATTTTTAGGGATCCATATGAATAGCCTGATTCGCACAAGTGCTGCAAACTCAGCATTATCTATCTGTGGGATTTGGATACTGGATGCTTTTTAGAAATCACAAGAGGATCCATTGAAAACTAATACTTAAGGCGAAGAAAACGCAGGATGTTTCTATGTGAACATCATGCCCTTGTGATGAGCTTATCTACAATTTTTCAAGCTCTGCTGTGCTACATAACACTTTTCTCCATTTGCCATGCAAAAAAGATTCAATTAAGGGCACATGAATCAGTTTAAATAGTGATAATTTGAACATCTGAATCTAAAAGAAAGAACATTCTTTCTTTTAGAAATTGTTAGCTAAAATAGTGCTGTACTATGCTATTCTGTTTGATACTGAAGACTATGTCATAATTGTATAAACTTGAAATATATTATAAAACCTCCAAATTTTGATATTTAGAACAAACCAATTTTTCTGTCTTCTAAGGAAATAAATCTTTCCATAGTTGGAAGAAGAGATTGTTCTGTCTTTCAGGTATTGCTTTCCCAGAGGTTCTTTTACAGGTAGATGAAATAAATGTCATGTTTTTGTCAAATGAGAGTTCTACTGAAATATTGTGATCACTTTACCTGCAAATCTCTTTCCATGGCTGAATTAAAATGGTTCACAGCTAAAGACATCTGGATAGAAAGCCTTTGTAAAGATCCAATGACAATGTTGTGTAGAGATCTGTGTATGGTGACCAAGTATAGTGTGAGACTCAAGAGTTTCACAGATTTCTTTTCTAATATTGAGTTCTTTTGGTATAGGCTTGTGCAGGGCACTAATAGTCTGTTATAAAGATACTGGTGTAGCTATTAAAATTGTTTATCATGTATTCAGAAAAAAACCCCCTAAGTTCAGGGACTAGATTCTGACCAGAGTACATTGACATGAATTCAGGGCAAGTCCAGGGCAGTCAATGGATTTCTATCAGATTTATAGCAGTGTAAGAGAACAAAAACATGGTACAAGGTCTTTCAGTGCAGTGTGACAGAATGCAAAGTTCAGCTGCTTTCTTCAAGGATTAATTTTCTTTCAGGCTCTCCCTTTATCCAATGGAATTTGCATTGCTGATTCTTACCCTGCTCTTCAGAGGACATGAAAATGTGTAGCTGCTCGTCTCCTTGTTCAGTTTTTATAGATTACTTTGATGTTGGAAATAAATCTCATTATGCTGCAGATCAAAGAGGGCAATTCTTTTCACCGAAGCTGTACAATAAGCCAATTAGGCTTTTTTATTTACTTTTTTTTTTTTTTTAATAATGTAATGCAGAGAACGTCATTGTAATGGATCTGTTGTAACTGGGTAGGTCTGCAGTGAAACCCTAGGCAAGTGTTAGAATTTGCTTTTACAGTTTTAGCAGCAATTCAGCTGATCAAAAAATTTGGATAGAAGGAAATTAATAACTTAATGAAAAAAAATAGGAAAATATGAAATTAAAAAATTTCTTTTTAACTTAAAAGTAATATTGGCATTCAAAAGCTCTCAAAATTTGTCCATAGATTGTAGCATTACTAAATTATTTATACAGCTTGTACAGTCTATGATATAATGTCTTAGGTATCATCTCGTGACTATCTTGTAGCTCTGAGACAATGACATGTGGCCATTATTCCTTTTGTCCAATTGGCTATGTTAACATAAACAGTCTTTGCTCTATAAAACTAGATGAACTTTCAATAAAGAAGCTTCTCCATTTTGGCCTTTGTACAGCTTGCCTATAGTCTTTCTTTGATTAACAGCACCATGCATTCAAGGCCTGTATATCTTGTGGGCAGTTGTCGTTTCAGAGAAACCCTGATGCCATCAAATAGATGATTGTGGTTAAAGGATAGCAACACACAACTGGCCACAAAAACATGAATTGGTCTCAAATAAAATTTCATAGTTAATACTTGAACAATTATGGTCTGAATGTTTTGAAAGTAAGTGTATTAGGCTTTGGAATTTTAATTTCAATACAGAATGCAAAATTTTAACAAATTAACCTAGATTCTGTAGGGTTTTTTAGATTACAATTGAACAAGGTTTTGATTACGACCGATACTGACTGAGTAATGGTGTTAACTTTTCTGATGCAAGTTGGTGCACTCAATGAGGAAAGGTGTGGTGTTGGATCTTATACTATCCAAAAAGGAAGGTCTCATTAGAGACATAAAGGTTGGGAGCAGCCTTATTTACAGTGATCACAAGCTCATGGAGACTAGAATCCTGTGAGGATGACAGGGAAGAGTAGAATTGCAGCCTGGGATTTCAGCAGAGCTATATTTGGTTTCTTCAGGGATCTTGAAAAAAAAAAATCCTGTGGGAACATACCTTAGAGGAAAGAGGAGTCCAAGTCAAATGGTTAATATTCAAGGATCACTTCCTCCAGGCTCAAGAACAGTGAACTCTTATGCACAAGAAATTGAACAAAAGGGACAGATGAACAAGAAATTCCTGTCACATCTCAGGGATGAGCAGGAGATTCACAGGGTGGACTGAGACCTGGCTGAATGGCAGAATTCAGAGGGCTGTGAGCAGTAGTACAGAGTCTCATTGTAGGTTTGTCACTAATGGTAATCCCAAGGGTTAATACTTTAAATTATTCACCAGTGATTTGAATGAAGAGACAGAGTGTCTCCTCAGTAAGTTTGCTCACAATACAAAGTGGGAAGGACTGGCTGAGACCTCACAGTTCTGTACAGCCCTGCAGAAGCATCTTGGCAGGATGGAGGGATAGGCAGAGGACAACTGTCTGAAGTTCAACAAAGGCAAATGCAGGGTGTCACGGTCCACTCAAATTTGGCAGGACACGTGATGGTTTGTTACCGTGATCTCAGAGTGCAAAAACACATTAGCTTTGATCAAACAGCAAAACTTTATTATGNTGTCCAAAGAGGAGTGTCAGTCAGTCGAATGGCCTTTTGCCAAGGGATAGTTTTTGCATCCGTCATGGCTCCTAGGCTCTAGAGAATAAGCCCAAGACATATCGTTCTCTTTGCGGGGTACGACTCGAAATGTATCATTCCCTTCCTCCTTAACAGAGAAAAGGGGTACAGTACACTTTCAGCCACATCGCATTGTTCCAGGGTATCTGCACCCTAGTTTCCATAGGAAGCACATTCCAGTCTCACTCCAGGGAGCAGCACCTGGCAGCCATTCTGCCTCAGGCAGGATGGCTCTGCAAACTTCGGTCAAGGCCTTAACTCAGGTTTTGGGGTACCTGAAAATGTCCAAGTCCCTGGTGACAACGTTGAGACAATATCCATCTTCTGACCGACTCTGTTACACAGAGTCCTGCACCTGGGAAAAAATAACCACGCACCAGTACAGGCTGGGACCTGATTTGCTGGAAAGCTGCTCTGTAGAGAGGATTTGGGGTTCCTGGTGGACAACAAGCTGTCCATGAGGCAGTAATATGGACAAGAAGGGTTGCACTAGGAAAAGTATTGCCAATAGGTCAAGGGAGGTGATCCTGCCCCTCTACTTAGCCCTAGTGAGACCACATTGGACATGCTGTGTCCTGTTCTGGGTTCCTCAGTACAAGAGAAACATGGAACTCCTGAAGTGATTGTTTAGTCTTTAGAAAAGGCAACTATGAGGGAATCATGTCAATATCTATAAGTATCTGAAGGGAGAGTGTCAAGAGGCTCTTATCCAAGCAATAGGATGAGAGGTAAGGGGCAGAAACTGGAACACGGTAAGTTCCACTTGAACATGAAGAAGATATTCTTTACTGTGCAGATGACTGTGCACAGCGACAGGTTGCCCAAAGAGTTTGTGGAATTTGCCTCACTAAAGACACTCAAAAGCCCTCTGGACACAATCTTGAGTAATGTGCTCTGGGGAACTCTGCTTGAGCAGAAAGGTTGGACTGCATGACTTCCAGTGGCCCCTTCCAATCCTACCATTCTGTGATTCTGTGACTATTTGGTGAATATATTTTTTATCTTGAAATTTATTGCTGAGTCAGAAGATACTGTCCTGCCTTAAAAAGTTGATATAAAGCGTATCATGGATTATGCAGTCTACCTGAGAAGGAAATTCATGGCTTATTCATTGATTAGACTACCTCTTTCTTGCATTTCCTCTATTGTCTCCCTTTATGTTTTTGTTTTTAGATTTTATTACCAAATCATTTAGTTCACAGTGAAGTACAGAAATACATTTTAGAACACCTCACTTCTCACATACAAACACACATATCAGATAATCTCACTTTTTGTTGGAATAATGACATGAAAAGAAAGGCACTATTTAATTAAGATGATAGTAAAGAATGTAAATCAGGAAAAAATTTGTCCTCAATTTCATAGCATGTTAAGCATTAAATATTTTTTGAAAGCAAGTCCATTTAGGAACATGAGCAGTAAGGAGCGACTATCTAACATTTATTTAACTTTTAGCTGTTGAATGACCTTGGAGTTTTTCTATCCTTGCCATATGCCAGCTCATATATTAATTGCACATTTCAGGAATAAAGTGAAGGGTTTTTTCTGTTATTTTTTATAATGGTATTTAATTTTTAAATGGGCCTGAGTACAAAAACAAGTATAAATCTACAGCTCTGGAAAGTGACAGAAAACATGCCAGACTTAATAAAATTCATGCTGAGTTACTATTGTAGCTGTATATCTAAACCACAATAATATATTGACTATTTCACCTGAGAATAAAAGCTGTTTGGTACCACAATAAAGAGGCTGGATGCTTAAAAGGAGATGGATGATGTAACTGTTACTATTACCACCAAAGCATGGATTGATGTATCTGACTTTTCAAAATCCAAATGTCCTGGAGCACATGAACTCAGCAGAATCTCTTCAAGAGTGAGGGGATTTTTTTTTTTTTGAGATAGATGAATTTTGAAAAAAATAATAATACAAAGACTACCAGAGTAGTAGGTAGAACTCTCTAATTTTGGCTGCTTGTCTTTAGATTCTGAAATTTATGTGAGTAAATGCAGAGTAAGATCAAGCTGTCCTTCCAGCAGTAAAGGTGTATATCTAACTTCCCTATGATGTGCTATTGGACCAGCTGCAGTGGAGAGCTGACTTGACATTGCTACAGAGCCAATATAAATTCATGATGTCAGTGGAAGCAAAGGAAACTTTGAGGAGATGCTTTGACAAATTGAAATGACTCGTGTGGAATAATTTTTTATGACTGACAAGGAATAAACTTGACATTTTGTCTGTGTAGCTTTCTTCCAAGATCATGTTCTTTGGAAATGTTCAGGCCTCTCTTGTTTTGGCCGGTTTGTTGCTTATGGGACAAAAATAAGAGAGAGAAATACAGTCAGGAGTCATAGCATTCCTAATTGGCATTGTTAAGTACTGTGTAAGTTTCAGGGGTTATTTGGAGACATCCGTTTAAAGACTTGTACTGAAATGTAACTATGTCAAGACAAGAGACTTTTGAGAAGCCTGTTAGTAAACACAGAGTCTTCAGCTAGAAATGAATGCAGCTACAACACTGTTTTAATTGGTTTTGTTGCAATTGTTTTAAGTTGATGAAGAATTTAATATCTACTGATGTGAATATATTACTGTGAATAGATATGTATATATGCACAATCTTTTTGAAAATGTTTCTCTAATTGTGTATTGATCAGTTATCTCTGCATCTTGTCATCCAAGTGTAGTGAATGATGATTGATATTATGTGTTCTGATATTAAACCACTAGAAAAAGTTTAGAATAAATTCATTATAACAAATAATCTCCGTTCTTTAATGTATATAAACTTGGGTTACATTCTCTTACAAGTACTGAGGTAGAACAAGTATCTTTTTCTTTCCATACATAATGAAAACACAGAAGAAGAAACAATTAATGAAATTATATATAATTATCTATCTATCTATCTATCTATCTATCATCAATCTGTCTGTCATCAATCTGTCTATGTATGTATGTATGTTGTCTATCTATCTATCTATCTATCATCTATCTGTCTATGCATGTATGTATGTATGTATGTATGTATGTATGTATGTATGTATGTATGTATGTATGTATGTATGTATGTATGTATGTATGTATGTATGTATGTATGTATGTATGTATGTATGTATGTATGTATGTATGTATGTATGTATGTATGTATCTGTCTGTCTGTCTATCTCTCTCTCTCAAAAATTCCATGAACTGGAGTCCACCAGGAAGGATTAATGAACAATAATAACTGTGTTTAATCTCTTTCTTTTGTTTATTCTAAGATCTGGTCTTTGAAGACCATTTCCAGTGAGGCAACTCAGAACTTCCAAATGAGACTAAAATAACTGTCTTGTAAAATTTGTGAGAAAAGGAAGGAAATTGTGCCAAGCAATTATAGAATTTGCAGAGCATGTACTGGGTTCTTAATGTGTTAATTAAATGAAGCCTGTTCACAAGTGAAGGGTTACTTAGCAACATATGATTGGTGGTTGTCATACAAGACCATTCAGTCATGTTAAAATGGAGACTGACTACAGGTGTAAGAAATCTAAGAATTTATATTATTTATGTAGACGTAACATGCCATCAACAGACACTTGGTCTTTCTAATCAAAATGGAAGAAATCTAATTCCCCAAATAAAATAATGAACAGTGGCTAAAATATCTGTGTTTTCTTATGGAATTCAACTGGTCATATTATAATAAATTCTCATCTGTGAGAAACAAAACACATTTTCATTTTTATACCTAATCCTTCAATACTGGTCCTCCTAGATGAACAAAATATCCCTCCAATCTATGTTTTATGTCCAAAATTTAGACACTGTGAATGTCGCTGTTGTGGAATAATAATTAGCAAATACTTGCATTTATTAGTCGTATTTCACTTACTCATTTTCCACATATCTTTAACGGAAAGTTACACTTTTCATTATTTTCTAATTCAGTTGAACCCTGACACCAAGGATCAAGAGGTACATTTCAACTTAAGATAGACTGGGATAGATCCACTAAACTTATAAGAAGAATTTGCTCCAGGTTTATGGTAGTGGATATTTGTGGGGAGAGTCTTGGTCATGGGAATACTCCCTTGTCTTAATGAGACAGCTTAAGACATTTATAATGTTTAAAGTAATTTTGTGCAAAGTCAATGCATAAAGGTGAGTTAGTAGTGAATGTGCCACAGGCTTGTACTGGCGCAGTCTTACAGGAAGGTAGTAGCTGTTTATGGAAGAATAAATCAGTCACTTCTTAAGTCAGCAAGAAAATTTTGAGTGGCTTGAATCGAATTTTTAAAATTTGGGTTAAGTTTTATATAGATTGCCTTCAGTTATAATTATATTAATATTACCTTCCAGGACAATACTATACAGGAATATCCTCGATAGCAGAATTCAGTTGTTAAATTTGGAAGTTCCTGTCAATCTTTCAAAGTTTTTAATTCCTTTTGAAAGAAGACTTCTGGAGCATTCAAGTGTGTTCAAATTTATGGTGACATAAAATTACAAATATCACAATAACAAGAAACAAATTCACATTGATCATCTATAAGTATATTTGCAATAATATCCATGTTGCCAAATTTCTTACAGTAATTTTCATTGTATAGTAGGTGGAAAGCACAATTGACAAGGAAGTCTGCAATAAGAATATGGACCTAAAAAAAAATGCTTTTTTATTTTATTTTAATTAAATTAAGTTCTTATAGTCCAACACATTTTATAGAAAAAAAGGATATGGGAATTGACAGAATAATTTTTTATGTTGCACTTCTTCCTTTTTTGGTGCTGAATAGTCACTGAATTCAAAAGGAGCCAAAGGTAATCATCATTTTATAGGATCTAGTTTTTGTCTTCTCAGCTACGCATAGTGACATTTTTCTTTTTTCTCTCTGTCCTGAATAGCTGCCACAACAAGATTAGGTGCATCTGTTTACATGCCAAATAAATAAGCAGCAACTGCTCAGTTGAGGTTACATTGATACCTGGGCAAAGTTTATGTCCTTTCTCCTTGCATTTGATCTTTTTAATTGAAGCAGCCTAATATCCAATTAATCTTATGCAACATACTCAGCACACAGAAGGTTTGGCTTTAATTTACAAGGACATAAGTAGCTGTAGTCTCCCTGCTATGTGTAGCATTTTGCAGCCATAAATTATTTGGTAGCATTTATCCATTAAAATGCAACAAAAGCTTGTTTTCTGTGTCATGAATTCAGAAAAATTGTAAAACTGAGAACAAAAATGCTTGAACAGCTTAGTGCTCTATCGGTCTTCTCTCATAGGGAAATCACATTTGTGCATTTTGATTAAAGAAGCTGAACCATAAATAAATATTACATGTATGACAGTGGTATGATTGAAGGAGATAAAAGTTGCATATTTTTCCTCTATAGGCTGTCCTTAGGGCCTGGTCCAGTTTATCTAAATAAACCTTTATTACCTTTACTACTAACCTTTACTACCTTTATTTTTATAATTGCTAACATCATAGTTGCAATTATTATTTGTAGACCCAAAGGATGCCAAATGAGATAGTAATGGTGAAAACTGAACCAGGCAATAACTCCTCTTTTGAAAATAGGTTCCATGCTGCAGACAGAGCATAGGATATATTGGTGTACCACTTTGTCAGGGAATTAGAATAATTGATAAGCAAACGAATGGCTGTAGCCGGTTCAAAAAGGGCTTTTGAAGGGGAGTGTAAGAGAGCACTCTACTTACCTGAGTTTAAAATTCTATTTTCCTCAAAAAAGCCGTTTCGGGGAGGGGGCTGTCCCAGCCGGGACCGGGGAGCGGGGAGGGGCCCTTGGTACCTGTGGGAGCCAGGCTTCGGGCTTACCTGTTCTCCCGGGGTTTGGGGAAGGAAGCTGGGATCGGGGTACGGAGTGGGACCTGTGCCAGTCCCAGTGCCCCGAGGCCAGGGCCGGGCAGCAACAGCTCCTCATTTCTTGGGGCCCCTCCCCCACCCGAGGCTGGGGTCGGGCGGCGGTTTCTAG
>VXBA01001053.1:0-15808 GCA_013399895.1 Serilophus lunatus | reverse complement strand
TTTTTTCTTCTTTTTGTGTGTTTGTTTTCCCTCCTGGCGTGTAGGGGCGTGTAATTCTGGGGTCTCCTGTGGGTTATCCTACCTCCCTAATTCAAATTCCTCTGGAATAAATTGTTCTCCTGCTGACCATTCTGTTCAGTTTTTCTGTCACCTTTACTGAACCTGCCCCCCCTGAATGCTAAAAAGTGGGTCAAACCACTACAATGGCTCTAAAAACATGGAAGAGCTCTCAAATCCTGTTGCATAGACACAGTCAGAAGTAACTCCTCAGAGCATTGAATACACAACTTGAACATGTATAACTACAAAAATACAACATCTTAATAATAGGAGTATTTCTGGAGTCTCTTAGAGAGTCCAGAGAAGTATTGTCTGTGAAATTTGGACACAAAGCCAAACCACTCATTTTCAGATTTATACACTATAATCCATATTATGATCTGCCGTTCCAGAACCAATTATGAATCATTAGTTTTAATTGGGAAAAATTGGTTGGCACTATGCACAAATGGCATCACCTACACAAATGACTTTGGGGAGATGAAAAACATTCCTTTTTTTCCATCTGTGCTTAGAGTAAAAGCATGGGGCCCCTGAAATTAATTGTAATTGTAATTTTCAATTTTCTTTACTGGGGCTAGGATTTCATGCTTGACTTCTTATACTTTGCATTTCCAGTGTTTCTCGTTGCTTTGCAGGTATGCATGCAGTTGTTTCATGATTTTTCAATCTTCAATTTGTATACTATACTTTAGTTGTACTGCAATAACTTGCATCTTTCATAGCAACACCTTTAGGATATATCTTGGGCCCATTTGGCAAGAGTGTTGGTAATATATATTTATTACTAAATATTTACAAAACACAATTTCCAAGCATTAAATATTCATTGCATATTTGAAACAACATACCAAGTCAAAAACATTTTTGTGGAGAGAAATCTCAGACATAATTGAAAGACAGTAAGAATGAAAACTGGGTAAAGCTGTGAATGTAGAGAAGGGCTTCTACCCAGAAAAATCTTAGATGACAGCAGCAAACAAAGGGAAATTGCCAGTTATGTTTCCTACTGTTTTTTATTTATTTTTAAAAGAGTTTTAAAAATTAATATGATTATTTTTAATTAAAATGACAGCAAAATATTTTTCAGAGAATGTGTTATAATTCAAATTCAAGTCGCACAAAGGAGAAAAAATATTATGTCCCATGAAACATCAATATGTAGCAAACTCAGTGTTACAGAATTTGCAGCTTAATTTGTTCCTATTATCAGGACTAATGCTGTGACCCTTTGAGTGAGAAACTGATGTAACTAATCAAACCAGATGGAGAAGTCAGAGCAATGACTATTAAAGTTGAATTCAGAGTCTGAAATATAAGTGAACATATAGGCACTTCATCTAATAAAGAATAGAAAATTATATACTGAAAGCAGATTCCACATGGTATACTGAGCTGAGAATTGGAGTCAAGACTGTAAATTGTGCTGATGACTCATATATTAAACTTTCTCTTTTCTGCTTCCCTATTTATAATATAGAATTGGATATTCTTATAAAGATTTTGGGACAAAAAGCATTATATCCTAACCTAGATGGAATGTCCTAGCTATTCATTATGTTATGGCAGCACTTGAGTTCTGAAAGGATGAGTTATGAATGGATGGGGTGCTCTGTGACTTGTGAGTCAAAGAAATAAAAAATGCAAAAAGATTATGGGAAAAGATTGTACAGTAGCAAAGGATTCGCTTAGTAGTTTTTGATGAATGCCTGGGAGGATGACACACAGCTTTGCCAGATGTTCAATTATTTCTGTATTACAGGACACCCATATACTGCCACCTTCTGTCACATGGCGTGACTCTCTGTCCATTTACAGTATAACCAGACTGTCTGTATGCAAATGGAATATAGGCATATTCAAATGAACACACAGCACTTCCCCAGAGTCAGAGTTCCCAGTTGCCTTTGTATTTTGGCCTGTGGAGTAAAAAGTAGATGACATCCAGATCTGAACTGTAACTACCTTGATACTCTGCAAACTCCTGTTCCTCAGATCTCAAAAACTGAACAGCAAATGGTCTTCTGTATGCTTCTTCTCATAATTTTTTCCAAGTTTTCTTTTACATTGTCCTTTTCTATGAAGATGCCCACAAGAGGATGGAAGAAGAGCCACCAATTTTCAGGAATAAGGAAACTGACTGTGAGATGGAGTCAGAAAAATTATCCTGTTAGATGGCAACCTCTGAATACTGTAGCTAGACAAACTGGAGTCATGCATCTCACATGTAATGAGCCTGCATAATGAGGAACTTGAAGGCAGCCATAATACGTGTTTGTTTGTTTCTTTGGTTTTGATTTGTTTAGGTTACAGTTGTTCACAATCCTGATAGGAAATGTAACTGGTGTACTAGATGTCTTTCATGGTTTCTACCTTTTGTTTCCAAATGAGTCTTAAACAACAGCTTTTCATTATTTTCTAAATTTCTGTGCTTTTCTACTTTCAGGATACTATTTATCAGGAAATGAACTGTATTTGATGTGTTATGGTTATTAGCAGGTTTTTTAAACCCCTGTGTTAAAGAGAAAGACTTGTTACAATTAGTACTAAAACTCATTTTATTTCTGTAACACTCCCCATTCCCCCTCTAATGTGCCTAAGGACTGTCTAAGGAATTTTTATCATAGTCAGAATAAAACAGAAAAAAACCTACTGTGATCACTGGAGATGAGTAAACTTCAAAAACTGAGCCTGAGCAGTTAAGTCACATGTTTATCTAGGGCTCATTAAATCTACTGAGACAAAAAAAAAAAAATGGAATGGAAAATTAAGGATGGGCTTATTTTTAAGCTTTCTAACACCTACCACTCAGGTTAATTTAGATATTGTATGAAAGTCTGTATTGGAAAGAAAAACCCTGACCTTTACTGCTGATGTCTAGCCAAAGGTTTTTGATGGAGAAATCAGAGTCTGTATCCATTTCCAAAGTTCACAATAAACTTCAGTCCTGGACTTTGGGAATATCAGTTGGTAGTTATGTTTAAGCTATTCTAGATAGTTAGTTTTTATTAAGTCTCCAATAATAGAGATTTTTTAACTTCTTCTCTGATACTCTATCTATAGTGAACAAGAAAAATTATGTTTACTTTTACAGCAGCCTTTTAACTTTTTTAAATTTCTGCCATATCATAGTTCAGTCATTTTTTTCATATTCAATTTGTTCATTCTTTCTTCTTAATGTTTTCAGTCATTATTCCTTGTATAATAAGAAGGAAAATGTCCATTTGAATCTTTTTTAAAAATTTTATTCATAGATCTCAAGTCAGTATTTTAATTAAGCTCTTTAATAAGGTTGAGTGACAAAAGCAAGAGAAGAGGAGGAATACTGAATCTGTTCCATATGCAGTATGGCTGTGTATAATCTGAGCAGCTTGGTTTGCTTTCCTTTTCTATTTTTTATTGCCTAGATGTGGGCTCATTGATTCATGGTTAGTGCATTATAAGTATAGTCTTTAGAAAACTTTTCTGTATAATTGCTTCCTTGCCATTTGTTTCCTCTTGCACTGTGTAGTTAACTATATCTAGTTAAAATAGAATTCTAATTTTACTTAAACTAATCCTTGTTATTTCAGATAATTTTGTGATGTCAATATGGTTTCCATATCATACTCTAATGGTGTGTGGTTACCAGCTGAGGTTAAACAACAGTTTTTCATTCTCTTATCAGTCAGTTGGATAAAAGCAGTAACACGGAATCACTGATCATTATATTTTACATCCAGCCTAAATCAGGATAATCAGGATTGTAGGTCCAGACTTCTGCCTGAAGTAAATAATTTTCTATGTTTCCATTACATAAAGGAGCTTATTCTAATTTTTTTCATGAAATATAGAAATTAAAAAAACAAACAGAACAACTGCCTCAAAAAAGCAACCAACCAAAAACAAAGAAGAAGAAAGAGTGAATTCTAGATTCCAGACAAAGGGGAGTAAATTACTTGACCCTGAAATTCAGTGAGTTGCCAGCAGCCTTCTCTGACATAAGAATATGACAGCAGAGCCAATAATACTGTTGAAGACCAATGAGAGCACAAAACAGAGAGCATTCTATGTCCCAAACTATTACTTTTCTGGGATTATGAACCTCTCATAATGCAAACAAATTCTAGCTGGCAAATAATTCCCTTTCATGTTACTGATGAATCAAGAAATCAAATAACGTAACCATAACACAATCAGCAATACTAACCTGCAGGATGCCAGGTGTGAATTATAGGAAAAATTGCAGTGGTCTTTGGAAACGATATTAAGTCACAAAGATCTCAAGTTTCTAAAAAATGGATCTGTGGGCTACTGCCATTTACAGCCTACTCAGCCTGGGAATTAGATCTTGATGATGTATGGTAGCTATTAAATTGTGGAAAGTAAGGTTATGCTCTGATCCCTACAGAGCCACTAATTGAGTGATTCCTATATTAATGGATAAATGTTGAATATAGCTATGGAGACTAAAGATCTACAGTTCTGTATATGACGGAATAAGCACAGATTCATCGCAAATTTAGTGTTCATTCAGCCTCCTATGGTCCCCATCCTCCGATAAGATTTCAACTACTTTAGTAAATGATGACAAGTGCTCAAAATGAAGATATATGAAGAAAGAAGTTATTTTTTCAAAGTTAATTCCTTCAAAGAATCACCACCTTAGAGGTTACTGTCAAAAGCAGCCGGATTGAATTTTACTATATATCGAGAAAGAAGGAGAGGTGTGTATGAGAGAAATATGTGATATAATTTCAATGAGATTTTTTCTTAGGTACATTTGATTTCGTATTTTTTTAGAGCAGGTAGTTTTGTGTTTTGCTAAGTAGGACTGTGAATAGAGTAACTTAATTATCTTTGCCACCATTATCACACTGTTTTTATATATGCAGTTATTTTGTCGGTATTTTAAGGATCAAGATACAAATTCAAAATTACAGAATTATGAAAAATATTGTGTGGGAAGAAAACTTCATCTAAATCTGCTGCTTGAATCCACTTATTAGGCACAAACTTAAAAAAGAGCAAAACAAATAAATTCTGGAATAGCAAAATCATTGAAGATGTAAAAAACAAACCCAAAACATTCCATCTTCTAGGAGAAGTTTCAAAACAAAAGGAAATTAAGCTTTCCTTTCATGCCAACAACCAATACAGCAACCTTGTGCAGATAGACTTGTTAAAGCAAAAAATTAAATTAGGAAAACCAATGCTAAGGATGAAATATCATCAAATTTCACTGAGGTTGATATAATGCAACTGTTTATGAGTGTTTTTATATTCTTTTTTTTCCAGGCATGATTAGAAGTAATGTTAAGAAGATTGTTAAGAAATAAATGTTACAAATAATTTTTAGATGCACTGTTATTCACTTTCATTAATTTAACGTCCCCTCATGTTATTTTTGTTAACCTCAGAAAGAGAGACTTTGTGTTAACAGCTCTGTCAAAAAATGTTGTATCAGTTGTTTTGTTCTGGATCAGCTAATGGAAACCCATGCTTTTCCTGTGTCAGAGGGTTTGCTTTGGATGGAAGGCATAACATTTAAATTCCAAATCTATCCCTTTGCTTGCTGACTTTTGAGAAAGGCAAAACACTTAGAAGAAACAGCTTGGCTTTTTAGCTACTAAGGAGTATACTGATAGAATTGACTCCTTCCTCCCTTTTATATTTCTTCTGCAGAAAGTAAAGCTAATGTTATATAATGCTTCTTCTCATAAATATAGGTATCACCTTTTGACACAAATTTAAGTTACAGCTACAGCCCAATCATTTATTTTAGCCCTAGAGTGATACCACAGACATTAATTAATCCCAGTGCTTCTTGTTAGACCTAGTGATGAACAAATCTTTAAAGGGCCTTGAGAGTAAAAGTGGCTAATTCTAGAATATCTGCATCTTAGGACTTTTGAAATAAGGAAAACATTGACTCAAAAAGAAACCTGCCTTTAGTCATTGACAAAATAATTAAGTATCACATTTTAAAATTTAGAAAAAACTGAAATTTTGTGAACTTCCAGTGCCAGATAGAAAATACCAGAAGTGAATACTCATATATCTATTCTGTCTCAGCAGAAAACATAATCAAAAAACCAGAGTAAAACTGCTAGGCAAACCTGCTTCTGGAGAAGAAGTAACACTGCTATATTCTTCAGTCTTATTGCACACTTCCTAATACTACCATTTTTATTCCAATGTCTTTGGACAATGACTCAATGACAGGTATCTGTGTCCAAAGCAGTTTAAATCTCCAGATGGCCAGAAAGTCCAGTGCTACTATTCATGCACAGTGACACATAAGTTTAGGACACATAAACTTGAGCATTCCAGCTTATCTCACAGGTGGACCATATTAGATCTGCCACCATTCTGAAATAGGCTGGACAGATGCAGTTCAACTTTCACAAGGTTATGAAGCAGATTGGTCAGGTACAGCAAAAAAGAAGGGTTGCACAAATCAATTCTGCCTGTCCACTTTTTCTATTTACAAATCAATTCTTCCAAAGCAATTGTCTCCCTGCTGTGTTCAGTTCTTCTCCGGAGGTGATGTGATTCAGAATAAGCCTCTCAGTATGTAAACGGCAGGGAAACAGTCTTAGAGAAACTAAGCTGCTCATTCCACACAATAATAATCAAATCACAAAAAAAGCAACTCTAACAGCCAAATTCAATGGTCATTAAAAGCCTATTTCTGTTAAAGATATAGGCATGCTTTGAGAGAATTTACTTATGTTGAAATTAAGCAATCTTAATTTTGCTGCTCTAACAACCAATGTTTTTCTCAAATTCACTTAAATGTTATTTTTAGAAACAGGTAGTTATAACCTACTTATCTATCCATCCAGCTTCTTGATATGACAATATTACCTGAACCTACAGACAAAAAGACTTTTTTCTTGTTCTTTATGCTTATTACTAAAATGAGATTCATTGAAATTCGCATTTAATTTTTGCTCTCCCAGAGAATTTGTCCAGAGTGCCAATCCATACAGACTATTGGAACAGTGGGATAGAAATGGGTCTTTTTTTTTGGACCACTGGGAGAAGTGGGATGAAGGGTGTAAAATAAAACTAATATTATTCTGGGCTTCATTAGGAGAAGCATTACCAGCAGACTGAGGGAAATGATCCTTCATTTCTGGTCAAAACTGTTGAGTCCACACCTGGACTACTGTGTCTAGTTCTGGGCTACTGGGTACAAGAGAGAGATGGAGCTACTGGAAGGAGTCCAGCTGATGAAAGGATTGAAGCGCCTCTTCCATGAGAAAAGACTGAGACAGATGTGAGTGTTCAGCCTGGAGAACAGAAGGGTTCGACTGGGGATCTTGTCAATGCGTACAATTACCTGAATGCAGGATGTAAATAAGTGGGAGCTAAGTTCTTTTCAATGGTGCCCAGTGACAGGAAAAGATGCAATGGGCACAAATTGGAAAACTGCAAGGTTTCTTCTGAATATCAGAGAAAGGTATTTTGCTGTGAGAGTGACAGAGCACTGGCACAGGTTCTCCAGAGATGTGAAGTCTCCATTCTTGGAGGTATTCAAAAACCAGGTGGATGTGGTCCTGGGCACCCTGGCCAAAGTTGCCTTGCCTGAGTAGGAGTTGTTGGGACTGATGACCTGTGGAGTTTCCTTCCAACCTCAACCATTCTTTGATTCTCTGAAATGAAACCATAGGAAAGCTGACAATTCAGATCCAACTTTTACCAGATTTTTGCTGTTAGTAGGAAAAAAGTGTAATATGTCTTGATCAATGCTGTTGTTAAAGACATATTTTGATTTATTTCCTTTTTATTAGATTAGATCAACATAGAGTTATGAATTCGTTTAAACTGGGAAAAAAATATCCATCCAAAGCAAAAATTTCAAGATAAAAAGGATTATCATCAGTAAGGATATTGTCTAAAGTTACTCAGTAAATTTCAAATAACCTAGCCTTGCCAAAGGTTCATACCGAATAATGGAGCTTTCAAATTCAGAGTTGGTACTTTCACCAGCTCTCATATGTATTTACAACATTTCTTTGATATTTTGGAGGCAAAATATCTGATCTGAGGAAATTGTACCTCCCTCTAGCTGGTGGAAAACCTAAGAAGTTTTTGATGTGACTTTTTGATCCGCTTTCCTGGTAAAGCCCCATCTAAATCATGTTTCTTTGCGAATGCATGTGGAAGATCAGAGTTTCTCTTGTTGGTCAAGCATTCAGAACAATCAGTATTATCTCACCTCCTTTATCTTCCTCAAGTGTTTCTGCTTTAACAGCTTCTCTTTCACCCATGAGAATTAGTTGGACATTGAAGATACATAACACAGAATGAAGAAACATTATTTCAAGTTGGCAATTTATAAGTCCTTATAGATAAGCAGTATTGAGATATCATCAAAACTAATACAGTCAATTACATGCATTAAAAAGGGTCCAGAATACTCTTCTATATTCAACTAGATACAAGTGAAAGAGTAACTGTGGGAATTTCACTGTGCATCTAATACTTCAACATAGTGCTAGCCACAGGGACAAAAAAAATGCTTATATAAGTTATGGAAATTTCGAAAGGAAATGCTTTATCAAGAGCAGAAAGCAAATTAACAACCATGTCAGTAACTCTAATTAAATTTAGCTGAACTTACAGTGTGGAATAGTGGCTGAAGGAGAAAAAAAAGTTCTGTTATTTTGCCAATCTCTTGTAAAGTGTGCCACATTCATACTTTCTCACTTTCCTTAGATTCATTGAGATCTGGAGGTGCCTTCCATTCTAGTGGGAAAACAAAACCAAATAGAACCACAGAATTAGAGTTTTTCAAACAAAAGATCTAAACTAGACAGTTTCTTCAGTTCTATAGACTTCAGAGCTGAAGCCTGACTACTACTGTGCTAAATTCATCATCTTCCTCTTCTTTTATGTCAAGCCAGACACAGAATTACTAGTCTGTCCTAAGTTTTATAAGGGGGATAAGAAGAAAGAACAAAATGTAATACAATTTGACCTTGTGTTTCCAAGGAAAAAAAATTCCTAATTAATTAGTTGTTTTCATTTATATTTGTACTTCGGGATGTATCAGATTAGGGACTCAGTGTAGTATTCTCATGCATCTGTGAAGTATGGAACAAGTACATTAATAGGTAAGACAGGCTATTTTTTCTCAAAAAAGTTCAAAAAACTACCTTAAGGCCCCACAAAACAAATACTTTCTGCCTAAAGAGCCTTTTACAAATGGTGATTAATCTGAATTTTTGGATATGGAATACATAATTGAATGACTTTTTAATGAAAATTAATTTTGGAAACAAAACTATAATCTGATTTTTAAAAAGCCACCTATTTCTCAAAATCTCCTAAATTTTAGGAGACTCAAGCATATCTGAGGTAGAAATGGTACATTTAGTACCAACAGAAGAGTTTCATATTGGTAGCTATCACTCATGCTGATGAAGGGTGTTATTACTCCTCACACTTTCTGTTAATAAAGCAAGAGAACTAAAAAGATACTGAAGATATCAAAAGTACAAAACAAGTAGAAGCATCTCAGAATAATTACTAGAAAAAATTTTTTGTATAAAGGAAGTCTTGTTGATTTTTTTTTCCTTAAATAGCACTCAGAATAAGAGTGGAATCTTCATGAGTGAATATCTTCATTTCTTCTAGTCAAAGCTTAAGTCAAAGAAAGACATTCTGAAAGTCCAGCCTGTGCAAAACAAGACAAAGAGTCCGTAATAATAAAGGTCCAAGATTAAAGCTACCAAATACAACATTGTTTAAAATATTCTAGAGTAAGTTCAAAATTCAAATTCCTATTTTACAAGTTCCAAGGAAGTTACTTAGTTCATATTTTCTCTAGCAGTATCCTTAAATGCATTGCAGAAAGGTATCCTCTGGAAACAGTTTTACATAGAATTAAGCATTCATCAAACAAAACTGTCTTTCACACTAACTGCTGAAGACTGTCACCTCTGATATTTAGTCTCTAGTGAAAATGAGAGAGGTCATGAGAGAGAGCAGACACTAAGCAGGCTGTTCTCTTAGTCAATCACTGAGAGAATGAGTCCATGTCATGTCCGAAGTTCCTGTCTGATTATTTTTAAATCAGTTTTCTTCTTGTGAAATGTTTCAGTCTCAAAGAACCAGCATTTTCCTATGGCGAAAAAAAGAATGTCCCATCAAACATTTTCCAATCATCTTTATTTTTATATATTTCAAGTTGTTGTAAAGCAAGTATATCTCTGGAGAATTACTCAAATGGAAGAAAAAAGGATCTAGTAAAACTTTTTATAAAGGATAGATATTAATTCCTTCTTATGGATCAGCACTTCCCTCTGGGGAAATAAATTCGAATATTAACACAATGCCAATATATTGTTCACATTTGTGTTTTTTACTGACCAGATAATATCCTGGAACTATTTCTTAGTGATTGGACATGTTGGATCTAAATTATTGGGGGCTGTCTTTTAAATAATGGATGACTTATACCAAAAGGCTGTTGTGATTTGCTGGAAAATGTCCACATTTTCTCCACTGGAAATGAGTTGTATAAGGTGGCAATGAACTGGAAAATACAGAATGTAATGAAAGAAGGCATAATCAGTTGGGAAACTGAATGGATTCAAAAGACCTTCCACAGTCTGGAGTTACTCAAATGTGCCTTTGTTGCTATGTCACTGTTTTCTGGGGGATGTTTCTTTACATCCATTTCCCAATTCACATTTGTCTCCCTAATCAACCTTTTTCAATTCAGAGTGGTACGACCACTTCAGATAAGGAGAACTCTGTACAGGCCTTAGTAACTCAGATAGGCAAAATCAGTTGAGCACACACAGCAGAGTTGTGTATAGGATCAAAACATCTCTTATTTTACTCTGCAAATGTAGAGTTTGACAGTACAAGTTTGCTGCTTAAATGTAGTATTTGTTTATTAAAGCTGGGCCACTTCACTCTCCTGTAGTGGGAGCTCTGTTTGAAGTCCCTGCTGTTGGAAAATGTTAACTTTCTCCTTAGGCTACCTTCTAGAAATGGCATCAAAAAGACCTAACTTGGCAGACTTCTGTTTTTATTAATGACACCTTGAAAAGGACTAGGGAGCTTGTAGAAAGGTCAATGATGAAAGAAAAATGTGAAATATAATTACAAAGGAAAAATTTCTCTTAACCGAATGTAACCATCAATCATCAGCTCTTACTTTTATGCATTCAGGCATGTTGTTTTCTGTACTTTTGATATTATTTTATATATGTAAAATTTCTTCCAGGTACCATATGTCCATAAAATGAACAGTTTTTAATTTCTAAAATTTTATAATGAAAATTTATATTGGTATAGGACCCTGCAGAACCCTAACCAGTCAGATTGTTTTTTACAGCTGTCCTTGGTGAGCAATGTCTCTCAACCCATGAGTTAGAAGGTTTAAAAAAACCCTGAATGCTACTGAGGAAAGACAATAAAACACTAACTTGAGAAAATTGACTAGAATATCAGCAGGAGATGAGATTACTGCAGCCACTCTAGTTTGGCAAAATTTCCAAATACAGTCATTTCAGTGATCTACCTTGGAGCCTGATGGGGTACTGATGACCTGTCTAACAACAGTTAAGCTGATGGTCAAGAGTGCGAACTATCTGTAGAGATTCTGGCTATGCTTATGTCACAGTAATTCGGGACCATGTCTTCACAGGGCAGAGACAATCCATGGAGTCAAACAGATGATCCAGCATTAAATTTCAGAAGTGTTTTAGCAGAACTGGCATGCTGTGGTAAAGCATATGAGACTAGCCCCACATAGGAATTCATCAAATCATAGATCTTTGAGGTAACTTCTCTTCAACAGGGACACTCAGAAAATTAGGTAACTCATTAAACAATAGGGAGCTGTAAAGGTGACCTCCCTTCTTCAGCTCTCTAGGTTGAATACGTTGCACTTATTGCAAATATTTCTTATAAGGGATTTGTTTAGCTGTCTTTATTACTGAAGAATGAACACATATTCATACATAGTGAGGTGCTATTTCCTTGATAGCCACTCTTGTCATGTAGGTTAAAGTAAAACTTAAAACATTAGTTCTAAGAAACTAAAGATGCTGCATCGCAATTTGGGAACTTTCCCGTTCTCTTGGTCATTGTTGGTGTAGTAGCAGCAGTAGCCAGAAGCAGCGGGATGTTTGCAGGTGGAGGAGAAGGATGAATTATTCTGTTTTTCCTTTTTGCCTGAAAAATTTAGAGAGGCAGTTTACTCTGCAATAAGCCAATCTATGACAGAAAGAGGCACAGAATGAGGAAGTCAGCTGTTTATGCATGTTACCTTAACTATTACTGTCTTATTTAAGTGTGGCGGCGGTCTCCTGTAAATTGGTTCTGTCTCAAGGTTACCAGCTGCAATGTGCTGATCTACATTACCAAAGGCCAAAAGAGAGCTTAGCTGAATAATACAGAAGCAGTTTTCCCAGAGAACTTGTGGACGTCTCATGCTTGGAAGAGTTCAGTGCCAGATTGGATGGGGCTTTGAGCAACCTGATCTAGTGGAAGGTGCCTCTGTCCATAGCAGAAGGGTTAGAACTGGATGATCTTTAATGTGCCTTCCAACTGAAGCCATTCTATGATTGGAGAATTGTTTTCTTCTTCATAGCAGCAAAGTTTTTTCTGGCTATATGTAAGAGTATGACATATAGATAAATGACACCTACTTTTAGGAAAAAACGAAGCTGAAACTGAGGTAATTGTCATTTCAACTCCTGTTTGAGTCCCAGATTTCACTGGGCAAGTCATCATGTTCCCTCTAAGTTTCAGCTCACAACTGCAAAACAAATCTCATAATATACTCACTTCTTCACATTTTTTGTCAGTCTTAATTGCAAAGACTGCTTGAGGATGATGTAAGGCTTTATCTGTGCAATGCTGTAGAGCTTAGTTCAGTAGGGGTCCATAAATGCCACTGTAGTAAAGAAACTCTTCCTTGCAGCCCTTTCTGTAGCTCCCAGCATTCCAGTAACAGGTTTTATTTCTCTTGATATTGTCTTGGCAGGATTTTATTTCAAGATATCTTATTTCTGCTGTGGCAGTTCATGCTGCCACAAATATTCATATTACAGGAAGATTCACATTTTCCCTGTGGTGATAGGAAAGATATCGTAAGTTGTTGTCATGGGGCTGATCTCACAATCCAAGACTCTAAGTGAGATATTTTGCATGTTTGTTACCACAAAACATGTTTGCTATTGCATTATTATCCTTAACAGGTATATTTTAATGGGAAATAGGCCCGAATAATCTATTTATTTGGAAATAACCCTTTGCAACACACTTTTTGTCTCGGCAATTCACCTCTTTCATGCTATTTATCTTGCTCCTCTCTACTTTGCAAAATTCTTAATTTTTTCTCATACTTCATGAAGAGATAAAAGTACAGCTCATCTCCTACACATAACAAAATACACATATAAGAATAATTTTATCTTTCAAAGTATACTAAAGCTGGAATTATTGGTGCGTCATTGGTCTGCATGCTCTACAAAGCCTTATGACATCCACGAGAAACCAGCCAAAACAATGTGAAAGTTATGAATTCAAACACTCCTGACTAGTGTTTTAAGCTCAGGCTTATGTGTTCATTAACACAGAACTAAAAAAAAAAATCCAAACATACACAACAAAAAAAAAAAAGGAAAAAGATTTGTCAACGAATACTGATTGAAAACTACCCTCTCAAATAATGATTATTTATCTTTGTCTAAAAAAATGGGGTGATAGAGAGAAGTTAAATTTTAAAGTAAAATTAATCATAATTTTAACTCTTGATGTTCCTCAATTTTTTTATGTTACTACATTGCTGGCCTAAAAGATTCAGACATTTATCAACACATAATTTAACAAAAATAGAAACAAACAAAAAAAATCTGTCTACACAGTTGTCTGAAAAATCATATTTAACAAAATGAAAATAAAATACAGCCCTAAAAAAGGGAAAATTTAAAGCGCTGCCAGTGCAGTTTATCTCTGGCACCCTACAATTTGGAAAAAAGATTCTTTTTTCCAGTTAGCAGGTACAGTGGGAGCAGAAGCAATCATCTAATAAAAGTGACAGGAAAAGTCATGTTCCATCATACTTACAAAATTGATGGTATGGTGGTTCTAATCATTTCTATGGATCATGATATCCTATTTTTCTATGGATGTAACGATGATTTTCAGTTATACTGACCTTTTCATGTTAACCTGGCTAAAACCCTAAAAAGACAAATATTTCCAGAAAGAATTCCTCCTCTTTTATCCTGAACTGTTTTTGACCAGATCATCTAACATAAGATTTCTCTAAGTAACAAAATTTTGATATTGTGTTGATTTTGCGAAAGCAGTAAATGTAGTGTCCTTATATATATTGTATGTATATATTATCATTTTGTAGATTAAATGAAATTATAAATCAGTGGAAATTCATAAAGTTATTTTTATTTTTATTGAAGTTCGTCAGAGTTCTTCATCAATAGCTTTTAAATTACCTTCCAAGTATGAAAGTCATCCTTACCTCTTGCAGACACAGATACTATACATAGAGAGGAGCAATTACTCCCAAACTCTCACAAAGCATCAGTATGACAGACCTTCTACAGCTTCATCACAAGGGGAAGAAGAGAGGCAGGCACTGATCTCTTCTTTCTGACAACCAGTAACAGGACCTGAGGGAAAGGCATGAAGGTGCATCCGAGGAGGTTTAGACCAAACATTAAGCAAAGATTCTTCCCTCAAGGTGATCAGTCAGTGGAACAGGCTCCCCAGGGAACTGGTCACAACAACATGACTGTTTAAGTTCAAGAAACTTTTGGACAACAATCTCAGGCACGTGGTGTCATTTTTTTGGAATTGCTCTGTGAAGGGCCAGGAGCTGGATTTGATCATCCTTGTGGATCCTTTTCTATTCATGAATTCTATGATTCTGTAATTCAATGATTCTTGATGCCAGTGAAATTGTTGTTTGATAAAGGTAGATCAACTCAGTTTTAGAATTAATTTATTTTTCATTAATGCTTGAATTACACAAAATATACTCAGCTGAGTAAACTGTCTTGCATGTTCACAATGATCATCAGTATCACTGAACATCTATTAAGATATACAATTGTATACGTGATAATATGAACAAATAACTTGCATTGTAATGGTTAGCAATTTAATGTTTCATTACATCTGTCAGCAAGAAAAAATTATGAATGCTATTTTCAAGTCTGTCTGAGAGGTAGAACAAACACTGGTTATAAGTGTATATATATTGCAATAGGAAAATAAGTCCTGCTTCCAAACTATTGCCAACAGATATGTGCAACATTAACTTTATAGCTATATCATCAATCAAAACATATGTTACATTCCATATATAACTACCTTTGGAAATCACTATTATGTTTCATACTTGGTCTAGATTTAAACCCTTTAATTTCTCAATGTGACTTAGGATACTGTGCTAATTTATAGAGTTCTTTGTTAGTGTCTTTCCTAAGTGCCTTGAAATTGATTTTTTAATGGAAAATGTAAGTTCTGAAATGAGAACTTGCATAAATTTCTTTTCTCTGTCAGAATAGGTGGCTCACCTTTTGTTTGTTTTTTTTCTTAATTACATAAACATGTGCGTTATTTCTATGGCCCAAGGTCTTGGAAACAGTTAGCACACTAAAATAATTAATGTAAAATATTACTAGGCCTGATCACTGCCATCAGAATTGCATTTAGTCCACAAATAAAACAGCCAAAATTTGGATTTGCTAGGTGTGGTGGTTTAAGCACC
>VXBA01001051.1:0-11698 GCA_013399895.1 Serilophus lunatus | reverse complement strand
CCTGCACACACACATGCACACACTGACCTGTTTACCACAGTGACATGCCTCTGCATGGGGACTTCTTTAGGTGGTCCACTCCCAGCAGCTGAAGACAAGGCAGACCGGGCACTCTCCACAATAGGTTTCGCAGCTCCACATGCCACTTCTCTGCCTCGAGGCAGGCGAGAAACAGGCCTCTTGCTGCCTTCTTCTGGCACGCTCAAAGACCGGGGCTGTCGCAAAGTTCCTTTGGGCTTTCCTAAAGGGTTTGCAGATAGAGCCATGAGCAGTGCTCTCCTCCATGCAACCAGTCTATTTTCCACCTCCCTGTGCACCTTCTGCGTGTCATCTAAAGTGTTTCTTCTCTACTCTGGTTTGTAGGCACCCAGACACCCACTACAAACCACAGGTGACCAAGTAACACCCACAGGGAAACACACCACACTGGCATTCAGGCCACCCTGGGATAAACAAACTCTCGGTCACTTTGCTGTTTATATGCCACATCAGTTCTGGAGGGTTCAAACACTTCTGAGAGTTATCGATGTGCAAGACAGTGAGCCAACATGCCTCTATAATCACTGTTGTTTAACCGTGGTATGAGTCACCAGTTCAACTTCTCAGCCAGAGGGTTGACTATAGGCATGGTTGCAGGAGAGCAAGAAGGAGCAAACCCTTCATCAGGATAACAACAGGGGAATACAAAGACACACTGTTGCTCCAAGCTGCCAACTTGAAAGCAGATGGGCCTGATCTTGTGCCCACTTCCACTGACAGTCACACAACAGCACAGCAGTGAGGGTCATCTGACCCAAAACTTTTGGGAAAACACTGATGCAGTAGCTTATGCAAAAGGTAAAAAGAGCAGGCAATGGGCATCAGAACTTTTGTGGCACTAGGACACTAGCATCAGCAACAGCAGCTGCTGAAACAGTCAGAGATGATCCTGCATGGACTTCTCACTGTGAGGACACAGCTCACCCCTGCCACTCCACTGCTGGCCAAAGCTGGCCTCAAAAAGCAAGCAGGTTCATTGTCACATTTCTTGCGCACATCTCAACCACACTTCTCACAGCAGGGGCACATGAAAGAGAAGCCGAGTCCTCCAACAACTTTTTTATTCCCAAGATCACTCGTATCTTACATACATGCTTGAGAAGGGGTTTCTCTGTGATCATAGCTTTCAAGCATAAGCACTCTTGTCAACAACACTGTCCTCCCAGGAGGCCCTCATGGCCATTAGTGATGCATCCTCATGGCCAAGACTTTTGCTGCAGTAGCTGTGCAGTTCTTTCATAAAGGCAGGCCCATGGCTTACCTGATAAACTAACAGGAGATGTGTTCTTCAGCCTCATCTGACAGTTCACTTGCCGGACTGTTTTCTTCTTGGAACTCCTCTGTCGGGCCACCAGTTGAGCAACTCGCACAGTTTCACTACAACTCACAGCATGGCAAACAACCTTGTTGGAGCAAGAAGGGGATGGAGAAAAGCAGTCAGTGAGGCCTAAGCTCATTCACAGCCCTCAGAATGACTTGCATCCATTTCCAAGCCTGTAACTACTGGGTCATGCAGACCTGGGCACAGTTCAGAAAAAGTTTCAGCCGCGGACAATGATCTTGGAGATCTCTCTTTTAGCAGTGAACTTCAAAAATCAGCAAAGCAGACAGCTAGAGCCTCTCCACCACTTTCCCACATTAGGCTGGGCTTCTCCAAGAAACAGTCTGGTTTGTCACTCAAAACAATCTCACTTTAAAACACTGGGAAGCCACGGGCTCCCAGCCTACCTGTGCTCCTCCTGCCAAGGTTCACTAGAGGTTCTGGCACCACCCTGACCCTGCAGAGCTGGGCTGCCTTTGCGCAGTTTACCAAAGAAACTGCATGACTATCCTGGCTGCACAGATCACCTTGCAGGCATTAGGCTGGCTCGCAACAACTGCCCAGCCTTGGACCAGCCCACAGCTCTCTCTCTCCCAGCTTAATGGCTTCTTGCCTCAACAGCCTCACCACAGGCCATCCCTTGAATGGATACAAGAACATGGCTTTGGTAAGACGCCAAACCACATGGTTCCCATGCACTTTGCCTCTCAAAGAAGATGCAAGCCCACATTTTTGGGCCACTCAACTGTTGCAAAGGCAGACACATGAAAACTCCTCCAGGGCTCCACAAGGACACAGACAGTCACCACAAAAACCCTAAGTTAAAAATGGAAGGCTGTGGTCTCAGTCAAGTTCTGTAGTAGTGGTAGAAGCTGAAAGATGGCTTCTCGCGGGGCCAGCACTGCTACCTTCCCAACCATGGCCCCAAACAAGCATCAGGTCTGACACTTTAGCACAGGTGCAGGGCAGAAGAAACTTAGAGGCTTGGCCAGCACCTCTGAAATTTAGCAAACAGCAACTCCAGAAAGGATCTTTTCACAGAAGCGAGGCAGGGCAACAAAAGCAGACAAATTGAGTGCCAAGACAAAAAAGAAAAAGCAAGAGAGAGCTAAGCAGCCACAGCTTGTTCAAGGGCTCTCCTCAGCCTCCCAGGGTGACCCAAACAGCCTACGGAAATATGGGCAAAAGGATGACAACACTAGGAACCTGGCTACACTCTTGGCCTCCAGCAGCACACTCCAGCTTGTCCTTCTCCTCTTCCTCCTCCCATCTGGACTAGGCTGACTCAACACAGAACCACTGCAGGGAGAGCCTCTCCTTCTGAGGGGCAGCTCTCCTATCCCAGGAGCTTGTACTTAGAAATCAGACAGTGTACCTGCAGTGCAGTCAACACCTATACAAACAGCAATCCAGCAGCCTCATTACTGCAGTGATTACATCCTTATCACTCCTTACAACTACGTGAAAGGAGCTTGTAGCCAGGTGATGGTTGGTCTCTTGTCCCAGACAACTAGCAGTAGGACAAGAGGGCACTGTCTTAAGATGCACCAGAGAAGGTTTAGGTTACACATTAGGAAGAAGTTCTTTACAGTGAGAGTGACTGGGCAATGGAATGGACTGCCTAGGGAGGTGGTGGAGTCACCATCTCTGGAGGTGTTTTAGGAAAAGACTATATAGTACTCAGTGCCATGGTTTAGTTGACAAGGGGTGTTAGATCCAAGATTGAACTCTATTATCTCAGAGGTCTTTTCCAACTTATTTGATTCTGTGAAATGCCAGGAATCACAGGAAAACTGAGGCTGGAAGACATCTCTACAGTCTGTGTCATACAGCATCTCTACTAAGAGCAGCATCAGGTAGACCTAGTTACTCAGTCAGGCGGTGGAATATCTCCAAGGATTGAGAGTTCTCAACTACACTGGGCAACTTCTTCCAAGTGGGAGTTTAATGTTTAAATGGAATTACTTATATTTTACTCTGCTTGTCTCTTGTCCACTGAATACCATTGAGAACTGAAGACTGAGTCTAGCTCCATCTTTTTTTACTCCCTCCAGCAGACAATAGCACACATGGGTAAGATTCCCCTGAGCTTTCTCTTCTCCAGCACAAATAGTCCTGGCTCTCTGAGCCCTGTGTCAAAGATATTCCAGTCCTTTTATAATCTTCACAGCCATTCACTGAACTTCTTTCAGTGTGTCCATGCCTCCCTTGTTCTGGAAATCTTGGAACTGGAATAATCACCTCCATCAGACTGCTGGCAACACTCTTCCTAATGAATCTCAGTGTATTGTTGGTCTCCTTTGTTGCAATGGTACATTTCTGCTCACTGTGGAACTTTGTATCCATGAAAAGTCCCAGGAATTTCTCTGAGAAGCTACTTTTCAGCTGGTTAGGTGCAGGACTTGGCGTTTCCCTGAACTGAACTTCACAGGGTTTCTCCTGTTCCATTATTCCAGCTTGTTGAGATCACTCTGAGCAGCAAGCACACCCATTTGCTCGATTAGTCTCTCCTGTCATCTGCAGACTTGCTGAGTGTGATCTCTGTCCCATCATCTGGGTCACTCATGAACATGTTAGACAAGCAGTTCCTGAGCACAGACCTCAAGGGCACACCACTGGTAACTAATCCCCCAATGGTATTTGTGCCACTGTTATGGGAGAGACTATTAAAAGCCTTACTAAAATTCAGATAAACCACATTCAGTGCTCTCCTCTTACCTATTCAAACAATAATCTCATTTTTCAGGGTATTAATCTGCTCACATATGATTTTCCATACTGACTTGCCTTCTTGTCTTTCAAATGTCTGAAACAGCTTTCTAGGACTAGGTGCTCAATAACTTTCCCAGAGCTCAAGGTCAAGCTGATCAGCCTGCAGTTCCTCCTCACCCTTCCTAATAAAGGGTAGTGCTTGCTTTCAGTCACCAGGAACCTCCCACAAACTACTTTTCCAAGACAACTAACACCCATGGGTGCACTGCAACAAACCAATGGACTTGTGCACGTTCAGTTTGTTCAAATGTTCCCTATCCTAAATTTCCTCCAACAAGGCTAAGACTTCCTTGCCCTGCTCTTTCCTACTGTTCTCAGCCCACTCTCGCATATTTCCAGTTTCTCTGTATCCCTTCCACCTCACTCATTTGCAGTATGGCAAATTTTTACCTTTTTATTGTTGTCTCTCTGTTTTATCCTGTTGCCTTTACACTTAACCAGCTATTTTAAGGACTTCCTTTGGAAGCATACTATCAGAACTGTAAATGCTTTGACAGCACTCAAAACTCTTGTCTTGATCTTCAAGTTGTTGAAATAGTCAATAGTAAATGCAGTCTTTCTAAAGCTCATGCATGTTTGTTTGGCAGTATCCATATATTCCTCCCAGGCTGCTTCTCCCTGTTCCCATCTCAAGCATGCTTCCTTTTTATGGGTCAGTTTTACCAGTGCTCCTTCTACCTTTGTTTGTTTTCACTAATTGTTGGAATGGACCATTCCTGAAATTGGAGGAGGTAATCCTTGGAAATCCACTACCTCGCCTCGATTACTCTTCTCTCCAGGACTGTATTCCATAGGAGTCTTCCAGGCAGATTCTTGAACAGGCCAAAGTCTGCTCTCCCAAAATCCTGCATTGCTGATCCTGCTTTTTGCTTTGTTTTCCTCTTTTCAGGATTACAAACACCACCGTCTTGCCACTGCAGATAGGGCTGTTCCCAGCCTTTTCATCTGCAACCAGGTGTTCCTTGCTTCTAAGAACTGTGTCCAGCAGAACATCCCTCCTCACTTGTGTCAGGATGTTGACATCAGCACACATCAGAAACATCCTGGACTGCTTGTCCCTACAGCAGGTATGGCAGCGGCTCAAGTCCTCTGTGAAAATAATGGACTGAAAATGTAAGGGTTTTTTGCAGTTGTCAGAAGAAGGCATGATCTGCTTTATCTACCACTTCTTCCCAATTTGGGAATTTGTAACAGCCAGCCAGAATGTTGCCCATACACTCTTCTGTCCACTAATCGTAAGTTCTTGCTGTCCCAAGGGAGAGCTCCCAGTGTCTCCACTGTTCCCATACTTGGAGGGGCTTACAGAAACTCCTTCTACTTGCCACAGCAGCCTGTGTCAATCCACAGCAGCACGCCAGTTGTGTAAGTCGTTGCAACATCTCTCCAAGACCTTCAAAGAGATCACAGCCCTGAACAACGTGCAGGCCTCAAGTTTCTCGTGGTTGTGTCCCAAGCTGTGGAAGCTGTGTATTGGCACCTGTGCCCATTTCCAGAGAAGGGTATGAGAGCTTTCCTCATATTCCTAGTTAACAGGAGTTGATATATGTGGGATGGATCACCTTGAACCTTTTCTCAATATAAACAGTATTTGAACAAAATCCCTTTTATCATAGTTTCATTAAAGCACATTTTCATATCTAATCTCAGGTACATTTCAGATTTTTCCTATCACTAATGTTGTAAGTATTTTTTAGCATCTTCTTCCCTTGTTTTCACATCACAGTGATTTTAAGTTTAGCAAAAATAATGGTTTGAGTTAGAATGAATTCAGATGTAAAAAGAGATGTGGTAGATGAACACAAACGGCCTTCAAATTCCTCCTTTTGAAGGGGCTTAGTTATTCAGGCAAAAGTCAAGGTTTTCTTAGAGGAAGGTGCAAGTACACTCTTCTTGTAAATTAATATTAAATAAGTAAAGCAGGGTTCCTTGAAATGATGGAACCACCTGTTGCAGGCACACAGTATTTAAATTTGAGTCCTCTTGCAGTCGTTTCTGCATATTGAATTTATTCTTCATCTTGTGTAGAAACTAGAGGACATACCTCCTGCACAAAGAAAAAATCATCAGTTTTCTTCTTTCTTATCTTCAAGACAGCTAAATTAGTTTTGAGTAGCAAGAGGAACAAAGGACAATTTGTATTTTTACCTTCCCAACAGAACCAGTCTTTTCTGCATCAGTTACCTAGCTAACATCTAGGTTATTACTCATCTCACACAAATGCTTCAAGCAGCATGTATCATGTGACAATCTGAGATCAATTTGTATTATTTACTGCATACTTTATACTATTCTTTGCTCCTTTGCTATGTCTTGGGCAGTTGCCCTAGCAGTAAGGAAAGTCCCTTTAGGACTACCTAGCCTGCAGTCAGGATCATCAGCTACTAGTAGACCCCATGATGTGCAAGTCTGCTTTCCTGCACCACTGTCCACAAAGAAGGAAAAGGCAAGGGTCTTAACAGACATTTTGGAGGTGACAGTATCCCCAGAGCCATGAAGGGAGACTGTCTGACTGCTTGCTCTTGCAGCAGGCTTGTGTGAACTCTGAGCTATGGTCTCAGCCTATGATAGATCTCAAGTATTTGGAGATGTCTGAACAAAGAGCAAAGGCTTATAATGACATATGAGCCAGGTCCTGTATCAGGAAAGCATGCAAGAGCAGCCCTAAGTAGTTACCAGCCAACACTAGCGCACAATCACACTTGCCACCCTTTGCTTAATGAGGTGTTCACAGGGTGCTTCCTCTAAGCTGCTTCAGTCATATACATAGCTGGCACTCCTGAACCAAAGTGAGTCCTCCTCAACTACCTGAAGACCCTTATTTAGTCGCTTTCTCCTTTTTCATCTCCTAAAGCCACTGTTCGCTCTCTTGTTATGGCTGCCACAAAGAAGTCTCTGCCTCTAGTGCTGTCCAAGAGTTCACAAGGCTCTCAACACACATTGTATTAGAGGATAAACAAGGCTCTCAAGGGAACAGGAGGATACCAGATTACACACTGCAAGGCCCTAGTTAGAAACAGATGGCTATCTGCCAGAACCACCACTAGGAAGCATTAAATTGCAGGCCAGAGCTGAGATACCTGCAATCACGCAACTGATGTAGCTCCAGCCAATCCAGGCTTAGGCAAGCAAAAAAGAATCCCAGACTTGGTTATCTGCTCTAAAAGGGCAAATTCTAACAGTTGTAAAAATGCCACAAGAGAATCTGTTGCTTAAAAACAGCCAAATTTCCAGCACAAACACCCAGGATTTCCCTCACTGCACTCTTCACAATATTGGAGATTTAATTCTGAGTTCCCAGATGCCATCTGGATCCAGCTGAGCAAACAAGGAAGCTGAGCCTTAAGTCCTGTCTCTCCAGACCTGCTGTGACAGCTATACATTGTGCCAAACATCTGCTATCTTTCTGCTCTACCCCAGTCTACACAGATTTCAGGAACCCAGACATGGCTGTAATGACGCAGAGGCTTCAAGATCTCCTCTCAAGCAGATCATGTACAAATCATGCAGCTACACCAACTATCAAGAGAATGCATTCTGGCACAAAACCAGGAGCTCCACACTATTGGACAAGAAGGTCTGTCATCCTAGCAAGCTGCTTCTCAAGCTGGCAGACATCAAGAGACACAGGCTAGTGCAGCAAGGCCAAGGAACAATTCTCCCACCACACAAATTCTCTGCTAAGCTCTGCTCCACCTTCTCCTTGATCTCCTTATCCCTTGTACACTTGCTAAGCTGAGGCATTTGCAACTCTTGCACAAAGGCACTTAACTTGCATAGCCTCTTCCTCACCTCAGTATGTCTTCAGAGTCCTGCCACACGGCAACTCATCACAAACAAGTCCTAAGCCCAAAGCGAGCACTGTCAGACTTTAAGCAACAGCACCCAAAACAGGTTCCCCTTAGGAAAGAGGTAATGCTAAAGCCCATCCAGAAGAAATGGTCAAGCTGCACACAACACACGCTAAACTTCAAGGTCACAGGACAACCCATCAGTATCTCTTCCACGATCAGAAATGCTGAGACAGGGACCAGAGCTCTACAGTCACATAAACTATTTTTCCAGCCAGAACTCACATCTCCAGTAAAATGCCATGAAACTTTACACCTTTTGCATACTGGAATGCACAGCAGCTGGAATGCACGGGCAGGAAAAGAAGGGGCACTTGGTATCTATGACATAGCTACCACTTCTCCCAGCACTACATACATGCTACAGTACTTTTCTCAGAAATCCATGGTACAAGAGGTACAGTTATGGAACAGTTTGCAAATACACAAGCCTATTCTGAACTGTAACTGATTCTTACCTCTCCCATTTTGTTCTCTTCCAGTCTGACTACTCCTGGGATACTCTCCAAGTAGCTTTCCAGTGTGTCATATCCTAGGTGCCTGAAGGGAATCGACTCACTGGTCAGGGATCTGTATTCACTCTGAAGCTCTGACAAATGTATGCCATTTTTAAAGGCATGAAGAACAGCTCGCAGCGCTTTTGCAACAAGTTCCGGCTCCTGCATCTTCACTTATGCCCCCTGTCCAAAAGAAAAAAAGTATTTTTTACATACAGAGGCCAAAAGTAGCAGCTTTTACTATTCAGTCTCCCTCTCCAGACAAGTAAGGATTCAGCAGCTCAGTGGCTCATCTTTGGAGACTGTGATACCACTAAGTAGACTTGCAGGGCCTCAGTTGTGCCAGACAAGCATAGTGTGGTATAGAACACATGGGGCATGACATCGTCAAAAAAACACTGCCGAAGGAGCACAGTAGCCTTCGTGCAGGGGCTGGCCCTGCTACACAATCACAACACACTGCACAGTCAGAAAGGAGCAGGGGCTGCTAAGTAATTAGACAAGTGCTGGATACTACCCCTCGAATGGGGCAACCCTAATTGTGTATAGGGAACAAGAGGCTGGAGAGCAATACTGCATAAAAGGACCTGGGAGTCTTGGTCGACAAGTTGAATCTGAGTGCCCTGGCAGCCAGGAAGGCCAACTGTGTCCTGGAGAACATCAGGTAAAGGACTGCCAGCTGGTCGTGGAAGGGGATTATCCTGCTCTCTCTGCACTGGTGAGGCCTCACCTTGAATATTGTGTGCAGTTTTGGGCAGTGCAATATAAGAAAGGTATTAAGCTATCAGACAGCATCCAAAGGAAGGCCAGGAAGAATATGAAGAGCCTAGAGGGGAAGCTATACAAACAGCAGCTAAGAACACCTGGTCTGTTCAGCCTGGAAGAGACCGAAGGGAAACCTCAATGCAGTTACAACTTCCTCACAGGGGAAAGTGGAGGGGCAGGTTTCTCTCCCCNCTTCCCTTCCCTTCCCTTCCCTTCCATCAGTGACAGGACCTGAGGGAATGCCATGAAGCTGTGTCAGGGGACATTTAGGTTGGATCAGGAAAGGTTTTTCACCCAGGTGGCTGGGCACTGGAACAGACCAAGGGAAGTGGTTACAGCATCAAGCCTAACAAGAGTTCAAGTGTTTGGATGACACTGTCAGGCACATGGTGTGATTCTTTGTGCTGTCCTGTGCAGGGCTAAGAGTTGAGACTTCAATAATCCTGTGGATCCCTTCCAATTCAGGGTATTTGATGACACCTTATTACCTGCAGGGCCAGAATTTCCAGTAGAAGTGGGATAGGGTCCACCAACCTCCACCTTGGCACCCCGCACTCCCTCTGCTCATAACCTGTGGTGAAACCATGCCTGCTTCTCCCTCACCTGAGCTGGCGTCCCCACACCCATACCCATGTATCGTTTCCACCACGGAAATCACATGCACCCGGATCATGCAATCTCTTACCCACAGGTTCACAACGTCTTGACTCCACAGACGCTCTTCAGAGAGAAAACCCAACAGCAGTCCCCATGCACATGTTCCTCTGCCACTGGAATTTTGTTCTGGCCTTCTATTTTTGCAGCCTGTGTTGCCCATGCCTAGTAGGGCAATGGGATATCAGAGCCTACCCCAGTGGTATGCACTGCATGACCAACCCATCGGGCTCAAGGAGCCTTCTCAGCCTGGCTCATGGGACAGCCTGACTCTCCTGGTTTGCCAAGGCCTGCCTGGTGGTCACCTCAGAGAGGTCCAGCCCTCCCACATTCTCTCTGACACTTCTCAGGTGCACCCACAACCGCTTTTTCTGCAGCCGCGCAAAGTGGAAGGCAAGAACCTGCCTTTTACTTTTGTGCAATTACATTTTATTCACATCTAAGTATTCATGCCATTAGCTCTGAAGAAAGACTGCTTTTATCTACCTTATGCCTATGATTTTACTATTAGATTTAAATTACAAATATACTGAGACACTCCTTTGTACATAGGTTTCTAACTATGTACATATTCTATCTGTTGTGTAAAAGTATTTTGATATCTGAATACTTCCTGGTACAAGGAAGCAGGAGTTGCAATACTGAACTAAATGGCAGCTCCCTTGCACAAAATGGTGGCAGAAAACAGCCAGCCAGGGCTCCAGCCTGGGAAGCCCAGTCTGCACAGGAGGTGGTTTCAAAGCGGGAGTCAGCACTACCTAAAGCCCTTCCAGCTCCCTCAGCTCATAGGTCTGTGCACACTCAGGGTGTTTCACGAGCACCCAGACACACCCATGGAACACCGGGGAGCTCCAGTCCCTGCCAGTGCTCCTGGCCAGGTGTCCTGCTCACAGGCCCTCACTCGCCACCACAGAAACCTCCTCACCACAGCACTGGATGGAGCTCTCACACAACCCAGAAACATCCCTGCTCTCAAAGCACATCCTGCGCATAAGCTCAAGTTCCAACACCAAGCACACTCATGTGCTTCAAACATCTCACCTTCACTCCCAACTAATGCGTAACATGAGCAGAGCCAGTTTTTCTCGAGAAAGCCACCTCACTCTCCTCAAGATGCTCCAGCTCAGGGCACAACAGGAGAGTCCCCCACCTCCAAGCACAACAAGGTGAGCAACTGCTGCCCATGTACCTGCATGATCTGAATGGTGGCAGCTGCTGCAGCCGATGCACCTGCAGTGCTGCCATTGCAGACTCTGCAAAAGGTCTCTGCAGAAGCAGCCCCTCTCTTCTCACTGCTTCCCTTCCTGGGAAAATCACCCTGGGCGACACACCCAGCCCAAAAGGAGGAGAAATCCCAACCCTCAGCACAATTCAGATGCTGCTACACACACTTCAGTCTCTCCCTTCCTGTGCCCAACTTCGCAACGGCCCAACTCAGGGCCCAGGCAAGGAGGCACAGCACCAAGTTCTTCTCTTCGTAAGTAAAACTTGCATAAAGTTTTACTTTATGCACACACAGCACTTTACTAGCCTGACCATGTCTCTCGGCGTGTACCCTTATATTTCTGCACCTATACAGACCTTCTAATTTCCGTGTACCTGCACCTATACAGACAGCACTGCCTATACATGTGCTCACACATGTGTGCTTCCTTAAACCTGCCATTTCTGCCCTCGCTGGTCCAGCGTGTTTCACTGACTGATCCTAGAACAATCTCTGCCATAGCTGCCCTTACACCACTCCCTGCAAACCATGGGCACAGTGTTACCAGGCCCAGGAGGAGGAATACACGCTGAACTTG
>VXBA01001046.1:20331-116791 GCA_013399895.1 Serilophus lunatus | reverse complement strand
CAAGGTTAACCCATTACAATCATCTACATAGAATGCCACTATGCTAACACCTTAATTTAGACTGGGAAAGCATTTTTAAGGTTAATGTCTTGACCTTACAACCCTCCTGCATTTTAGGACATATTGTAGCACCCAAATCAGTTGCTTTTTGGATAACACAAAACCAGAGGATATGGTCCAAGAGTGCACTAATGCCATCCGCCCAGCCTTGGCCTTGTAGGCCACAATAACAGTTGAGAAAAAATCTGAAATGAAAATTCCCCAAATGTGACTCGTGTGGATGTCAGGTTGGCATCACTGGCCACTGCTCTGCAGAGCCCCTCCTGTCCAGCTAATGCACACACTGCCCATCACTGCTAGGTAGTGCACACAGAGCCCCCAGGAAGTTCATAGAATGAAAATTTTACAGAATTCACTACATTTAGAGTGTAAGAAGTTCATCAGTTACTGCATTAAAAACTGGAGGAGTTTCCTGCACGAAGAATTTAATTAGCAGCAGGATTCTACCAAGTATTTGCAGTCTGATCAGGCTGTTGCTGTATATCTTTGCCAATGCTTTACTAAACTGTTCTTGAAAGAAGTCTGGTTATTCAATAGATTGCGCCTACTTAAATGTATTTGCACAGAGCACTGTGCATGAATGCAGGCTCACTCAGACACTTCAATTTCATGCTTCACAATCATTTCTCAAGCAGTTCTACTGATTGCAAAAAATGAAATCATGGCACCAATCCACTTTATCTGGAGTCCACGACACTTCACTGACAGCAAGTGATACCTTATGCTGCATGTAATTATCTATGTCAGCTTATTACACAGATCAGCGAATACCCTCAGCCATATCATGGAATATTGAGTCAAAGAATCACAGAATTTTTGAATGGATTATTAAAAGTCATGCAGTCCAACTTCACTGCAATGATTAGGGACACCTTCAATTAGATCAGGTTGCTCAGAGCCACATCCAACCTGGTCTTAAATGTTTCTAGGGATGAGGCATCCACCACCTCTCTGGGACATCTACACTTTTATTTCATCTCTCCTTTTGACCAACACAGCTGTAAGGATCTGGCTTGTCATGGGAAGCCCTCACAATGGTGCAAAAGAAGACAGAGAGAGGTCATTCTGAATAGTATGTGATTTGTGAGGACTGAACACATACTACAAGGAAAGTCACAGAGCCTGCAAGTATGACTGAGAAATACTTGATTTGGACTTGTCTCCCCTAACTTTAGACAAAAAAATTAGTTAGACAGATGCAGGCTCAAAAATAAAGATGAAAAGGAAAAAAAATCCTTTTAAGTTGTGGTACACTTTCCCTGTCTTCATTTTCTGTTTTAGCAAACAGTTCTCCCTGTAGCTCTACCTCCATGGAGTACACATCAGATGTGGACATGCACATTGTGCACTGACATTTAGTCAGATGAATCTTGCTTATGATGCCACAGAAAATTTGTGGATATGCAGTCTAATCCTTATGAAAAAATGGGAACACTTCTGATAACTTCAATGAGAGTAATAGAGATTTAAAGAGTTTTCATCCTGATAGGCAAAAGTGGTATTATAGGGAGAGAAATTATGCAAACATACTCTTGCCTTGCTTTCCAGAAGAAATGGAAACAGGGAAAGCAACCTAAAAATCACATAGAAGGTTTTTTACAAAATAGTGAGATAGAGGAGGAAAACAAAGCAGGGCAGTCATAAAACAAAAGAAACTCCTTGGGACTCATTTATTCTATACAGCTTTATTGTCTTGCAAAAACAGGCAGTGATCTTACCTCCCAAAGTCTCATCTGGTTTCTCCAAGAAATTTCAAGGATAAAAATATTTTTTCTCATTTCTGTTGCAGGGAAGAGGGAAAGAAGTGTAACACAACTGGAAAATCAGTTTGCTGCTACCACAGTTTATTGCACTGCCTCTTGCTCTATGATGTTGCAATTCTGATCACACATGCATTCCCACAGCATCTCCAAATTAGGCTCTGCCAGATTAACCTTCTGTTGAGTTTACTCCCTCTACACTTCATATTAAATACTGGCACAGTTCTGTAAATGTTTAACTACCCACTGCCATAAAGTACAAATGGCTCTTTTCATCTGTAGTCTTGAAAAAAATTAATGTAATATTTCCAAAAGATTTTCCTGCAGATTTGGGGAAATTAGATGGTTGGTTATAGATCTAAGCACATTGTTGAGAATGACAGCTAAGTACATGATAGAGGAAATACTAGGTGCCATTCCATCCATTCCATTCATTTAGATGTTTTCTGCTTGCAGAAACATGTGATCACTATTTCAAACTTACTTCTGACAGTTTAAACTAAGCCTGTATATTGGTGTAATGGGATGTACTAAGAAGCTGCAGTTGGCTGAATCAGACACAAAGCATTTTTCTGTTTTCCAGCTGGCTAAGTATACCAACATATCTGCTATGAAAAAAAAAAAAAAAAAAAGGCTTCCAACACAGAAAAAGCCTGGAGGTTTTGGGCAGGTACATTTACAGTTCTCATGGGAGCTGGAAAGCAAGGAGATATTCAAAGTGTATTAATTAAAAACCCCTAGGTGTCCTCTGGTAGCCTTACTGCTCCAGCACCTGCCCCAACAGGACACCAGGAACAAACCACTATCCTGCAAGTAATCTCCATTATTTCTAGATTTTACCCGTATTTTATCCATGACAAAGTGAGTTCATCTATGCAGACTCTGATTAAGAAGCAAGGAATGGCAAGACAAGCAGTGCTGGGCTGCTCAGACTCTTCCTTTTAGGGCAGCAAAAGGGACAATGACTTACAGCACTCACTTGAAGCTAAAGTCATCAGTTCTGCTAGGAAAAGCAGGAATATTTTTTTCCTACACATCAGTTGCAGATCAGTCTCTTAACACATGCTACCAAAAGGCCTTGTGGTAAATTTTGAATGAAGGATAATGTAAAGCTTTTACAGATTCTTCTACTGCCACACAAAAACTTCCATGATAGATTGGTGTGATTTTTAAACAGGAGCTTTTTGATTCTTCTTCTGGAGAGCATGTTAGTAGCTAAATTACTAATTTCTTATGCATATTATGTTTAATTATCTTAGCTTCCATCAGAGTAGTTACCCCTGTTTATCTGTGTTTTAATGATTGAATCAGCTATGCTCTGGCCAGCAGGGTAAAATATTTTGGTATTTTTAGAATTCATTTAGCAATGCAAATGAGCTTGCTATAATCGTGTTTGTGAGAAAACACACGGTACAATCAGGACCTCAGTAATGACTGATATTAGCTATGCTCTATACCTCAATGAAATTGGCTCAGAGTCACAAACTCCCTTTTTTGCCTTTTTTAATTGGAAACGAGGAATGTATCTAATTAGTTAATACATTTTTTACAAAATTTCCCAACTGTTCTCATGAGTCCTACCAGAGACTCAAAATTATAACTCAGGGCAGAAGGCTTTGCTGTTCTGTGTGGTTTTTTTCAAGTCCATAAAAAACCATAAAGTAAACACATAAAAACTTCTGTAGCTTTCAATATCCATTAAGAGAAATACAACTAAATGCAAAGTTCTAAAATGCAAGTCCTTTTAAAATGTATGCCAGTGAATACTGAGTTATGTAAAATCAGAGCCCTTTATAATGGAATTGGATTTAGTCATAGACACTTTCAGGGGCAAAACTATGTTGAAACTACTGCTCTGGAGAATTTTTTGCCTCTTACCTTCCATTGTTTTGATGTGTGCTGTATTACAGGTCTGGAATTTTCCCGCACTGATTATTTTGTACTTGAAAAATCCCTCTAGGAAGAGTACTATATAATTTAATTAGTACTTTTCTATACCATTTTTAGTGAGTCTATGTGCAAAGGTATTGAGCCAATTTTGTTGTGGCTAATTATTAATGAGACAATGCTCTAAGTCTTGAGTCCTATCATGACAAATACTATATCCACACATTAAAGTAAGTCAGGCACCACTGTAAGACTTTGACTGATACAGAACAATTACTGACCTCCCAAAGTCCCACCAAAGACCATGCTCAGACACGTCCCAACCTCCCTGATTACCTGTCTTACAAATGACAGTTTTCCACCTAGTCTGTTACTGTTGAGTCACAAACTCCAGGAATTAAAGGTCTTGAAAATGGTTGGATCTTACTGTAACCCCACCAAGTTGATCAGTCACAGTGTTTTACAGGGTTTCCTGTAGCCAGCAATTCCTTTTACTTAGGTATTGATCTTAGTATTGTCTTTTTCAGAGGCACACATTAATATGGAACAGCTAACAAAAACGTAACTAAAAGGACACTAAAGAGAGTAAGACTGCTTGTCCTGTATTTTAACATGCCTTTTAAAGAGATTTCTGAAATATGGTTTCCCTATCTTCTTAGCACGGCTATTTGAGAAAGTTGTGTAGCAATTTTTTTGCAAATGAGAGGCATAAGCAAGCATTCTGGACAGACAAATTGCCCTAAATGTACATAACTGAGAGTGTTGTCACGGATTATAGCAGTAACTCTCATTACCTTATTCTCATTATTTTCTCCAGGATAAAGTACCTGCTAAGTCTTGTAGCAATGACATCGAAGCCTACAGGTTAAATTGTGTGGAAAATTTAAATTAAAAATATTGTTTATATTTAAAAAATAATACCATTTCATATTAATAGTCTTTAATTTTTTTCACTTTTGTTTTTTTCTAGTTTGAAAGCTAATAGGTCCACAGAATCAGCCTTTTTTGGATCCTTCATTACTTCATATTACCCTCTCTATAATTTGTCTCTTTTTAGATACCCAAATATTACCTTGGCAACACATATACGACAAACACATTTCTCTGTTTTCCCCTCCTGGGGTTTTCAGTGCTCCCACACAAATGAAGCTCTCTGTGTCTCTAGGACAATGTGCTGCCCCTCTCTGCGAAAATCTCTCTAAATTGTGCTATTTACAATTGCCCAGGAATATAAATGATTTCTATGAGGCTGCTTTATCATATTTAAGATGCATGAACTTTCTAGTACTGCATCCTATCACGTTTCATAATACTGTAGAGTTTGGGGAAAAAGGAGTTAAAGTTTTTTGTTGGTTTTTTTTTTGTATCAGTATGCATAGAGCAGCTTTATGCACAGCAAATCTCTAGGATATTTTATTGCATAGTTTTAACATATTTGTACTACAGCAATACATTGAACTTCCTGAGCCTGCTCCTTCCAACCTTGGTTGTGTCAATACTGATTCCTCACCTTCCACTCTGTTGTGCTGACACTCTTATTGGTAAGACCAAGATTATTAGTTTACTAAGCCAGTATCTATACCAGGGACATAGCCCTACTTTTCTTGAAGAGCATACGTATGTATGAACAGATTATTTGACTGCATTTTTCTCCTTGAAGGAAAAGGAGCATTTGCTTTATTTGTACCAGCTCAGAATAACAAATTAAACCTTTTCCATTTAGCATACTTCAAATAAAAACTTTTCTCACTTCCTATCAACTGTGTGACTTCACAAACATTTTGAGATTTAAAAGGTATTTCCTGCTGAAAATATGCCTGTATTTTTCTTGAAAACATTTATTCCAAAATGCTTTCCATTAAAATAATGCTGCCATCCCTGTGATCCTTTACACTGTGATATGCTCATTATGTGGCATATACATATTAATCTATAATTAAAAGGGTTGGCTGTGAGATGTTTCTTAGTAAATATGCCTCATTTTCACCAACAGCTATGGAGTGTATATCCCTTTACAAGTGACAAGTCAAAACACAAACAGGAAAACATACATAGGCAATTATTTGCAACATAGAAAATAGATTTTTGTTTTGCTGTCAATGGATAGCAGAAGCCTTAATCTCCCAAACTAAATAGTGTGCTTAAATATAATGAGATAGCCACATCTGCATGTTCAAAAATAAAATCTTTCTTGCTTTGTGTCTAGGGATTTGAGATCTGCAGGTTTCCTGCCAGAAAAGATAGAAATGGATGTTAAGTAGACTGGAGAGAAAGAAAAAACTTTTCTTTCTGGGAGAAAGAAAAAACATCCTGTCTCAATATGTGCAATCTGATAGTTTTTTTAGTTAAATCATATGTTTTCCCAAACAAGAATGTTTTCCTTAACATAAAAGGGCAAGAGTATGCATAAAACAAGCCTTTAAACATACCTGTGTTGCTCTAGTCAAATCTCATTGTTACCTAGATGTGATGTATTAATAGGGAAAGTTTTTTTGCAACAAGCTTGCACATGATGAGCTTTCTCTCGTGCTATCAGATAAGTTTTTCTGTGTCCCTTAGAATTTTCTAGAGTTTTTAAACTTCCCTTCTGCACCTCTCCAATTTTGTCCACTTTCAATGTCCAAGTGTTAAAGACCCTCTCCCAAGAATTTCCACTCTGAATTGAGCACCTTTGCTTTCCATCAAGTCTTATCTTCAAGTAAAATCAACTTTTTATTAGATTTTGTGACAGTAATTCTTTGTACTTCAAAGAATAGCCTCCTTTAACCATACTGGATGCCATTTCTGCTGTGGACATATGAAGCCAAATTTTGGCAGTCCTTCCTAGACCTAAGCTTAGCTGGATCTTCTGGAATCAGAATTATGAGGTAGCTCTAATAAGGGACTTGAATGGCTAAAATATTATAGTGCTGTAAATTTAGATGCCAGAAGCCCAGAGCCCAGGGAGATCCAGGACCATGGGCTTAGAGTCTAGTCTTTTCTTTTACTTCACAGGGAGACCACAAGGCATTTAATAAGAAGACATCACAAGCACCCCAGGGACCCGAGCAGGTTTGTCAGACATAGAGAGCCCATCAGTAAAATGACCTAAGTACTGGGGTATGTCTAAAAGTCTTACTCTTCTTGATGCAGTAAGGCCTCCATCTAGCTCAGAACTATAGCTGCCCTAGAGATTGTATAATCCCAGGCCAGCATTTACCATGATAGCTTAACACTAAGGAAATTATCCCAGAAAATGGAAAACTTGAGTTTTAAACTTTCCAAAGCCCAGGATACTCCCTTCTAGGAGAATGGCCACACAGGAGAAACAAACGTACTTTTCATTTTCTTTTTTTCCCCTGTCTGAAGAATTCCAGATTAACATGACCATCTTATAAATCTTCAATTCAGGAGAAAAAATGCTGTGAAGGAAAACAAGATGTCCTTATAGAAAGGACTGTAAAGAAAAGTGCAATGCACACAGTACACTCCACATAAAATCAAGGGGGGGAAAAATCAATATACACATTGTTCAAGTACCACATCTATGTAGCTTGCTCTCAAGATCAGCTACAGGACAAAAAGTTACTGCACTCTAATCAGTATTCATATGAAAGTATTAACAGCGTAACTCAGGATCCTAGGAGACTGGAACACTTCTCAATTCCATCTTTTTAAAATGAGAATGAATTCTGTTTCAGTGTTAGCTTTGATGTATATCAGGCATTTGTTTTCCACATCAGTTAGAAGAAAACTATTTGCTTCAATGAATCTTAATGTCTGTATGGTTTTGGTTTTGTCTTTCACTAAATGACAAATATTTTCTTAGATGACAAATATTTTTTTAGGTACGTCCAGCCATATTACGGAAGCACATCTAAAAATATCCATATCCCTGCTATAAGACACATTAGAAATGAGGCTTGGTTTTGAATTTATATTATTCAAAGCACAACTACATTGAATGATCCCTTCTGTTGCACAAAGAATATGGCATAGTGGATGGGAAAAGTTAATAAATGGGGTTTTTTTATCCCAAAATGCAATTGGAAAGAGCCTTCGTTAGCACTCATGAAAAATTTTGTTTCACCAAAAGAACAGAATTGTATATCACAGGGGAATGTGGGGCTCATAAGCTAAAAAAATTCACTTCATTTGCTGCAAAAACAAATTGGCAAGTGAGCACCATTCAGCCAGCCTTTAAGACATTCCATCAACAAAATGTAGAGGAAACAGAGGAATGTGCAGTGAGCTTAAAATAAGGAGCACTATGTCCTTTTCCTTTTATCAAGAAATCATGTTACCTGAAAAGGTTTCTTCAATGTAAAGGATGCAAGGCAAGCTACTAGAGCTATTATAGATCCATTTCCATTGGAAGATCAAAGCAGCAACATAAAAGCAAGTGTCAGCTGAAGCATTTTCTTCTACTTTCAAGGTAAAAGCTACTGAAAGAAAATCTATGAAAATGCTTTCTTCTGACATGCTGTTTGCAATTATCCTGACTGATATTAACCTTGTTAAATAGCCATCAGTGTCTGCTCAAAAAGTGGAGATTTCTTCCCTGCAGTCCATCTAAAGGAGAGATGGCCAGTAGTGAAAAATTCAAGTCTTTTACTTTCTACTAAACATGATCAGATGCATAGACAAACTAAATATGAATAGATGCATAGAAAAGCATCGTTTATACTGGAAGTAGTTGCCTACTACTTCACATTTTAACCACTCCGTGATTGCTATTCTGACCAAGTCTGGTATATGCCTTGAGCTGATTTATTTTCAAGAGATACAGCTTTCTCCATTCATCCCTTACTGAGAAGGAAGATATACTTACCTCTAAAGAATCTGCCTTCATCTCAAACAACTTTCTGACCTGCTGTCCTCAATACTGCAAAGTGACGCAATGAAATCATCACAGCAAACAGTTCAGGCTTCTTTGCAAAGGTACAGTTCAACACACATGGTACCTAAGCACAACCCCAAGTTCACATTGTCTAAAGATTCCAGTGAAATCAAGGCCGAGTGCTCTACAGCCTCGTTCACAGGCAGCTCTTAAGACTCCAGTTTATCCTACTCCTGTGATAGGTTTGGTACCCAACTAAAATCAAGTTACCACCAGTAGGCTGGGGAGAAGGACATAGGTCACAGAGTGCTTGATCCTGTGATAACAAGACTCGTTAGCATTTTGCACAAATTCAGTAAAATGCTAAGAAACCTAAACCTAAAATTATATAAGGTATCGAAATCTTTGGTATGTGGTTCACTCAATTATGTTGCAGTATGCTTTGAACTGAGAGAGCTGGAGCAGTACCTGTGGAGGAGAAAAAGTGGTGGTGTTGAAAAATAAGAATTGAAAATGCCTAGGCTTAAAAGCTGAGACTGGGAAAAGAGGAAGAGAAAAGCAAGGTAATAGGCTATAGTCTGAGCAAGGAGGTTGGGCTAGAGACTGAGGCTGAGACACAGCCAAGAGATATGGAGCCTGGGACTGCTGGCAGAGCTTGTGCAGAAAGAGGCAGCACAGGGTAAGTAAGGAGAGGAAAAGCATAATGAGCAAGGGCATGGAAGGACCTGGAGTGAAAGTGGATCTGACAGACCAGGACAAAGCAGAGTCTTGCAGAACGGATGGAAGAGTTGGTGACTACTGGGTCATATTCCCTTTCAGAGACTCGGTTTTCCACAGTCCCTTGGCATTAGATAATGATGTGAATCTTCCATCAATGCACATTTCACCACTCTGTGAAATTTCCCATGGAGAAATAAAAGGAAAAAGGGAAAATACAACTACTGAGAACAGAGGGCCCTGCAATAGAGCCAGTTTTTTCAGACTTGCTGAGGAAACATGAGTGCAAATGAGGTACTGTATGATTAGAGCTCACCAGCGCCCATGTAAATATTTTTCCAAAAGCATTATTTCAGGACCAGAAGGTACGTTTGTTCACTTCAAAACAATTGAAATGCTCTCACAGCAGGATCTTTTGGTGGCTCCAAAACTGGAGGGCAGGAATGCTGAAACGTATGAACTGCCAGGACTCAAGAAGGTGGGGAACAGGCTGCCAGGAAAGGCTCCTCCCTTGGAAAATGGATTTCTGCAAATTTTCATTATCTGACAGAACATGCTGCCTTGAAAAATTTCTACCAGCTCAAAGCAAAAAGGGAATACTGGTTTTCTGGCTTTTTGACAGATCTAGTTATTTACCCAAAAATATTATTAAGGTATGGTTATGAAAAAACAGAGATGAGTAAGTAAGAACAGGAAAAGAGAGTGCCAGGAAAAGGAGGGTTGGCACAAGAGCCCAGAAAACCAGGTTGAAATTTCAAAGGCAGTCTAGCCTTTAGACTCACTGGAAAACTTTTGATTTTCTTTTCTTTAAAGACCTGCAGTATTTTTTAGAAAGGTTTGGTGTCTTCTACAGGGGATAGTTTAATGGCCAGCAGTTATGGCCAGTGTTTCTATTATCCAAGTAATCAGAAAAATGGCATCCCAGATTTATGGCAACAAAGATTTTTTGACTCTCAGTAGGATTTAGATGGAAGCAGGATGTGGTAAAGTCCCTTTCCAATGTTAACATTCTCACTTCTCATTCATTTACCAGTGGTGGGGCTTCAGCAAGAGTCCTGTCAAATGCATCCACAGAGAAAACCTTCCTCTCTCTATGCTTAATGGTCTTTCCTTTAATACAGGATTAGACAGTCCCCAGGCAGAGGAGATAACTGAACAAGGATTTCTCCCCATTTTTTGTGAGATCCCTGATCGTGGAGTTTTTGAATAGGAAGAACCATCTTCATCTTGGGAAGAAAGGTTTTTAAAGGAAAGATCTCACCTGCAAGGTAAAAACACATGCTCTTCCCTACTTGCAGCCCATTGCTACAGACTCTGAAAGAGAAATATGCATTCATGGGATCCTGAGGCAATCAGAGCTTGCAAGAAGCTTGTTGAAGTTATTTATTGTTCAGGTTACACAATGTGGGTAGATTACTTCAGAAATTTCATGAGTATGCATTAGTTTTTAATTAAAAAAAAAAAAAAAGAAATGGGGTTTGCTCAGCTTTGATTCCATTTTCTGATAAGACTAGGTTTTTCTAGTTTTCCTTTTATTTGTTTGGGATCATATATTTTTTTCAATAGTCAGCATCTGGTCACAGAATAGTGAACAGAAACCATTTATAAAAGCTAGCAATTCCCAGACTGCAAATACCATGTTACTCTGGTACTCTGCAACAAAACAACATTCCACTTCATCAAAATATACTGATGGGAGAGGGAAACCACAAGCAAGAGCAGAACCCTGAGTCCCTCACAAGGGAGAAGATGCAACAACAAAACCACAACTGCAAAATCCCACAGACATACTGTGCAATAAGGAGTGACAGTCCTGTGTCTTGTGAAAACGAGTAGTTAATAGACAGTGATTTGGAGCAATTTTGTTGTGAGTAATCAGCAGCCACTTAACAACTGGGATAGGTGGTTGTCGTGCCTCCTGCTCAAGGAGAAGTGGCTGCAGAGCCAGTTCAGAGAAGGGATCAGGCACCAGCTGTGATCTAACAGGAAACGAGCCCTGTGCTGTCTGATGACATTAGGCCCTAAGTAAAGCAAGAGTGTGGGATTTTTTGGTTTTGTACTCTTTTAATCCATGTCTGGATTCAGCATAAAGGGAAGTGAAAGAAATCCCAATTATCAAATCTTCCTTCAAGTGGTTTCATGAGGTTTAATGTATAAGCATTGATATTCTTTTAAGTATATCCATGTTAAAGTTAACTTCTTACAGTCTTGCATTTTATTCAAGCATTCAGCACCTGTCTACCTCTAATTTTGATTCCTTTTCTGAAAAGCAATTGCAACTTTTCATCTTGCTTTCTTACACAGTCAATGGTATTTAACGCAAACTAAGATGTGTCATCTCTTCAGGCTCTGGCTTGAAATAAATCAGCTGACCCTTTATTAAAAAAAAAACAACACCAAAAACCAAACCTCCTGCAGTTCAGGAGGGCAAAGGAACCAAAGCCCAGAAGAGATTTAGGATTTCTGAGCGTCTTCTCTCTCATGTGGGATGATGCTGGTCTCTACCAGCACTCATGCTGCCTGGGCTGGGGGAGCCTCCTTCCCCAGTCTCTGCTCCCCTAAACTGCCTAGGGAATTGGGGAGAATGTCTCTGCAAAACCAGACATCTTGGATCTGATCACTGTTGGTTTTTTTTCTGACATTACATTCTCACCATAAGCCAGTATTAATAACACTTCTTACCTGTGTGCCTGATAATGAATTGTTCTAATTTCCTGAGTTTCCATGCATTCATTCTAGCCCTCTGTTCAGATATAGTGTCACTTAGAAATTGAGCTACAAAGGAACTTTTAAGCCCTTTGGAAAAGATTAATGATTGAGAAGTAGTTTTCTATTTTTAATATTTTATTGGGGTCATCATTTAAGAGAGCATAGAACGTTATGTCTAAATCACACATTCCTGCTAAGCCAAACAAAGGAAACTGAGGGAGTATTGAAATCTCAGTTATGTAGATTTTTAGTGCACATAGACATGGGTCTCTTCCATGTACTCTTTAGACTTTCAGACTTGCCTAGATTACATAGTATATCTAATCGTTGGGTTTTTGTCTAAAGTATATAAATGGAAGCTGAAAGCAATGATGAAAAATAATTTATTCCCCTGTACTGTTAACGTCGAGTAATTGTGTTAACTATTTTTAACTTCCCCTTTTAAAAAATTATCCTTTTGTTATGTGTCTCCACATTTTTCCTCCCTGACTCCTTCCAAACAATTGCTCTGATGCTGTTGACTTTTTGTCCCAGCTTATGAGGGTAAACAGGAACTTAATGCATTCTACTGGTAGTGCTAGCTTTAGATAGAATTAGAATTCAGTGGTCGTTGGAGATCTTTTGGTATTTACATCAAAAGAAGATACCATAAAACTGTAGAGAAAATTGTAATCCTTTTGAAATCTATTGAAATCTATTTTGAAATCTATCAGTTTCACCACTGATTCCCATGGAGCCTGGATTTCACTCTCCTTATTGTAGAAACTGTGTTCTGTCCTGGTAACCTTCTCTGGGAAGTTTAAGAGCCATGGGGCATTTATGATATTACTTGGCAGAGCAGGATCTACAGTGTCTACCAGAAATTTAAAACAGGTAAGGATAAAATGCTTTCTTGGAGTTCTGACAAATAAGAAGCCAGAGCCATTGCAGCCCTTTCTTGCTTTAGGTCCAGCTACTGGGTGTCAAAGCAGAACAGGTAACCTATGCAGAAAAGTCTATAGCAGAATCTCCATTTTATCACACCATGAAAATCCAGTTTAAACACCACTTGTGAAATTCATTTCATGAAATTCATTTCGTAAAATTCATTTCATGAAATTCACTCACGAAATTTGAAATTACCCATTTCCAATGAGACAGAAAGAGAAACTCTTTATTTTTTTTTTCCTACAGGAATCTTTTATCTAGATAATACTATATTTTATTTATGTTCCGTAAGAGTTATGTGGTAGTTGGCAAAAATTCTGATGCATCAGTTTACATTGAGCATGAAACACAAAAAAGCCAAGAGTCAATGTCAGCACTGGACTAGTTTGTTCTGAGGGTGGATTCCCTCAGAGAATGTCATTATATTTTTTATTGCATCTTCTATAAAGACTTCTTGGAATAGTAGGTGTCTAGTTATTCCAATTGTTCTTGAAATTTAAGTAAATGTGCTGTATTCTAATAGTACTCATTTTTATGCTGGTTTTCTGGAATTTTATGTCCTGGAAATAAAAGTCACAATTTTTATATATGTATATATACATATATGAAAAAATGGAAGTGAAAACCAACTACATAAATGTGCAGCAGCCTATGGCAGATGTTATGATTCTGAATTAAATCTCTGGATTTCAATGGAAATTCTAAGTATATTATTGCTCAGAAAATTTCTAGAAGAATGGTGGTAAGTTAAGAAATCAAAATTTCTCAGAAAATAAGTTCATTTGTACTTCCAAAAAATAACTTTCATAATTCTTAATTCTTTTTGAGAAAGAAAAACTTTGTGTTTTGTCTTTTGGGAAAGAGGAAAATCAGACTGAGGCAATATTAAATATTTCTTTGCAGATTATTTCAAAATTAAAACAAAAAGAACAGAAATGGAAGAATATTCCATAGAATGCAAATTATGGTTAGAAATGTTTCAAATTTTTTTTAATATGTTATCTCAATAGAGCTCCAATCATTTTAAAACTGTTTTAGGCATTTAGCATGCTGAGATTCAACTGCTTGGTTTATTGCTTAGCCACAGCAGCAATGGTCCACAGGTCCGTAAGGACCTACATTTCTGAAAAAATAGGCTCATTTTCTTCATTTCACTCTTTCTAGCTTCTTCTCAGCTAGCTGACGGCTGTAATAGCTTGAATTGTAATACAATTTCAGGAGCTGTGTTACTCAAAACCTTACAAAAAACATGAGGAAAAAGTCTAGTATTAGACTGAGTCATCAGCTAAACAATTTATTCAGAGTGTGCATAGGAGTAGCTCAACTGCATTTCAAGTATTTAAAATACACATCTTTTTCAACTGCAGGAAAAAACCCTGGAATGTAACAAAAGGAAGGTCTGAAATACCTTATTTCCCAAAGCCTTATTAGTTATTCATGCACCAAAAGCTGGAATTTGTATTGTTTTTTGTATTCTGTAAAGTATCTGCTAGAGATGCCACAAAATCTGCTGCATTATTTAGGTGAATGCAGCCTCAGCCCAAGCTGGCCTGACAGAGAAAACAATTCCTGTTATCAATATATTAAGTGCTAAGTGTGGACAATTAAGGATGCCCACTATTCTGTCTGAGGGCATGTTCATCTGGAAGTTTGTCACTGTTCCTATTTGATCCTGCAAGAATGGCTTGCTGTTAAACAACACTCTGTTTCAGCCATCATGTATTTTATGGGGACCTTAGAACAGAAGAAGGAAAAAAAAATAGTTTTCATTTTAGAGCAAATCAGAAAAAATCTTGATTGGTCAGCCCAGGAACTTAAGTCTATATGGGATAAACAGAAAAATAATGTATGCAAGACTTAAACTTAGTCGTCTGTGTTAAAGCTAAACAAGATTTACCACTGAGAAAAATATAGGATTTGAGAACCTGGGAAAAAAAGAATGATTGAAATAAAATATATGGACCTGGAGATTCAGTCCTCAGATCAGTGTTTTAAAATAAGCTTAAATTCATTGAATTAGTCACCTAATTAAATTAATTGAAGAACCGAAATATATTTCCTGCTGTAATAGATTTTGTAATAGCTTCAGCTGAACAATTTATGTCCTCTGTTTGAGGCTTTTATGCAATTGATTGATGAGTGAACAGTTTTGCAGCATGATTGTAAACATGTGTAGCGGCTTGCATGATTTTATTGCAAAAGAATACAGTATTAATTTACTATGAGACTGAAAAATACAGAAAAACATTGTATTTCAGTTGTTGGCAGTTGCTATGGATGAGTTATATGAACACAGGGACCAGCATCTCTCCAAGAACAGTGGTAGCAGTTAGGAGACCCATCTGTGCCAGGCACTTCAGACTGACTGCCTGACAAAATCTGTTTTGAAGAGATAATTGTTGACCAGACATCAAATTCTCTGAATTGAATGAAAAGCCTCTCAATGTCATTAGGAAATTTGGAATCAGGGTTTTTGTTTCACTATTATATTTCAAACAATGTCTGTGGTCTATCACATTTCAGAGGGCAGTAATTCTTGGTAAATACTGATTTTTTTCATAAGGACAGTTTTTGTTCAGAATTCATTCTGCCCAGATTTTAGAACAACAAACTGTGATAAATGTAGTCTGTGTTAAATTAGTTCTATCCTACTCTTACACTCATTAGAAAATACATGAGTAGTATCACAGTAAATCCACAGTGCCATTTAACATCAAGAACTGCTCTACTTCGAGTTATGATCTCTCTCTGTCCATGATTGTTATTGTTCCTAGCAAGTTCTGAGTATTTCTCATGACTGTTTTAGTAATATTCATCCAGGAATCCATCGTCCTTGCTCATATCCCGCATCATTTGCACTCCTCTGAAACTGTAGCCAGTTTTTAAAGGGGATTCAGAAATATGTCTATGCTCCTAAAATTTTTATCACTGAATATAAATACAGTAATGGATTATTCAATTGAATCAGGAAAAATAATTTCACAATAATCTTGCAGGCTGTTTGGGAGAAGATCATGACATTTTAAAAATGACATTGCGTTCAGTATCCTAGACAAAAGAGTGGATAGCACTGCAGAGAAAATAAGACAAAATAAGAGCTTTGAGAAAATACCTTTCTCTGTTGTTTTCAAAACCAAAACCATAGGATCATTTTTGGGTTGGAAGGGACCATCTAGCCCCAGACTTCTGCATTGAGCAAGGGCATCCTCAACTACATCATCATGTCGCTCAAAGTCCCATCCAAAACAAGAATTAAAATAAAAATGAGAGGAAAACTACTATATGACATGGTCACATACAAAACTCAATTTTATATTGAGTTTTAATGTAGTTTCATGTTATCACAGAAAACAAATTATTAGAGGATTATTTATCAATGCAGAAAACTGTAACAAACTTAGGATATATAAGCGGTAGCAAAATATGGCAGCTTATCATACTAGATCTACTTCAAGAAAAGAAAATAACAGTCTGATAATATCAATGCATTCTATATCCACAGAAAAATGAATCATTGCTGCTTCACCAACTGATCATTTTGGAAAACGCAATTTCTAACTGATTGCAAATTCTAAGCAGAAAGTACATATCAGGTGCCAAAATACTTCAATAATACATCATTCTAGAGCTGTGGATGAATGACTGAATTTTGACAAGTCAAAACACTCAACAAAACTGGAAAGATACTGAAAAAGAGGGAGAAAAATGGTCCAGAATTTAAAGTACTGAGCTGTTAGTCTGTTCTCAGTTCTGCCACGGACTCCTGGTTTGACCTTTAGCAAACAGGTTTGTCATCAGCTTTCCCAGGTGTTAAACCAGACCCCAAATGCCTCAACTCTCCGTTCATACAAGAAAAATGATCCTTCCCTAGAAAGTAGCTGTGATGATGCATTATGAGAGGTTTAGACACTGTGGTGATGAGCACCATACAAAAACAAACTACAGCAAGATAAAGCTTGTACTGTCAGTCACCAAACTGTGAGGAGGTGTTTTTCAAAGTGACATTTTCTTATTATTTACTATAAAATTTGGAAATTTTGCTTCTCCTTTCAACTCTACAACTGTTATACACTAAGCATGTAAACACAGACTGCTTAGAAATAAGAGTAAATGTGCAAACTCAGTGATGTCACGCATTGCTAAGATTCAGGCCTCTTCCTTTGACAACTGAGGAGAAATAGAGGGCAGCTCTGGCCAAAGCAAGAGACAAAGACTCACCCTGAAGCAACCTGGCAGACTTAACTTGCGTCCTATGTCAACTCTTATTTATATAAAACAGACAAAATTATGTGTTACTTATGAAGTAAATCTGTAGATCTCATTGACAAAGGATGCTGTAAGTGCTAACGTTACATGAGTACAAGGATGAAGAAACAGATAAAAGAGAAACCCACTGAAAACACAGAAAGAAGCATCCAAATATCAGAGAGCTAAAATAGTTGGAAGCTGGGAAAGGACACCTTCTTGCATAGTTCTTGTTTTTGCCTTGGCACCGACATATAGTACACCAGGAACATGATACTGACTTCAAAAGATTTTCAGATGGACTAATTAAAGCCTTTCTTAAGGCATTTCAGAACAAATTTTCCAAGACACAACACGCTTCTTGTTGCCAAGACCTAAACCACACTTGGCTTCAAGGAGAATATTCATGGTGATATGCTTAGGCTTCACCACAAAGGTCAAGAGTTTCAGCAGAAATCTTCATTCCCACTGACTGGTGTTCTACTCTTTCTCTTCTAACACAGAAGCCTACATTTATGAAGCCATCCTCTTTTTTGAAATAAGGACTCTGTTTTAATTAATCAAAGGAGACAGTCTGTATTTTAGAAAAAGCATGATTATCCAGTGATGAAAATTTCCATGTCACAGACAAATACTCTGTCATGTTACATCAGAAAACTGCACATCTCACACAATCCCTATTGAGTTTTACTTCTCCAGGTATCACATTTACCTCAAGAGAGAGGATAACAAATATATGACCTAAAAAATGACACAGCCATTAGCTCACAAATGGAGGAAGAGTAGGGAACTACAAAAAAAAAGGTGTATGGCCACGAGAAACACAAACTCTTAAAGTTCATTTTGTGTTCAGCACATCCTATAGAAAAAGCAGTACTTTTCAATCAGAATAGTTAACACCTTTGGATTGAAACTTTTTACTGCTTGTCAAAACATTCATAGAATAAGAACTCATACTTTGGCAAACTCAGCTTTTAAGCTTCTATAAGTCTTTTCTTCTCAGTAACCCCTTGTACCTCCCTTTGGTGATCCACACAGCCCAGCAATCAGGGTCTGAAATGCAATGCAAGAGCTAAAGAACGTGCCTTCCCCTTTTGGCAAGTTAGTGAGCTTGCACAGAGCACAGGACAAGGAATACAGCCCTGAGCAGCAGTCCCAGCGGTGTGAGCATACATAGTTTTCATCAAAACACTTGAAGTTCCAGCAAAATGCTACTTTTGTGATCTCTGTGGAAAAAAAAAAATCAAAAATCAAAATTTTATTCATGAAAAATACCAACCAGAATAGCTATTTTCCTATCAACTACAGTAAACATTTATGATTGTAATAATTTAAATGTCAATATTTCATGCTATTAATAACATCAGCATTTCAGGCAAAACATGAAGTGACTAATCCAAGTCTATATAAGCAGTAACTCTGAATCCAGTGCTTACTCCTGCCCCAGAGCTTATTCTGCTTGTACCCCCATTGGTATTCAGGAACTGCCACCTGAAGCAGAGGTTCAGGAGGGATGTATCCACACACATATTTTTAAAACTCTCATACTCTCTGCATGCTGATTGCATCCTTTCCTGATGAGTCTATCCATACTCCTGAATTTTAGATCTGAAATTATATTCATTTATGCTTATGACAACATGAACAGGTTTCTATTCACAGAAAAGAAACTGGCATCCCATTCCTCTCTCTTCACACAGGTTTCACTGAAACAGCAGTGGTAGAATTGGCTGGACAGCCCTTAATTCCACAGTAGCTACTTTGCAATCATATTCTTTTTTAAGAGATTACCTTCACCATGGCATCAAAGCTATAGCATTTTTGAAATTCACAGTATTCTCAAGAAATAACTGAAATTATTTCAGTCAGTAATAAAGATGTTCTTTTTTTAATGACAGCTCTGCATGATCCAAAGTGAAAGACTTTCAGACTCTCGTCTAAATCGTTGCATGTTCAAGAAGTACTTATTGCTTCCTTTTCTCCTCAATTGGTCTCATAGGCCTTCATATTTAGGGCACTCGTGAAGTAGCATCAGCTATTGGGAAGGGATGTCATCATCCACTCATAATTGATGCTCATGGGATAAATGACACATGGTAGCACCTGCTGGAAAGATCACCCTCTCTTTTCCTTAAATCTATTTATTTTGTGCTTCATTTCCCCCTCTAACTAAATAGTAATAGCAATACTTCTTTGCCATGTTTAGGCAAAACGTTGAAACACAAATTGTTTTTTAAAAGCATAAAAGTCACTCAAAGTGAGTAAAAGGAAAAGGTGTAAATTACGCTTTGATGTACATGCCCACAGTGTGCAACATCAGACTAGTAGGTGTCATTCCACCTGCAATTCTCTACGCAGTGCAAGTAGTTAGAATTATTCATTTTACTGAGGTGAGAATCAAATGGAATGAAAATTCCCTAGTCACTGGGAGGGTACACAATGATGAATAGAGCAGAAATGGATTTCAGTTCTAAGCTTTTTGCATTTACTTTTAGTTATGCACAGATAAGTATGCACAGATGTATTTATGTTTTATGTTTATATGTGTATGCTAAAGCAAAAAGAGAAGTTTAAAAAAACCAAAACAACATAGCAGAAACATATGAACCATCAACATAGGGGTATCAATTAGGATACATCTGTTAACATCAATGGATCTGTGCTCAAGATCTGGCTCCAAGTGAAATTTGCAGTTGGAAAACTGAAACACCAGTGTTTCACAAAGCATATCCATGCACTTAGCTTGCTGGTTATTTAATTAGAGCATCAGGAAGGACTCAGGAAAAAACACAAACCATAGAATTTCCTCTTGGGACTGATATGATCAACACCTTTGATTTCTGTAACTGCATGGCACATGAGTAAATCCTTTGCATTTCAGCTCTCTGCAGCGGCAGCTCCTGCACACAGTGGCATCATCCTCAACCAGGAGCATATTTCTTATGGGAGAGCTGTGCACTCCCATGTATATCTATCTCCAAGATAGCCTTGTAGGTACTGTAGATATTAACTGTCATGAAAGGAGTCTAAGGATTTATTTGTGTTCATTTTGATTAACACAGTGTATAATCAATAAAGCTAAGACTCTCCCACAAAACAGTGAGCTTCATTCATAAGTCTTGAAATGATGGTTATAAACTTATAAAGTATTGCTTAATATCAGCAGATAAAGAGCAAAGCAGTTAGTCATCTTCCCTTCAGACGAACTGCTCCAAATATCCCAAACAACTCAAATGCTGAGCCCAGATGACTGTATTGACTCACAATTCTCCATCTGCTGAAGCTAAAACATTTGAGTTATTGGATCTTCATCTATATTTAGGATTTTGGAGAATTTAGACAGTGTTAAAGGCTACTTCTCTGCTAGTAACAGTATCATAACTCAGCCTGGTGTGAGAAAATACCTGTGTCTCCATTCATACAAGCAGGAGAGGACTATCAAGCTGCATCATCATATGATTTCTAGGGTTGTTTTCTATACATTTGACTGTTTATGGAGCAGAACACTGAAATATCTTGTTTAAAAAAACGCTCTTATCTTGCAAAGTCCTGATGACTCACTAGGAAGGCATTAGAAAAAAAAAACTCAGCCCAACTCTTAAATAAAAATGTACCTGTACATCTCGATTCCTCTAGCAAACATGATCTGTGACAGCGAGCTCACCCGTTGTCAGCCTAGCCCCACAAGTGATCACATGTGATATGATATGCTATGTTCTACACACAGCTGTAGAACCTCCACTGCGCCACTCCCATCTAATTTCTAGATGGTAAACATGTTTCAGGATCAATCACACTAAGCTACACAGTCCACTTAAGACTGGACTACCTTGGGACCACTGGCACATAATTGCTAATTAAAATTTAGGCAACTGTAAAATAAAAGTTCAAGGCTTCTGAAATGTGAGTGCCTTTCGAGTTTGAATGCAGCAGAGAAGAATTCATTGAAGATCATATTTTGGATGTTGGATCCTCAAACACATACCCTATTATTAGCACTAGTACAAGATCACAAGATTAGGGCTAAATTTACAAAGAACTGATTTAAAATGAAAACTTTTATACAAGTATTATGTAATATATTTTGCCACTAGGAAAAAAAGAAAAAAGCCTAATTAAATAAATTCAAGGAAAAGGAGAAAAGATTTTCAGTTATTTAAAAGAATTGGAAAAGGAGTGTAAAAAACAACCTAAATGTTTTTATTTCCATTTTTGTTTAATAAACGTTAAACAAGTTTGGTTTTGAAATGAAAGCCATTCCTTCATTGTAAATATCGACCAGCTCTGATCACATATTTGTTTGAAATTATTCCCACAGCAATTGCAGCCATGAGCTGAAAAGTTCTGGTCTTGTTTGTAAAAAGGCTTAATAGCTGCAAAGCTCCTCTGCTTTACCCAAATATATTTGTTAGTCAAATAAAATGTAATTGTTGTCCCTACTAACCATGATAACTGGAACTCACTACCTTTTCTGCAAGAAGTTCTGAGATGCATAAGGAAAATGTACCTCTGCTGTACAGAAGTCACACAGAAATAAAAAGTCCAAAAAAAGGAGAAACTATCCTAAGGTAGTGCCTGTACCTGTCTCTCCATTATGGGGAAAGCTGTGACATTTAGCTTCAATCAGACAGCGTGATATTTAGAAGGCCAAAATAAAGCAAAACAAATTGTAGCACATACCTTGTGCACAGAGCGTGCTTTGACAGCCAGAACATGCTGGCAGGATTTTGTGCCACACCAAATTACTCTCTAGAGTGATATGACACTGAATCACTGTGTACAGGGGTTGTATTAACCAAACCTCGACATCTTTATTCATGCAAATAGTATCACTGCATTTAAGGAACTATTCATATGCATAAAAATTGGAGGAGCCAGGAAGATGCCCAGTCATTTCTGCAGGACTTTTTTATTTTTCTCTTCAAAATTTGTGGAGTTTTTTTATATCATAATTCTCTTATCACATGTCCTTGGCAAATATTATTTCCAAATACTACTAGAAGTGCTCTCTTCAATTAGGAATAAAACCTCTCAAACATAGACATGAAGACAGCAATATAGCTGCTCAGAATAAAGTCACTTCATAACCTCATTGTATTGCTTCTACAGTCTAGGCTCAGTATCAGAAATTAACTTCACTCTTGATAGCAACACACAAAATGTGTTTAAAGATTTTTGTCAGCACATGTACTATCATTGTTACAGCTTCTTGCTTTGCATCAAAAGCTCAGAGGACAGCTGATGAACCCTTAGCTTTTCTGCACTTGCTGTGGAGGAGGTGGCTCACAAAGCCCTTTTCCCCCACTGCAGAGCTATTCAGGAGTCAATTCCCATGAAGGACCATGTTTCATATTCAACAGCTGGCTGCAAACTGCCTTATTCCACTGATGGTATGATTTTTGACTTATTTTATTCACAAGTGAAATGAAGCACACTGGGGCCTTGGTTCTCAGTTGCTTAGTCATTCACCACTAGGATTCATGCGGGCTTCTTGGTTTAACTCATATCTGACAGAAAATTAAACCTGGCTGAAAGGAGTTAAGAAAAAAGTCCGGAGTTTTCCTTATGTTTTTGGCTCCTGGTGCACATCACATCTCCATTCAAGAAGGCAGAGACTCTGGAGGGTAAGGTAGGAGCCGATCTGTAGGGAATCAGTTCATCCCAAGCACTTTCTGAGGATATTGAGCAGAGATGGAAGAAGAAAAGGTATCAGACAATTGGTGTCATCACTGGATGCAGAATGACTATCTGCATTTGCAGGCCCTTAAGACTCTATGCTATAAAGCAGCTTCTTAGCACTGATGTCCTTGGCACCATGTTCAGAAATGCCAAAAAATAAGCTTATATTTATATATTTAATGTATCCAGTAGACCTCATGGCAGGAGAGGGGGTAAAAAGTAACACCTCCCCACAAAGATTATCTTCTTCATTTGGGAACACAGATTTTCTAGGACACTACAGCTTTCACTAGCCACTGTGCAGAGGCATTCTCCTCACAATTTCATTTGTTCCAATATCTATACAACCAAGAGCATATTCTACAAAAAGTACTATATCCCTTCAAAAAGACAATCATACTAAGAGCATGCTGGCTTTTTATATAAATAAGGTGGAAAGTTGGTGAACAGAATTGGGAATCTAACATTTATTGGTTAGATATGGCTTTTCCTCTCCTCTCCTGTGAAAAGGAGTTGCGTTATTCTAGAACATGTTTGAAGGTTTGCATCTCTTTATAAAGTCATATAGCTATACTGATAGGTTCTGTACTAATCCTGGCTTGTTTGTGTTTCATTTGATTTTTGTTTAAAACATGGCATACTACATATTTTCTTGAAAGTTATGTGCAGCAAAGAAACTTGTAGTATCCCACCAAGACAGACTTGTCCACAGGCAGCTCACCACATAACCACAAAGCTTCTCAGTGTTCATCAGACCACTATCTAACCATACAGCTAAAAAGAAAATAAATTTAAAAAAATAAATTTAAAAAGCAGGTGGTCACGTGGGTTTGAACCAGTCAGGGAACATTACAATCTAACATACTCATTCTCCTGGAAAGAAAGGAAGTTTAGGAAGGGACAAAACAAAATAAAAATCTGTTGGCAGATATGACCAGATGTAATTACTAGCGATAGTCAAGCCATAAGCAAAACCAACATTATACTGGGAAAATATGACAAATAATTATACATTTATCCCAATGAATACATTGCACATCTATCCACTCAAGGTATTTTATAATGGCCTTTCAATTCATACTCTTGAAAGTAACATTGCACTCCTGAAACAATGAATAGGGATATTTTTGCTCAGTTGAGTATCTATAAAATTATTCACATACTGCAACCAGACATCATTCTCAACTACACAGTATCAAGGGCTAAATACTAACCCCAATGCTCAAATTCACCAATTTCTTCTCCCAGATTCTGAGTGCTATTTTGGCTTGGAATGATACCTACCACTTCAGGGTTTAATTTATTTTCTTATTCAGTTATCTTCTTTCTCACAAAAGTGGTTGAAAATACACAGCCTCTTTTCTGAGGTAGCTTCTCTGGCATAATTGAAGAAGATGCTCCAAAGAAGTTGACTTTTTCAAAATATAATTCACTTCCCTGCATATATAACCAAAAGTCTGTCTCCTGCTTTCCAGAGGAATATATGAACCTTGGAGAGAATAAATTGTTTTTGGTCAATGTGACTCTCAAGCTTCTTGATACAGCCGAGGTGGGAAAATTAACTGGTGGGTTTATATACCAACAAGCACAGACTGGTCAAATAGAGGCTTTCACAAGTCTGGAGTCTGACTTGCCCTGCCTTGCTCCCTGTGAATAACAAGAAAACAAATGGAAAGACAGCACTGAAGACCTGAGCTGATGGCCTTTGCCAGCCAGTTTGCAAAAGAGTATTAGAATGCTGAAATAGGAGACGGAAAAGGCTCGTTCCTTTTTGGAGCATTCAGCAGGACAATATTCATCACTTGCACGATTACTGCTTGGCTGGTACCAGTGTTCATATGAACCCTCACAGAGCTCTCAACAGCCTGTGACAACATAGCTTTTATAATTCAGTAAGGAAAAAAAGCTTTATGCTGGTACACCTACAGCTGCATCAGCTACATCAGCACAGCAGTGAAATATTTAGGCAGAGAAAGAACAGGACCAACAAGTCCAGTGAGTGAGTGGTTAACAGCATAAAAACTTAACAGTCCCCAGAAGAAATGAAAGTGTTAAAATAGAAGCTTGGTAAATATAAGACAACGAAAGAAACCAACATGAGTTCCCCAGGTTCAAATAAGGCAAACAAGTATTTATAGAATTAACCTTATTACAGAGACATTGTCACTTTAAAAATTAATCTAAACCAAAAATAAGTATAGCAATCAGTGAAGACAAGAGTTATCAATTAAACATAACAATTAATTCCACAGAAGTGCCAACTCTTATTTTTACATTTTTCTGTAGTGGAGGGCCAGGTCATATATGTATTTTCACTTCAGTTTACAAAAGATTTACTTCAACACACTATTGATAGTCTCTACCAGATCAAGTCACTCACTCTCGGTATTTATTCTTTATTAGGCTTAGCATGTACATTCAACTTTATAAAAAATGAATAATAGTACAGAAGTCAGAGAAATGAAACAAACTTATGATAGGAAACCCCAACTCACATGTTTCACAGAAGTATTTTCAGCTCAATCACTGCAGAACAACATTTTGTGTACAATCTTTCCTACAATGTTTTTCACCACATGGGATCTTTTTTATTTAAAAACCTCCAAACCTTTAAAAATAGATCTTTTAAATAAAAGCTTGTCAGAGTGAGGATCCTGCATGCTAATCCAGTACCTGTATTTTTGATATCCTAAGCCATGCTGCAAGGAGAATTAAAAAAATTTTTAAAAGCTTAATTCTTTCTAAAGGGAAGTATGAAGGCTTCATATTACCTACGACACTGTGAATTTTGTTTCAATCTCTATTAAAAAATGTAGTAAAGAATTTCATTACTCAAATTAATCAGACTTCAGTGACTGCATTCACGAGGAAACTACAGCATACGAACAGCAGGATCATAATATGACACAGCAGAAAATCTGGCGAATAATTACTTGCCCCACTGCAAACAGTGGCACATGTCCAGATGCATATGGATACTGATTCTGTTTTAAGCTCTGGGTACCAAGAATCTTGATAGTTTTAAACATTCTATTAAATGCCCACTTAATCTTAAAAGGAGAAAACTATCTTAAAATCATTGAGTTTTTCCATGGCGCTAGCATTTTGTCCCTTTACCAATTCATGTGTTTGCTTTGATAAACACTATGGGGAATCTCACCATGAGCAGAAAGATGGGTTAAAGATAATTCCAAGGAGTCTGTGCACAACTAAGCCTCCTGAAAATCCTGAGCCCTGGCCACAATGGGCATGCTGTGCAGTGGGTACAGGCTGAAAGCCAACACCACTAAAATGCAAGTTGCAAAAATGGTGACGCAAACCTACAGTTTACTAGTGCAGCATGGAGAATAATTGGCTTCAATAAGATACACCATTGCCAGCAAGTCAGTTTTTACTGTGTGGATTAAAGCATCATTGCCCCAGGACAGTTAGTTTTGCTTGCTCTTTGCATGTTTTGGCTCCTCGGCCAATGACTTCAGATTGAGGTGGGACAACAGCACAATGCAAATGGGACAAGATGAGAAGCAATGAACTTCAAGAGATACACAACTAATTGAGAAATTAATTAACTGAGAGTCCTTCACTTCCAGTACTTTCAACTTCAGGCCAGCAGAAAGCGTTGCTAAACAAGTGGTGTATTTCTTTGAAATGCAACAAGCATCATACTAGCCCCCTCACCAGATACTTCTATCCTTTTAATTCAGCTACATCTGGGAGAAGGTTCAGCCAGACTATAAAGTGTCCCTTTTGGATATTAATTCAGTGAAAATGAAGAAGGATTTGGGACCACGCAGATAATGTTTCAAATCCCGAAGAATTTGGAATATATATTCCTTATTGATGGCTGTGAAGCCAAATGGGCTTCATTTGAATGGCTTGTCCTGTACACATATTCCTTGGAAGACTTCAACTGTGAAATAAGGATGCTAATATCTATGGCACACACACAGAACTGCACACGAAACAGCTGGCCCTCCTATGGCCTCTGAATGACTCGAAGCTGAAAGTAAGTCAACTCTTTACTGAAGTGGGCTATTTCCGAGGTAGTACTTCTTTCATAAGGCACAAGAGATGTTAAGATCTGGATGTTTCGTTGAATATGTATCACATGATATGAAAGTGACTCAGCATGGCATGACTCCCTGCTAGAACAGGTACAATCACTGAGCTGCTTCAAATTTGTGCTGAGGTGTGAGCGAGTTACAAATTAGCTCTCTATTATTAGACACAGAGGTTATCTAGTAAGGATAATAAATGGATACTGCAATCAATATTCAGATATTGCATTGTATTATTGTAACTGATTACAGCTATTGGCCTCCATGTCTTATCTGTGATGACTACTGTCATTTCCCCTTTATATTATAATAATGTAGAGTCTGGGCTTGCAAAGAAATCTTGAAAGAGGCTCACATTTCAAGAGAAGGTACTTCAGCTTTTAGTCACCAGCCCAGGTCTTACTATATTGTTTTTTATTTGCATAGGGCCAAACCTCTTTCTGAAACATCTGAGTCTCCTCCTATACAGCTCTGACCTACCTCCAAGGCAGCATAGACTCTACTCTACTTAGCCATGCCTTGGGATGATACACCAGACACATTAAAACACAGCAAGTGAACTCCCACAATGTTGATAGACTTCTCTTTCTTTGACAGCAGAGACTGCTATGAAAAGACTAAAGAATGCAATCAGAAAATAATTAGGATTATTAGTCTAATTACTGCATTCATTTTCTAATGCTAATAGCTAAAGGAAGGACTAATTGTTGTTTACTGTGGGATGAACATTTAAACTGGTCAGAGAAACAGGGAAAAACTATTTTTTACCATTTGGAATAGATGTCAACTGCAGACACATGTACATTTTAACACTTTAATTTTTAAAAGGACATAGTATCCTATTAATAAAAGACACAGAAAATCCACACATGTAAAATTACAAAATATATGGTCACAGGAACCTCAGGGCACAGTTCAAATGCAGTTTAAAAAAACTCAAAAAACCCCTCAAAGCTTCAATATCATGAAATGTTGACGAATACATGCGGTTCTTTCAATTAGCCTTTTCCTGTTCCTTTTTAGGGTTCATATTTACAGGCTTCTTTCAGTCAACCAAAAAGGTTTAAAAAATAACTCTTTTTGAATGTGAAATGCTATTCATCAATTCAGGAATAAGAACTTCAAAAATAACCCACCTAAAATTGTGACAGTTGGCAGTACTGCAATCAAAAAAACTTTTAAAGGCATTACATGCCCATTTACATTTTCCCCTTTTCTACTGAGGAAATGTGATGAACCTGGTACATCAAGAAGACCACAAGAGGTTGTAAATATTTAACACAGTTTTGAACTGTAGCCAGCTTCAAAGTTCAACTGAAGTTAAGCTTAGAAACAACAGTGAAAAGCTGATATAAAGCTAAGTATATAAGCAAATGCTGAAAATCTAGACTACCAGCTATCACTGTAGAATACAGACTGCAAAAGTAACATTCAAAGCCTATTAAGAACACAATATTAAACAGTAAATTTGCTAGAATAACATAAAATCAGAGAACAGAGGACTTGTGGTTTATCCACTTTATCTGTTTATGTCATCTGCTATACTGCAGCTTAATACAAAAGTATAGAAATACAAGAATAATAAATCAGTACCTACTTTATATAATAAATAATCTTTCTATATAAATTATGAAAATACAGCTACAGTAAAATCAGTGCAAAAATGTCCAAAATATACTGAAGGATCACCAAGAGCTGCCTCCCAGAATGTGCATCATAAAACACCCATATTTCATTTAGTATATCAAGTGCTGACAAGAATAAACAAATGCACAATGCATATCCTTAACTGTGCCATTCCAAAATTACTGCTATTTCCAATGTCAGACAAATCAGGTTAAAACAACACGTTATTTGAACCACACACTTCATTCTTTCTCATTACTTTACTGAATTTTACATAACTTCCTCTTCCCTAATTGATACTTTGAATGGAAGTTGCCCTCATATGTCCTTGTTTGCAAGAGCAGCCCTTTTAGAATTCAGAAAGTTCTTTTTCTTTTTCCTTGGAGAATGATGTGAAGCAAGTGTTGGATCATTTAGCTCACGGAACAAAACTACCTTCTCCCCTGTGTCTAACAGCTCTATGGTTTCATTAGTTGTAGTGTTCAAAGAAACAGGTGGATCAGACTGTTCCACAGGAGGATATGTAGGTGAACATCCAAGATGAAGGAATGCTGCTTTTTCTAAGAGAGTACATTGCTTCTTCTGTACCAAGCTACATAAATGAAAAAAGAAATTAATTGAAAAATGAAGACTGGGGCAAAAAAAAGCATGACTTCCTATATCATATTCTGACATAGAAGTGGTGACTTTGGAAGCTAAAGAAAATTATATTCCAATAGACAGAATTGTAGTTTTCATGCCAATTCCCAATATTTTAAGTATCATTTTATGAGATACAAAATTGCAAAAGGAAAGGTAACCTTATAATAAACAAACATAGGGAAGATGAGCACTGCATATGAAAAATGTGAGAATTTTATGAATACGTATAGAAAAATCCTTTTAGATATTTACTATACTTGCTTATTATGTGTAAATGTTTTAGGAAGCACAAACACCAAACAGCAGAACAGTGTTAGAAAATGCATAATTTATGAACCTATTTTCTGATTTCTAACAGTTGCTAGAAGAACCTCTGGAGATTAAATAAACTGTAAACAAAAGAAAAACGTGTAAGTTTGTTCCAGTTTTCTCCTTACCTGTCTTTTCTCTTTTTTAAAGAAGGGAAATTTTCTAAACTTCTGTTTATCAGATCTTGCCTTACTTTGTTCTCCAGTGCTTGCCACAACTCTTGGTTCTTCCTGAAGGGGCAGAAAAGAAAAAAAATACCAGCAGCAAATCCCTAAATACTCACTTTTTCTCCCTGATTTTAGCTACCAAACCCATGACAGCAATAACATGAATATGGTCAGTAAGAGTGTTCAAGTATTTTTGCTGCCCTGCCACATTATTTAAATCAGCTAAGATCACACCTCTGGGCAAGGTCCCAAGGACACTTATCTTTTCCTTCACAACCCACACCTGACAACTACAGGGATCAGTGTCACAACATCTGCTTTTCTCTCCTTCCCAAGTCACGGAAGGGACTTGGGAGAGCAGGTCTGGAGGCATCTCTCAGTCTTAGCCGCACAGATATTCAGCTGATGTTAGTGGGGCTACACTGGAGTAGAAGGCTCTGAGAGTCTACCTGTCTCTGAGAGTAAAGGGAAAAACACTGGCCACTTAAGACTTCAGTAATGAACTATAAAGGGACAGGCTGAAACTTCCACTGGTAGAAAGGATACTAGAAAGGATAGCCTCCTTTATATCTTTAGGAGCTGTACCTAAAAATTCATATGCTATGAATACAAAAAGTGGAAGGAAAATATTTTAACAAACTCCAACAGAAAGAAAATGATCAGAACAAGATTTATAGATCTAAGAAATAACCGTTCAGTTAATGAATTTGTAAAATGTATTAACTTTTTATCAATCAATTTATTATAGTTAAAATACTTTACAAAATAGGATAGCAGTTTCAAAGCATTTTTATCCCACAAAATTACTTCAAAACGAACTTATATACCTGTGATTTTTTCTATTGCTGTCAATCTCCTCGTCCAGCAAATACATGCACATGTAAAGCAATAATCTTGTCTTGCAATCGTACACCAGAAAACAACACACTTACCTTTTCTTAGAGCTGCCAGACTCATCTGCATTACTGTCACTTTGAGCACCACCATCTGAATATTTACTGATGGAATCAAGGACAGAAAGAACCTCACTCTGTGAGCTGGAGGGCAGCAGCAAGTTCAGGACTCTGTGCAACATCCCCATTGGCACCTTCGTCAGTTTAGCTAAATAACCTGCCAGACGGAGCTCCTAGAGGATTAACAAGTAGAAGACAGATAAATTTACCATTGAAAATAAACGTTATCCAATTTTAATTGCTATAATTAAATTATACAAACCAAAAAATATTATTGAAAATCATTTTAGTAGTGGCAATTTTGGTGTCAAGCAGTTACAGCCCCATGTTCACGGTTTTACTCACACCATATATTACGGTTGTCCATTTAATTTGAGATATAGGCAATGTAAATGTTAAATAACCAGTTGATTTTGGCATATTTGCTTAGGGCATGTACTCAATGCCCTTCAATCAAAAGTCATAATGCAACCATTTGTGAGCATGTAAGACTTAATTTCTTGATTCTACTATTATGAAGAAATCTTTTCAAGATAGTGAAGAAGCAATATGGTATTCCTCAGTCTGTAAAATTGGAGGGGGTTGAAGAACAGCCTCTAAAACCTAATAACAACATTTACAACATTTACATGTTGTCATGGTTGATCACTTAATTGTTCAGCTTAACACCAGATTCTGTGATAAGCTCAGGGAACAGCTTGTAACATTCGTTAAGAGGTAAAGGAAACATCTGGGTTTGGTTTGTTGATGTTTTTTTATTTCCAAATGTCCTCTCCTTTTTTGGCCCAAAGGTCAGTAGTAAAGCATACTCATTCATATAATCTTCAAATAGACTGAGTTCAAATTTAGTTGTTCCCTAGACACTCAGCCAGCCTCATTTCCTGCCCCCCTCCAAACACCAAAATCCCATTGCTGTTCTCTGCTCTGTTGTCAAAAATAATGTGTCCCCAAGGGCTTCTTCTCAGATCTCTCATGCATATCAAATATGTAAAGTCTACAATACTGAGACCTACGTTGAAAGAAAAGAATAGAGCAAATTAAAGCAAGTTAAATGCTTCGAAGAATGACAGAAAAAAGCTGGTTTTGTCTATTCAAATCATACATGTACCTCAGGTACCTGAAGTTAGGGCAAGATGTGCCAAACACTCAATATGATTCATGACAGCTGAGCCATCACTACTCTGTAATTCCTCCTATAAGCATTGATGGAGGAGATGACTACAAAGCCCATATCACATAAAAAGCCCAGAAAGTCCCACCATGTAGGAAGACAGCCAGTTTCTTTGTCCACCATGGATTCAGAATGTCACAGTTTATATTTGAATCCTGCGTCTTTTTTGCATGACAATTTTTCAGAGGAGGGAATGACCTAGGAGATCCCTGTATTAAGTGACTCTTCCTCTTAGAAAGAAACAAAGCAGTCTTAAAACAAATTTAGATAGCCACTCAAAATAAAGAAATTGATAAACCTCATTTTCCCATACTTGTTCTCCAAGCAGAGAACTCCCCTCCAAAAGGTAGGAAAACTAATGACTGGGTTCTTTAGTGTTGTTACAGGTTTTCCATGGAAAGCACTGAAACCATACAAAATTAGCTAACAAAATTCTGAAACTGATGAGAAGTTAGTAAACTGGTGCAGTTCCTAAAATGTCCAGCATTTTCAGCCCAAACAGGCACCAGAGTTGGACACTAAAAAGATGTCTGCTCAGGCTACTTAGGGGAAGAAATTATTTGATTCTTCTCAGGAGAGGAATGTAAATAAGAGCACTTACAGACACTTAAGTGTAATTTCTATAGTTGTGCACAGACCATGTTATACTTTCAGTCTTTAAAAACTGTTCTTCTAGAAACTTACAAAAACCAACATTATGTGTGAATAAACACGACCCATTCTGCCCTTTCCGGCTAAATGGTCTCAGGATCTGGAACTCAGTAATTTATACACAGATGATTGAGACATCATTACGTTAGTATCACTTTCCTCTTAACAGCTTCCTCTTTTTTCTGACCCCTCCTTTCTGCACCAAGTATGCTTTGGACTGAGAGGCAACACTTAATACTTTTCTAACACAACAGAATTGACAGTGAAGCCATTCCATAAGGTGCCAAAATGTTGTCAACAATCCTGAAAGTGGCACAGGTGCCCATTGGCGAGGAGCACCTGGCACATGTATAGCAAAAGGGAGTACTGATGTGTGAAGCAGTCAGACCAAAAACCTTCCAGCATGAGATGAGTTTAATTCTTCAGGTAAAATATCACAAAGATCAGGAACTCACTTTTTTAGTCATTCACAAATGAATAAAAGTGTTACTTGTGCTACCAACAGATTCATCCGTATTCTCTGAGTATGGACAAAATGTTTACTAACAGCAGAATTGCTTTTAAGTATTTGGATTGAGCTATGTGTATTTGAACAACTAATGCAAGAATCAATGAAGCCATGCTCTGTTTTCAGCTTCCTGCATTGTTTCCACATGACAGTCTGCTTACACCATTTGTTGTATCCAAAATGCAAACAGTGTACCTGGGGTTATAGCTATGAGCTTATTCAAAAGTAACATCTCAGCCAGAGGCTTATGATCCCGAACTCACTATAATTCAAGCAAATCTCTTATTGACCTAGATCTGCCTCGATATAGATGCAAGCTGAAACATGAAATGTAGGAAAGTAAAACTTCCCTATTTTTTCCAGAGAGGCTTCACTCACAGCTCTGAAAATTAGTCTAAAATGGAAAATCCTCTTTAAAGAATGAGTGTAAGATAGCTATAATAAGCTAATACTTGCCAATGTGTTCTTTACATTCCAAGAAAACAGGGAAAAAAAGATTTAAAAATCAATTTCCAGTATCAGCTCAAAGGATAAGCATGTCCAGAGGTAGGAACATGTTACATTGTGAGCCTGAATAAATTAATATTCTTCTAAGGACATAATTCTTTACAGTTGAATTAAAAGTCAGGTTTGGAATTACAGTTGGAGTTACTATGCTATTATACTTGTTGAGAACAGAAATCTTGTTTTATATACCTAAAGGGTATATAGGCTTTATGGAATTTCATTAAAGTATGATGCAGGATATCGCTGGGCTACCGTTTATATGAATAAATATAAATACAAAAATCCCAATGGTATCTTTAAAGCATATTTACACAAATAAATAATTTCTTCAGAGAATCTTAGGAACAAAACAAAAAGCACAGTACCCCAAGTCTACACTGAGCACTGCATCCAGTTTTTCAAGTGTAGTGAAGTGACAGCAATGCTTTTAAATCTCTATCTTCAACATCTCAAGATTTATAAATATTAAGGGTCATTATTCATCTGCTACAGTGTGAAGACTGGTTATTGTGAAAATTATGATGCATTCTGTTTGCATACATATGTAATCTGTAAAACAATAATTTTAACCTCAACTTGCAGGATACATGCCATGCTGTTAAGAAACTCTTTCAGAATGTATCTACATCAAAGAAATTTAACAAGCATCATGGGAAGACAAATTATCATAATCCAAGGGGAAATGTAGCTTAAGCAGTTTAAGTGTCACTTAAGACACATACAAAGCTATGGGGCTGGATGAGATCCACCCAAGGGGACTGAGCAAACTGGCTGAAGTGCTCACTGAGGCTTGTCCAACATCTACCAGAAGCCCTGGATAACTGGAGGGGTCCCTGTTGACTGGAGGTCATCAAATGTGACACCCATCAGCCCAGAAGAGGTGGAAGGAGGATCTGAAGAGCTACAGCCCTGTTAGCCTGAATTTAGTGCTGGGGAAGGTCATGGAGCAGATCATCTTGAGTGACATCACAGAGCACTTGCAAGACAATCAGCAAGTTAGGATCAGGTAAAGCACTTGCAGGGCAACCAGCAAGGGGATCAGGCCCAGCCAGAATGGATTCCTGAAAGGCAGGTCCTGCTTCAAAAAACTTGATCTGTGACCAGGTAACCTGCCTGGTGGATGAAGGAAATGTGGATATAACTACCTGGACTTCAGTAAACACCTGAAACCATTTCCCCCCNCAGATCATCTTGAGTGACATCACAGAGCACTTGCAAGACAATCAGCAAGTTAGGATCAGGTAAAGCACTTGCAGGGCAACCAGCAAGGGGATCAGGCCCAGCCAGAATGGATTCCTGAAAGGCAGGTCCTGCTTCAAAAAACTTGATCTGTGACCAGGTAACCTGCCTGGTGGATGAAGGAAATGTGGATATAACTACCTGGACTTCAGTAAACACCTGAAACCATTTCCCCCCATGTTCTCCTGGAGAAACTGGCTGCTCATGGCTCAGGAAGGTATACTGTTTGCTGGGCAAAAACTGGATGTTTGGGCCCAGAGAGTGGTGGTGGATGAAGTTAAATCCAGCTGGCGGATAGTCACCAGTGGTGTTCCACAGGGCTCAGTAAAGGGGCCAGTCCTCTTTGGTATCTTTATCAAAGATATGGAAACAGGGGTTGATTGCACTCTCAGTCAGTTGGCAGATGGCACCAAATTGGGTGGGATGATGATCTTCTGGAGGGTAGGAGGGCACTGCAGAGGGATCTGGACAGGCTGGATCAGTGGGCTGAGGCCAATAGTATGAGGTTAAACAAGGCCAAGTGCTGGGTCCTGCCCATGGGCCACAACAATCCCAGGCAGCACTATAGGCTGGGGGAAGGGTCTGGATGCTCAGCAGAAAAGGTCCTCGAATGTTTTTTGTCTTTGTCACAAGAAGAAAGACATTGAGGTGCTGGAGAGAGTCCAAAGAAGGGCAATGGAGCTGGTGACAGATCTCAAGCACAAGTCTTATGAGGAGTAGTGGCTGAGGGAGCTGGGGTTTCGCCAGAATAAAAGTAGGCTCTGGAAGGGACCTTATTGCTCTCTACAACCACCTGAAAGGAAACCTGGAAGCCCCCAAAAATATAAAAAGAATTTACAAGACTTGGCCCACCAAGACCAAGGACTTAAACCACAGTAGTACATGCAAAAATCAACAAAGCCCAAATGACCTTTCAAAATATTTTCAATTTTTGTATTTTTTTTGATGTTTATTTTCCACTGATGTCAAATGGAGTTCATTTTATCTAAGGCATATTTATCCTATTCAACATGCCTATGAAGCACTGGATGTTTCAGCAAAATACTCACATAAGCCTGTTAACTCCTTAACTGTTTCTACAAAAAAAACCCAAACAACCTGAAATCCTGAGCAACTACAAATAGGCAAATAAAGCCTTATATTTAATACCACCTCGGAAAAACTGTCACTGCCCATACCACCATTCCACAACTGAATGAATACATACAAAGTTTGTAAAGAAATACTCATATTAAAACACATCATAATGTGAATATTTACATCATAAGCATCCCACAAAAGCCTGCAGCAGAACTTTTTAGTAAGGTCAGCAGTGATGTCCCAATAAAACATCAAAAATTCTATGTGCAGAGGGCCATGGGGGCAGAAAACAGTGAGAAGGAACTGAAGGCTGGGATAGAATTCAGCAACACCTGACAACATCTGATTACAATATACCAGCTGTCAAGGTAAACACGGTAGCAAACTGATTCGAAAAAAACAGTTGCAAAGGAGGCTCAGCACAAAATTAAAGCGGAAAGTAACACTAAAAACCCAACAATAAACTCTCAGGGAACACATAACTTGGATGTAAAACTAGTAGGCTGATAATGCTAGTTATGACCTCCTCAGCAAACACCTTCAAATGTGACACTTCACAAGACACATCAAAAGACGTTTTGAATGAAAAAAGTGTTAAGATGAGGTCTGAATTCCCACTCTGATTTAATTAATTAGTACAAAGTAAGATCTTCTATTCCAGGACAGCACCTTAGCCATCAGATCAACAGGAATGCAGAGTTAAGCTTTTTCCAGCAAGGCTCACAGAAGCACTCCATTCTGAATGGAGTCTGAGTGTCCCCACGAAAGACAGAGACTAAAATTATTATCATGCTCCTGAAAGTGTTAGGAGATCTTGATGCAAACCAGAGTAAGGAGCTGAAAACATATGCTATCTTCCTAACAAAGATAGTCTCCAATTCTTCATGAGAGCACCTGACCTCAAAAGACATCTAACTTGGGAGAGAATAAAGAATTCAGAAAAATTACTGGAAAGAAGCAAAGACATAGGAAAAGCTGAGAGATCCTTAGACTAAAGTGGTCCTTCCTTGACATGCTGGTCTCTGAAGCTCCCAACTTATGATACAGGGGACTGTGACCATATTTGTCCCTTGGGAGCAAGACACTTGGATACGAAAAGCTGTACCGCTGAGTGTCTTTTCTGATGAAAACATATCTCAACCAAGGCCTGTAGGTAAAAATTGGGGTCAAACAAACAATTCATTTGTAGGTCTTTTGTTGGACTGACAAGCAGCCAACAGAGAGCAAATTACCTGAAGACAAGATACTCTTTCTGAAAACAAGTATGAGTAATGATAATAGCAAATTTAACTAGCAATCCTTTTAACATTAAATTTTGAGACATAATCAATGCAATTCATTTCTAACACTCATCAAAGCCTAAACAAAACCCTGGTCTCATTACATGAAAAATAGACTGTAAATCTATCAACCAGAAAATCAGGCACTTCAGCTCTCCGCAACAGGACAACCCCTTGAAAGGATTTGTAAATGAACAAACAGAAGTACAACTTAGTAAAATTCAAAAGGTTAAAAAAAGGAGGTCAGAATTAACCGAAGTGACTGACAGTACAGACTGCAAACTAGTAACAACTACTAGGAGACAGTAATTCCAAAGTGACTAACAATACAGACTGCAAACTAGTAGCAACTACTTAGAGACAGTAACTCCAAATACAACTGTCATCATTCCCAAAACAGAAAAAAAGCTGATTTCTAGATACAGCTGTAATTTAAACTTGGAACTCTGTTCAATTTCACACTTACCTGACTATAAATTGCCAAAAAAACATCCATTTCTATATTTTCCAGGAGATCTTCAAGCATCACGCAATTCCATTGTTCATCTCTCAAGCTGAAGTAAAAGAGAGAATAAACACTGAAACCTTCCCAGGCACAATGACTGCTTTATAGGAAACAACACCTGAAAGTCATCCATTCAGGAAGCATATCTCTCTGTCAGCAAAGTTGTGTGAGCAGCATAATTCATAAAATATGCCAACTTCTCCCCCATTCTTCCCTGAACCACCAAGAAAACATCAGAGCAGAATGTAAGGCTATACTCTCACAGATAAATAAAAACTGGAATTGTTCCAGAGTGATATGATTCAACATGTCCCCATCCTCTTCTTTAAATTTCACCATCATGCTTTATGGCAAGTTGTGAATCTTTTTGTTGTTGAAATATAGTATTAAACAGTCATCCTCCTCATTACTGGTGATTTTTTAGTTTCTAGATCAAATCACGATGCCATCATGTACAAACTTGTACATATACAAAAGTACAAAACTTGTTTCTTCCTGGAAATTTTCAGGTAAAGACTAGTTGCAGTTTCTTTGAAGGCTTTACTGATAGGTTACTGGCTTGTGGGTATTATTGCAGAGACCTATCTCCTCTTCCAGTGACTCTTCTGCAGCCGGAAAGTTGTTAATGTACTCTGAGCAGAACTCTAGCCTTTCCAGAATTATAACAAATTTCTCACAATCATAGCTGTATTTAGCATTTCAATTGTTCCATGGAAAACACTCTTTTTTAATGGAAAGCACCCTTCTGAGGACCTTATGTGAAGCTTGAAATGTGGTAGCCTTTTAATACTGTGCAATACACGTGGAAATGTCATTTCTATCTCTTGTAACCCTAATGAATGTAATACAATAGGCTGCAATTTTGCAAATTATCATCCATTTTTGCTAGGCAACCTTCATGACAAGACAGATATTTCTATAGACCTCCCAAGAGGCATTTTATTTGTCACTCATATCTTTACTTAAAAACTGGCCAGGGAAAAGTGAAATTGAGCCTGTCTCTGTAGAGTTTAGATATCCCATCAAAAATAATTGTGTGACAAGGAATTCAGTCTACAGCGTGACAATGGAGATGGAAATTCAATTTAAATTGTCTCAGCTACTTCCTCTGACCCCAGCAGATCAGTTTTGTCTGAAGTCCCTATCTCCTTGGGAGACAAAGTAACTGGATTAAAATTCTTTACCTCCTTGCTGCTAAGGAGCATCGTTATTTTTCCACTATGCCCATCAAGAAAAGGTGATTGCCATGCAACACAGCACAATCTATATGTCACTAAGTTATTATTATTTCATGTTTCTTATTTCACTATTCCTAAGACTCCTCAGTTATGCTCTGGGCCACAGCACAAGAAGGCAATACTCAAACATACACGTACAGTCCCTTCCCAGTGCAGCAGAACATTTAGCCTGCTGTTTCTCCATGATATCTTATGCTCTATAAGGACTGCAGTAACAACCCGAGTCAAAAAACCTACCTTTGCTGGTACGTATTCATAAATTGCCTACGCTTATTCATGGCCTGTCTTAGCAAAACTGTCATGTGTCTTTCTGCATTTGTTTCCACAGCTTCACTTGAAAGTCCCAAACCATCCAGAATCCACTTCTGGCTACTCATTAGCTGCTGTTGTGCCGACTCCTTATGCAATATCTCATACTCCAGCTTCCTGTCAAGTTCTTCAATCTCCTAGAGATTGAAAAGGCATGATGATAAGAAGTTATAATTTAACTTGAAAGAACAAATTTCATTTGAAGTGAAGAAAAAAGATGATGGTATCAGATTTTCTGATATTACTCTATTCACTTCTCATTCTACTCAGCCACTTGCAGTCATTACATTTTCCAATTCATTGCACAGCTCAAGTAAACATGACTGGCACGTTATGAATACTAGAACAATGATGAAAGATATGACTCGATTTTCAAAGTTTTAAAAGTCAGTGCTCTCTGAAACCTTCCACTGTAGAGAACATCTAGAAAGTATACTACCAGCATGGCTGAGATCCAAACTAAGGAATGGCACCATTAGAATTCATCTATGAGGTGCATAAAATCACTGAAACAGCTTGAGAAATTCAGACTAACTAGTTTTAGTTATATTAACTGCTAATGTCAGAGATTTGAAATTAAAAGACAGTAATTTACATCTAGTGTATTAAGGTTAGGGTTAAAATACAGTGCTCTGAAAATCAAAAGGTAAAACCCCAAAGTCTTCAATGGATTGGATCCCTCCTGTCAAAGATCAGATCAAAGAGTTAAAAAAGACATCAAACAAGAATGAAGGCTTCATATTCCAGGTTTTTTCCCATTCCAACATGACACTGTTGTTTCACCTCAAGCTTTTCACCTCTTGCTATCTCAGTGCCCCACATCCTAACCTGTAACTTGGAGAAAATGGTGAATCCATTCCTCTGCCTCATCAGCTGTATCCACACTACAGATTCCTTGGAGCACCCAATCTCTAACACCAAATCTAACACCAATAGGCAAAAACTATCACTGATGTCATTGTCATTACATTGCCTGGGTAATGTGATATATTTGTTTTAAAGCAACAGGTGATTAAATTGGCCAGTTAGCAGAACCAAGGATTTGGACAAAAATAAAGCAAGCGAGGTGTGATCATCAGGAAACAGTCTCTGTAAACTAAACCTAACAGAAACTGTGAAAAATTATCTAAAATACCATCATCTTTTCCCTATTCAAGGACAGAGAAGCTACAGGCAACTTCTCTGAACAGTTCCCTTACACTTACTGCATAAAAGGCAAAAATACTCCATCTACATACAACTTTCACCATTTCCTACAGATTTAATACAAATTTAGGCAAAACTGGAGGCATATAAGCATTCTAAGTGCCACTTTACAAGAAACTCTGCAGAGATAACTGCATTAAAATTTAACCAGGAATTTTCACAGCGATAGCTGTCTAATGATGCCCTCTAGCAAAGAGGTTTTTCTCTTCAAAACCCATTTTGTTTGTTCTACTTCAATGCTCTCCTAAGCCTCACTTGGATGGTTTCAAATAGCAGATGGAGAAAAAAAAGTCCTTATGAATACAGAGCACTGAAGTATTAAAAAAGATTAGAAAATTGGCACATATCAAGTATGTAATAAATACGGTGAAGGGAAGAGGTCTTTCCAAAGCTTTCACTATTTAAACTGCATGAGTGTGCTTGAAAGGGGATAGACAGGTAGAAGGCTATAAATATAATCTAAAAACATGATGATTGAAGCATATCGTGGTTATGGATTTTACATATGGATAGCACTTTAACTTGAACAATTTTGTAACACAGTCATGACAATTTATTATCCCAGTCATGACTGACAATCACTTCTCAACTGCCTTCCTTATCTTCCTTGTAATCAATAAAATGTTAATTAGCCACCAAAATACTACTCCTTCTGACTGTATGCAACTGTAATAAAAATAAATAATCATAGTAATGATATACAATCTTCCCTGGCTCTAAGACTTTCCTTCTCTGTGTCTTTTACTGAATGCATGAAAGTGCACATAATTGCAGAAATTAAAGGCTAGGCCACCAAAAGCTGCAAACCAGCAGTTAAATCAAAATCAAGATAAGACACTGTAATTGCTCTTTCCTAATGCAATTTTTTTTTCTTTTAACAACTACATTACTTACAGGATTATGTGCTTCTAAAATCTGAATACATTCCAATTTTGACAGGGTTTTTGATGTGCTCAGTTGTTCAAAGAGCAAAGCTTGCACATTTACGATAGCAGCATACAGTTCCAGCATTTTGGATATTTTAACACTCTTTTGAAAGGCTAAAGAAGCAATATACTCTCCAAGTTTATTTTCCAGGTCACGCAGGTGACACTCTTTTTCAAGCTGCAATTCGTACTTAATCTAAAAGAAAAACAAAACACAAATGATAGAAAGATTAACAGAAAATCTTACATGCACATTTATGATTTTACTACTCTGTAATTAACAAATAGGATTAAAACAGCAAATAAATCTATGCTGTTATAATGTTTTAAGAAATGCTTTTAGCATTCAATTGCAAGCTCTTACAGTGATCAAAAAAAGAATTACAATAAGGTCAAGTACTGTAAAGAAAACAGGCTTTGTTTTAGGGTAGTCAAAACTTTAACATTAAATACTAACTTAAAACAGAAGGTTTGTATTTTTATTATAATAAAAATAAAAACTAAAAATACAAATAAATCTATGCTTACCTATGTTATTGATTAAATGGGAAGATGAAATACATCCTTATATTTAGAAAAAATATGAAACTTACAGAAACATTGTATTTAGTTTCAAATTGGCAAGTGCCACCAATATCATTCAATGCACTATTCTTTGAACAAATAATCAAAAATCCTCATATATAAAACAAAGTTAAACTGTAAAGCAAAAATCTACTGATAATAGATTTCAAATCAGGTTAAAACTGGATTGAATTGACAACAAACAGGAATAAATCAAAATGATTTAACTCAACATGCTGCTGCTACACATCTGATGGGACGTGCACAGAAACTACTCAAGGGTGAATGGCAAGCACATGATCAAATGCAGTGTGATGGATGAGCTCTCTACACTACACCACTGACACTGACAGCCAAGGATATTGCTCTATGACCACTTTTCTGTGGGACAATGTTCACAGTAGCCAGCTGCAATTATCCATTTCAGATGCTTCCATCTGAGCTCTGAACTGCCTTCATAGTCAAAGGAAAGATACTTTTCAGTATGTTTCATATTCTAAAAAATGAGTTTCCATTGATGTGCAAGGTGAATGTGTAGGTTAGACACCGAGGCTACACTGCCTATCTAACAATTACCAGTTTGGTTTTATTCTATCTCTGTATTACTCACATGGTTCAAAAGTTGGATTGTAAGAGAGAGAAGACACAGAAAGGGAAAACACATGCAACTGTGAGAGTTCCTACTCAACTACTTGATGTTGATATCAATTGCTGCCTTACAAGCTGGATCTACAAAAAAGCAAAGCACAGAACACTGGGTATCAGAGCACAAGACCTTTTCTCACTCCACCTCTAAATTCTCTCTTGGTCCTGACAAACATAGCCTGATAGGTGTCACAGAATACCAAAACCAACCACAACCATTTTCAGAAGTTTCCAGTATTACGTATTTTAACAGCAATGTTCAAGCAACTGCTGCCTGTGACAGAATGGAACGAGCCACAACTATCAAAGGAGACGTGTCAGAATCTTTTGAAGTTTTGGTCAAGTTTACTATCACTATGGACCCTGAGAGCACATACATTTGCATCCTATGGAAAAGCATGTATCCCATCAAGTTTGTCCTCTCTCAAAGAACGGGGAGAGATGAACATTGCTATTTAATTGAGATACCTGCATGGCTAGCATCTTTGCATGGTAGGCATTTTGTGGTACCCCTTTGTACATGGAGTCTTAATCTCCCTCATTTTACCCCCTAGTAAGTGCTCTGCAGGTGTGAACTACAACACCAGAAAGGTCAATTGTACTTTTTAAACACTGTATAGCTATATTGGCACAAAACCTTATTTTGTCCGATAAAATATGTTTGCACAAATAGAGATGATAAGTACTAAAGGCATTAAAAATTTTTAGCTTCCTATTCATGTTAATCATAATTATACGTTATTGACTCTATTTATGATTAGCTTTAAAGGAGAATTTAAAGATAATTCCACTAAGTTTTTAGACACTGAAGTTGATAAATATGTAACACAATGCCCATGAATTTTCTCAGGAAATTTTATTGATAAGAGACCTGCTAAGCGTGAGTGTGCATCATACAAATTCTATTATCCAGTAGATAGAGGTAAATTTAAAATGTGATTTGGAACAAAATATGCCTGTAATATTCTCTCGCTCATGTGATATTCTCCAAAGTCTCCACTGCACCATCTGGAACATCTTTGAATGCAAGAGACAGAAAGGTACCTTCAGGAAATATTTGCTACCAATTTGAATTAAGCCAATTACAAGTAAGAGTAGAAATCAGACACAAAAATAGAGGTAAGATTCATTTTCTAGATACTTTTAACAAATATCCATCTTAAAAGGTAGACAGCGTCTCTCAACATTACCGTTAAACTAACAAAACAATCTGGAATAATGCAGGTGTGTGACACTGAACAATAAATAAGCATATGGGTTATAAATAAATATGTGGCACATTTAAGATGTGAACTCAGAGATCATACTGATATCATGGTAACCAAAATGCTAAGAACTAATCTGTTATTTTGGAACACAGGAGGCAGATATTTACACTGAAAAGCAAGAGATGGTAAAAATTTTTAACTTACAGGAAAAAAAAAGTTGAGCTACCTTTCATTATTTGTCAAAAAAAAAAAAAAAAGCAGATGATATTTACCTTAGGATAGATACAAAAATATTTATTGCTTGTTTCTAAGGAAAACAATCAATAATAATAAAAGTTTAATATATATATCTTCTACATCCTTCGCAGGAAACCTATTTAAGTGAATTTGAAGCCTTTTGTTTTCTGTTGAGTACTCTGTACTGAAAAGCAAGTAACTTAGTATCTCTCATCTAAGCTCACTGCCCAGTAGTCCACAGTTATTCAAAGGGCTACACTAGTACCAACTGGAAATCAGTGACAAAAAAGCTCCACAGAATATCGTACAAGTCACAACTTTGATATAGACTCCACAAGACAGCAAATCCCACCCTAACTCAGGGGTTTTTTTTGGTGAGTTTGTTTGTTGGTTTGTTTAGGCTTACTTATCTTGACAAAGCTAATTTAAAATCCAAATTTTTTGTTATGTCAAGACATTCTTATGAGCCTAAGACTACTCTTACAACCATGGGACTAAGGCCTAGAAGCAAGGCTATTCCACACTTTCGGTGCCAAAAAAAGTCCTCCTTCAAAAACCTGTGCACGAGACTAATTTCTCAAGTAAGACTCAAGTTTTTTTCTCTTGGCATGCTAAATTAACTGTTACACCACTGATCATTGTGACACAAGACAATGTTACTAAAACAATTAGCAATTTTCAGAGCTGTATTGTCTGACTGTCCAATTTTAAGCTCACAGTTGTGGTTTTCATAGTCTTCCCCTCACTCCTCATTTCAGTGGTGAAAGGTGTTGCATTATTAGGTGATACTTAGAGAGTATGGAATGGAAGCAGGTCCATAACAGTTAAACAGACATGTTAACAAAGACCAAAACAAACAGCTTCTAAAGAAAGGTAAGGGATTTTTACACAATTCAACCAGGCACTTAATACTTCACAATCAACAGCTGCTGTACAGCAAAGTCTTGATGGAGATGCACCCCTACAGCAGCATCACTTTAAGGGTCAATATATGTTAGAAATGAACCAGGCTGGACAACTAATGCCACAAGTCACCTTTCAAAACTTGGAAAACATTGAGTTTTGAGTTTACTTAAAAGCTAGAAAATGACAACATGCACACACTGAGGAATCATCCTTTTCCAGCTTTTATTTACATGTCTAAGATACTGCCTGCCAAATCACACACATTTTCATAATCTCTCAAGAAAAGGGAAAATAAATGCTTGAGGTATGACTTGTTTTATATGCCACAAAATTATTAGGTAATACCTGAAGTCTGCCTTTGTGGTTTATAAACCGGATGTGCTATAGACCTTTAAAAATATATATTAAAAAATTACATAGGAATATTCTGACAGGTGTCTGCACAGCATTTCTCCACAGGAGGCTTAGTTTCAGACACAAGGATTTTAAAAGAATTATACATATATGAAATCTGGGGATGGATAGATGGATGAATGAATAGAAGAATGAGTAAATGAGTTATCACCTTTAGTGTAAGTCTGAACCCATTAAAATCAATAATGAATAAGGATGGAAATGCAGTTTGACAACTCAAGTTCACAAGAACAAGAATGTATATTTTAATTGCAGCTGACTTCAAAGGCAAAAGATAAGCCACTGATGACAGAAATACTTTCGTCAAATAACACAGAATTTATACAGTATGTTTAGTATATTCCATGAACCCTAAGGTTTATGGTCCAAACTGCAAAAACAGGTAGTATTCACGCATTACTAATTATGAAGCCTTATATTAAGCATGCCTAAATTACAAGGGATAGAACACCTCTCCTATGAAGAGAAGCAGAGAGAATTGAGGTTGTTCAGCATGGAGAAGAGAAGGCTCTGAGGACACCTTACTGCAAGCTTTCAACACTTATGTGAGAAACAGGGAGTAAACTTTTTAGTAGGGCCTGTTTCAATAGTAATTGTTTAAACTGAAAGAAGGTAGATTTAGACTAAATATAAGGAAAAAGCTAGGGTGGGTTGTTTAGCCTGGAGAAGAGGAGGCTCAGGGGAGACCTTATTGCTCTCTACAACTACTTGAAAGGAGGTTGTAGTCAGGAGGCAGCTGGTCTCTTCTCTCAGGCTACCAGTGACAGAACAAGAGGACAGGGTCTTAAGCTCCATCAGGGGAGGTTTAGGCTCGATATTAGGAAAAGATTTTTCACTGAAAGGGTGATTCACCAGTGGAATGGGCTGCCCAGAGAGGTGGTGGAGTCCCTGTCCCTGGTGGTGTTTAAGAGAAAACTGGATGAGTGACATGGTTTAGATGATGGGTTGGTGTTGGGTTGTGGGTTGGACGATCTCAAAGGTCTCTTCCAACCTTGGATACTGTGATACTGTGTGTGATACTGAAGCATTTTACATATTTATTAATAAGTATATTAAATATTAAATAATATTAATATTTTACAATAGGAAGAATTATTTTACAATGAAGGCGGTGAAACTGACACATGCTGTTCAGGGAAGCAGTAGATGCCCCATCCTTGGAAGCATTCCAGGTCAGGTTAGACAGGGCTCTGAGCAAGCTGGTCTAGTGGAAGAGGTCTCTCAATTGTAGGAGGATTAGACTAGACAGCTTTTGTAAGTCCTTTCCAACCCAAACTCTTCTGTGAGTCTATAGGAATAATGTTCAACATTATACAGTAAATTAACTGCTATTAAGCAAAATGCTGCATTACTCAACTGGTACTACTATCTACTCCTAGCCATATGAGTTTCTTTCTACTTCTTATCAGCTCTGAAAACAGAAATACATTTGCAAAATTCAAAGCCTGCAAGTAGACCTGAATTCAGTGTGACATACGAGGCAATTTTAGTAGAAATTTGATCAAATACTGAGCACAAACTAAGTCAGAATATTGCTTGACTTTTTACTATTTGACATATTATCAGAATGTCAAACTACTTCAGTTACGACGAATCCACTCCCACAGGTCTGAACATTCACTCCTGATTCCATCTGAAACATCCAAACTACACTAAAATTGCTGATGCTGTAAATACACTATGATTAGTCCATTTTTTGAAAGCATTGACCTCTAAATTCCTTATTTAGCTCAGAGTAGTTGCTAACTAGAGTTGTCTCAGTCCTAAATATTAAAAATAAAAAAATAATCTGAATATGTACTTGATTACCTGCAAACCCAAAGACATTTCCCACACAAGTATTATTAATGTGTTTTTTTTCAGCCCAGCAGGGAAAACAGGCTAAAGAATGTCAGTATTTTCACTCATGTTTCTTCTGAGATAGGCAACTGCTGTTTCAGAAAGGAATGGCCACTTCCTCAACCACAAGACAGCTCAAAACAGCTATGAAATACAGAACATGTAGACAGTTTGCATTTGAAGATTTTCACAGTGAGGTCAATGATACTCTCAGGTGCTCCAAAACTAAGCTTCAGACTTCTTGCCATAGCCTCCCAACTCACTGTCTCCTGCCTATATTGTTCTTCTCTATCATGCCTATTTTACCATATTATAAAACATAAGGTCTCACCAAACATCTGCTGTCAGACCAGGAAAAAGCCTCCAAAATCTCATATTAGCATCAGCCCTACTCATTTCTTAAGGATTCACAATCTATCTTTTGAAAGCCTGACTAAAAAAACTAGAGAAACTAGGGGAGTCTTGCAATCTTGAATACACCACGCCCCAGGACCACTGGGAGAAAAAAGGGTGAGACAAGAAATCAATTCTGTAACAAAGATGCAAAAATTAAAACAAAGTGAAAACTATTAAGCTTGAAATACATCATCTTGATATTTTCCAGGAGGCAAATGCATCATGCCACTAGACCTTATGCCTTTTTTATCTGGTTCTTATTCACATTGATAGAAAACTGTCATTCTTTAATTACTAAAGATCTGGGTCTTGACTTCGATCCAGAAAAGGTTTATACTTACCTTATTCAAATATTCATCTTTCACTAAGTTTTCATAAATTAAAATTTTGTCCTGTAAAGACTTCTTCAGAATATCTAATTTATTTCTATTCCTGGATCCTGTTTTCCCCATTTTAGAATGCTGCTGTAAGAAGATAAGCACAAAATGCTTTATTTGTAAGAGATACATGAGGATGCTAACGTTGTCACTTGCTATTATTGGAATATCCATCAATTAAAGTAATACTTTTCAAAGATGACTTTCAAAGTATTTCTGAAATGAAGGTGCTGCCTATTCATTCAGAAGACTCCTTTTGGACATTCAGACAAAGCTGGGAATTTTTTAAAAATTTCATGCAAGTAGAATTATATATCTATCCTTTCCATAAAAACTGTAGCATATAAACTTGATTTTAAAAAAGCTTTAGCAGTGATAATAAGAGGAGATTTTAACTGATATGTTGTCTACCCAGCACAGTTAAAAATGAACAAAGAATATTAATTTAAGAACTACATTGTTTTCAACACACAGTCTATGAATCGCAAATGAACCATAATAACATTAAGAGGCACCGTTCCATGTAATCAAATTATTCTTGACCTTTATGTTTCTTTACAAGAATACCAACTAAGTATATGTACTCTTGGGGAAATGATAACATCTGTTCAACTATAAGGCTTTGCAAAGTCATTTCCCTTCTTTACTACTTTAGGTTTTGAACTAGGATGATTCCTGGCATAATTAACACAAGGTAGTTTACATGCTTAGAAAACATAACTGTACCAAAGGAGGAAGGGCAAGTCCTCCTTCTGAAGATGGTACCTTACACAATTCATACAGGAAAAACTTTCCCGCTACTTATGATCCAACAGCTTTTAAATTTTACTAAAGTAATTAAATACCCTTCACAAAGCTCTCTGAAAAAATGCGAGATAGGCAGATAGACTCATTGGGAATGTTTCTATTTGAGTGAGCATGCCTCATCTTCTACATACATAGATGTGATAAAAAACCCCAAACCCTCTGTATACACCCAACCATTTCAGAAAGAAGAAACAGAAATCATGCCTACATTCTTCTCAAGGAAGACCACCTAATTCAGGAAATTTACCTTCCTAAATGGACAAGACAATGTAGAACATTCCCTTTCAGAAAATTCAAAAAAATCTTTCCTTCATTTAGTTCCAAATTTGGTAATGTATAGAGGAGGCCACAGAAATTTCGATCTGGGCTGTCAAGGACTCAACTTGTCTCTAATATGCAGAGCCAGGCTTAGCACCACTCAGACCTCTGGCATTTCACTGGACTCTCCTCAGAGACCCTGTCCCTTTTGGCCACGCATCTGCCTCTCTGTAACTATGCCTCATTCTTGAGAAAGCTGGAGGACAGAAAAGTAACACAAATACACAGGTGTATGAGAAAAAAACATGTATTCACCCAACTTCTGCCCAAAAAAATACCTTTGAGTTCCACTGGGATAGTGTGCACTACTGTTGCAGCGCATCGATGAACAAGCTATGGACCTGTATCTACAGCCAACACCAACAACCCAGAGGTACACTCATGAACCCCTTGCACATCCCCACACTGATCCCGCATCATTCCCACCTGTTTATTGGTCACAGCTAAATTCTGATCAACTTTCAGCATTTCTGTGTCCCTCTGCTCCACCTCAAAAGTCTGAAGCAAGGTTCTTGCTCTTATCTTGGGCCAAGCCAAACTGGTGTCCATCTGAGAGAAGCAGCAGTGCAACTCTTGTCTCATTCTAAGTAATTGCTCCTCCGATAGTGAGAGGGGTAAACTTAGAAGCTGCCTGTTAAAAAAAAAAAAATCCATTTGCTGTTCAGTGATATAGGCAATACTGCATAAAATGTAAGAGACATGCACACATCTACTTTACATAGCAGTGAACCATCCTATTTTTGTCTACTTGACATATCAGTTAACAATTCCACATATAGTACTGAGCCACTTGGCACATTCAAAATGTCCTTGAGAATACTTTAAATTCTGCATACAGAACTTCCTTTCATGTAAAATTTCATTTTCAAGAGAAAACAGTTTTGAAATATTTAAAAAATAAGTTAGTATGTTTAGCACATCTCCTATGCACAGAAGCCTTCCACCTCTTCAGAGAATACAATCCTTGAACTTTGTCTGAGATCAAGACAAAAGTTTCCCATAAAGCCTGCCTGTGCTGTTTCCCAGGTCTTAGCAGTGACAGCTATCAAGAAGGGAAAAAATAAAATACAAGTCTCTCTTTATAATAAACACATATGTCATCATTCTTATCACCAAGTCACAAGGATCCTAGCTGTTATTTGTTAAAAGGCTCTTTGCAGTCTGAACAACACAGAATACATCTTAGCAGTAATTTAAATCACTGAAAGTTCCCATTTTGTAGAAGGAAGGTTCTCAGTGCAGAACTCTGGGGGACTGATCATCAGGTCAAGCTGAAGTTGACTTAAAAATAAAGCATGCTCAGTTATGACTAACCTTAAATGACATTCATCTTCTTACCTTATGACTGAAAGTATTTCCTTAAGAATATTTCACAAAAAATAGCATAATTTTTGTGTTGGGAAATTTTCTCCATTCCAAAAAAATAGTTTGTATTTAAAGCACGAACAGCGTGATTTTCAAAAGGTAGCTTTCATTGACAAACATACTACACCGTATGTTTCATTTCTCATGTTGTCTTAGAGTCACAGAAGAAAATCTATGCTATAAATCCATATAATAAGATGGAGATATAAAATAAAATGCAGCAAATACAGTTTTATCATGGCAACATTTGAAAAGGACTTTATGCATTAGTGATCTTGACAAATAATTTGGACTAACTCATTGTCTCTTTGATAAACAACAAAAATGAAATCCAAAGTAATTCTTTGTGAAAACTAGATAGCAGATGAAAATAAACATGAGAACTGGCATCTGTCGTAAAAATGCCATAACTAACAGACAATGAACTGAACAAAGACAGTGGCAGATTTTAAGGGGCTTTTGATAGGACAGTTGCTGATGGTTTTTTGTATCTATTTTCCAGTATTTTACTTAAAGAAACCATATAGCTTTCTGTTGCTTCAAATAAAGATAGCATCCAACAAATACAACAGGCACACCTGCAGGTTGGAACACAATTCCCATGGAATTCTAAGTTAGAAACAGGGAAGTCCTGCTGCGTCATACAATCTACTTCCCTGCTCCTGCAGGTCTGCTTTCAGGAATGTAAACAAGAGATAGTAAGACAAGCTAGAAAATATATATATAAATGGCTTATAGGAAAGTATTTAAAATGCTGGATAAAATACAAAGCCCTTGAAATTAAAACCAAAACAAAATGAAATGGTTTTTCTTAAACAAAGCAAATACAATGGGTAAAGTTTCTTTTCATATATCTGTTATATGGTTTTACACTGTGTGGCATAAAAACTTATAAAGATACTGTCTGTGCAAAATTGCCCATACAAATCTACTTTTTTTTTAAAGAAGAGGTATGAAGGAGAAACCTTCACTAGTTCCTTCTTTTTTAATTTTTTTTCCCCTCCTTGTTTAATCTCTTATGCCTGGTACATTTTCTTCAGGGGCACATAGCCTATTAAGGTTGGCCTGTTCCAGTTGCTTCCCATAAAGCTGCAATTTTATTTTTTCATGTTCTCATGTCTCTATCAATGTCTTTTATTAAATAGACTTTGTATAGGTAATGTAGTACTGTAAATATTCAGGCAATCCAACAACTAGTCATAAATGTACTTGAAAGCTAAGAAGAAATGCTGATGAACAGTGCCAGCCTCTTGGGGACCTTGTTGCCTGGGAGGTATGATCACTCTCAGCCACAGCCAGTCTCTCCCTGGGCAAAGTCTCCCAATGGTGAAAAGGCCTTTCCACCTCCCCAGGGTCACATTGTAGCAGGCAGCACAGCAATAGTTCATAACATTTCCCGGGGCCAGAAAACCTCTCTGCAACAGTGCCTGTGCCATGACACCTCTCCGGCTCAGAGCTTGGTCCCAGAGACAGTCAAGTCTGATGCCTGAAGCCCAAGAACAGGAGAGGTAGGTTGCTGCAGTGTGTACTTAGGGAATACCTGAAAATAATGTGGCATAGCTTAAAATGAACACAATGAGTAAGGCCTGACTTTTGGCTACAAGGAATATCTTGAAATTGGGTATTGGGCTAATTAGGTCTGATACACCAATTGGCATTTCCAAAGTACAGGATCTCTAAGAACAGTCTGAGAATAATAATGCAAGATGTGCATGTGAAACCTCATGTGGAATGAATGAATGAATGAATGAATGAATGAATGAATGAATGAATGAATGAATGAATGAATGAATGAATGAAGGAAGTATAAAACTTTTCCTCCACTTTTTCAGTTTCAAAACTGCTGTTTCCTGGGATTTCCACAGCAGCACTCACCTGCAAGTGCTGCAAGGGCTGAGCACTGAATAAAAAAAAACAAACATCAATTCCCAAGTGCCCGACAGAGAACAATCATTAGGAATTATAACTGGACAGGTGTGAAAACTCCTTGTTCTCTTCTATTTGCAATAGTAACTAAGAAAAGAGTGCAGATACTTGCATGAATACAGATTGTTCCCAGCTTCTTATTTTTTTTTGTTCCGAAATGCCTGTTTCCAGTTCTCGGCTTAGCTTCTGCCTGGTGAACTGAAGTAGCTCTTCAGCAGCCATGTTCTTGTCATGTTCTTCCCTTGCAAGCTGTTCATGTTTAACAGCCATTTCTTTTTTATGCTCCTCCACAACTTCTAGCAGGAACATCTTTGGCACACTGAGTTTGACCAACTCTTGCACAAACACTCCACACTGAACACGTTTAAGCTCTTCAATGGCTTTCTCTGTTTGGCTAAGTAGAAGCTCCTTCAGCTCTTCACCGGCTTCATTGTCAAGCTTTTCAGAAAGTTCTTCAAATTCAATGGTGTGATCACTCAGAAGGTTTTTACAGTGTCTCAGGTAGTGAGTGATATCATTAGTAGTTCTGAAGGGGTCTCCAAGTGACAGCTGCTCCTTCTGATGCTCTTTCTGCTGATTCATTTGCCAAAAGGAGAAACAAGAAAAAAGAAGGAACATCTCAAATTCTAGCTCTTAAAGTATGAATTTCATAGTGATGCAACATTTCATACTTTTGCTTTTCCTTGTTCTTGTAACAGCTTTTCAGTGTCCAGAAGTTTACCTGGCCCTCAACATGATAGCTTTGTTTGTATCTAGCAGGTCTGAGATAATTCAGATTATTGTTAGATACAAGGGCTGTGGTAATATGGACTGTTGCTAGTTAGAAGGGCTAACAACTAAACAAATGCATGATTGTGTGGTTTGATAAAATGTCAACTAGCTGAACTTCAGTGAACTTACAACATTCCAGAAGTAAATCTGGATAAAATAGCAGGGAAGGAAGAGAACATTAAAAAAAATATAATTAAAAAAGCTGTGGTTTTTTTTTGTATTTTTTCCACTTGCAACGTGCAGCAATTTCATTAGAAAGCTAAACCAAAGCTGCCTAGTCTGAGAATAAATGCAACAAATGATGTCTCTATCGCCAGTAACTGCCGTCTCTGCTCACACTGGTTTCTGGTAAACAGCATAAAACATTGAAACACATATCCTTCTAAAAGTAAAATCAATCTCACCTAACTTTGATAATCTAGAAGAAAATATTGCTTAATCCAAATCGTTTTTCTACATCTTTCAGTTAGAGAAAAACAAATTTGGATAACCTTGAAATACACCTTTGAACAACAACTCCCTCTCTTACGTTATGAGTTTACATTAAGATTTTTAGATGTCTAAGATGAGGTGACATGAGTCCTAACACAAGCAACCACAGGTAGAGCATCTTTTAAAGAGTTTTGGTTTTTAGCTGAATTTTTACTGTGCTGCAGAAGTCATTCAGATCACACATAGCCAGGAAACTCATTGAAAATGATGACTCTCCTGAGTCATCTCCCTAACCAACTCCTGAAACTCAGTTTGATTTTGGCTCGCTGTGTGTTACAGAGGATTATCATGACCCCCTTGAACAGGTTTGACTAAAGAGAGAGGCTTAAGAAGTTTGTCCAGTTAAGCTGAAGTTAAATAACTTTCTTGCACTATTTCTAAAAGAACAGCCATTAAGTACTGCATAATTAATACAATGCAAAGTGGAACACAGCTAAAACTAACAGACACTTATTTTTAACCATGCTCCTGGCAGTGTTGACCCTTTTTAAGAACTACTTTTTTTTGAAAAATTAATTCCATTTCTAGTTCATGATAAGCCCTATGAAAATAAATACACTGAAAATAATTACCATCAGCAGCATTTCCCGCCTTCGCTTGGTAATGAGTTTCTGGCGAAGCTTTTGCTTTTCTTGTTTTACATCATGATCAAATTTCTGTTTAACAAAATTAATTTCAGTCTCAGCTCGGTCCAGTAGCATTCCCAAATGACTTTCAGGTAGATGACCTGCTCTGTAATAATAATGTTTGAAGCCTGTTATCCCAAATTCTTAAGAGCAAAAAGATATCTGAGGCAATTAGTACCATAATAAAGCTCAACAAAGTAGATGCACAGAATGATCTTTGTTTCTTTAACGGTGACACCTGGGAAGTTCAAACAAGCAACTGGATAGCAGAAGGACAATCCCTGAAGTGAGTGTTGAATTGAGGCAGTTTGTGAAGACAGAGTGAAGGTGTATGAAGAAGGAAGGGGAAGAAAGAAGGAAGGGAAGGCAAGTGCAAAACCAATGACACATTAGTTAGTAATGTAAGTGATATTCAAATGTGACATTTTAAACTTTCTATATTATTCATATTTAAATTTTTCATTTAATGCCCCTGGAATGTAATTGTAGATGTCCTTTATAACTCCTTCCCCTCATTAAAAATAATTTTCTTTTTAAAGTATGTAATCAAGTAAAAAAATAAAAAATACTTTTAATATATGGAGCAATCATATCCAAAAAATATTTATATTCAGATTTCCTATTACATTTATATCAGAAGAATTATAACAATTTCAAGATAATAGTGAGCTACAATAATCTGAAAAAGCAAAGTGTCAATCTTAGGCCCAAAGTGCTTTCAAATCAAAGTTCAAGACTATGGTCTACCTCCAGTTGCTACAGTATTTGATGTCAAAGTGAAAAAAAAATCCTGACAGTGCCTGCAACAGTTGGAAAACATCCCTCTCCACAACCTCTAAGTGAATTTCAGAACTTACCTGCTTGCTATTATATTTCCACTAGAAATTCCCCAAATCCTTCTCATTCCACAGGAGAATAAATGAATATCTTAATTCAGACCAGCCCATTGGACATTTGTATTAGCACAGTGGACTACATAATCATAGTTTTGAAAAGGTCAACATGGAACTTTGAGTTGAAAGCATCAATTCCTGACCTGAACCTGGATGTTACACAGACACCTTCTAGTTTACTTATCTACTCCCCATTTTTCTGAAGACATGAAAATTACACACAGAGCCAGGATTCAGATGAAACCAGGGCTTACAAAGTTCCATTTCAGTGTGGTATCTGGCCCAATTTGTAAATTTGTAGCATCTAAACGTGGTATGCAAGCCCTTCTCCAGAAAGGACAGTCATTTTCATTTATTACCATTTATTCATACTGTGACACTTGTTTGCAGCCATTGCCCTGTAACTGTGGTGGCCAGATTCCACAATTCACACCACTCCATCTATGGCTCAAGTACCCATAGCTATCTGAGCAATCTATGAAACACCATCCCCTATAAAATACATGCACTGGATAGAAATTCAGATGTGTTGCACCACAGTTATGTCAACCAGAGAGAGCCTCTTTCTGCAGAGTTTTTCAAAAGTCTATCTATTGCATTTCTTTATCTTTTTTAAAGAGGATTAAAATATCTCTCATTATTTTGAGATTAATTCATCGTGCAACATTCTTGGCCAAGTAATTTTTGCCTTGAAACTAAGCAATGTTAAAATTACAGAATCACAGTATATTCTGAGTCATAAATTACCCACAAGGATCATCGAGTCCAACTCTTAAGTGGACAGTCTATACAGGGATTGAATTTGTGACCTTGCTGTTATTAGCACCATGTTCTAACCAACTGAGCTAATCTTATGGTCTAATTCACTCTTATATGTCAAAAAACCTCCAAACCAACAGCACCAAGTCTTTAGCCTGTATTTAGTAATTCCAAGTCTTGCTCCTCCTTTTTGATCAAGCCCAAGGCAAAAGATACATGAATAAAAAGTAGATTCATTATGGTGAGAAAGAGAGGAAAGATAATAACCAAAATTATCTCTAACACCTTGATACTCTCAGGCTTCTGCATCTTATTAAAATTCCTGTCTGAAGCAGGGAAAAGAGTCTGCAAAAGAAAAAGAGATTTGCTGGAACCACCCAGGAAATCAAAGTTTAAGAAAAGTCACAGAACACAGAATGATAGGAAGATGATATATAGCTACCTATTTTTAGGATGAAGAAGTTTCAGGTTATTGATTTATTTAGAGATCCATCATGTCCACAGCTCAAACTGTAGGTTATGCAGTATCCCACCCCAGAAGTCTATGTCAGTTTATGGGCCAACTTACATTAATCAGTATTACAATAATTCTTAGAAGGCTCAATCCTGGCAAGAGACCTTCATTTCTGATTTCATACAAACACAATATAAAAACAATTACAGTATTAGGAATAAAAGATGTCCTGTTCTCGAAGGACTCTGAACAGAAATGCAAAACAAAAGGAAAGGAGAAAGACGGTATAGACTGTATGATAAACTGCTTGGTCTCAGCATACCACACATTTAATCACTGAGGAAATGTACAGGCACATGTCTAATGTCTTTGAACAAGGAGAATTTTAATGAAGGAGAATACTGCTGTAGTGACAAGGAGGGTTAAAGAGAGATCCTCCCAAATGCAGTGAGCACCAAGGAAGGTACAGAGATGAAGTGTGTAGCCAACAGCAGCAGTGTCATGGGTCAGTCAGAGGCAGACTTTGACTTCTCTGTACCGAATGAAAGCCGACAAATTAAGGAGAAAATACAGAGTGAGGGCACTAAAGTAAAAAGTAGGACTTTGTATTTGATGCTACAGAGAACTATCAAAGGGATGCTGTACCCCAGCAAAGGAATACTGTTATATGAAAGTTAGAGAAGTCATGGAAGCATTACTAAAGCAAAATGGAGACAGGTATATGAAGCACAAAAGTTTTACCATCCTGAATGTACATGGAGGCTGAATCACACCACCATAAACTACATAGAGAGAATTTGTCAGACTGTTCTCATGCTACTCCAGCTACTTCAGGATTTCACCTGCTCAACTGGCATCTTGCTAGTGCCTGGATCAGAAGTCACAACTTCCTTGTGATAGGAAGCAGAGGGGGAGACACTGATCTCTTCTCTGTGATGACTAGGAACAGGACCTGGGGAATGGCCTGAAACTGTGGCAGGGAAGGTTTAGGTTGGATATTAGGAAAAGGTTTTACCCTACCCAGAGGGTGGCTGGGCACTGGAACAGGCTCACCAGGGAAGTGGTCACAGCACCATGCCTGCCAGATTTCAAGAAATATTTAAAGGATACTCTCAGGCACAAATGGCTGACAAGAAAACAATTCAGATACCTACCTTTCCATCTTATTAATGAGACTTGATATCTGGGCTGCTGCTGCATTTATAAGAGCGGAGACATGAGAATCCCTCAACTGTATCTTATTTATAAGATACTGTCTGTAAGAACATCTTCTATTCAGATGATATTTCTTGGTAGCTTGCAAAAAATCCATTAGATCCTCTATGTCTCCCTAAAGGAAAGAATGTGAAAAAATATATTTAAATAGATGTAATGCTAATTTCAGCTAATGCCTATGAGTATCAGACCAGATAAGTTCATTAACAGGGCAAAGTTAAAAAATTCTTACAAGTGACGCTTTTATCAACTTAACTCTGATGATCACATCACATCACATCACATCACATCACATGTTTACAGTTACTTTAACAAAACAAAATAATGTGCTGAGCCTTTGGCCTGATTACTTCAGTATTTTGTGTTCTCTCCTGAACACCTAGTGCACCTCCCGAGTGCCCCAAGTTAACAGGCCATTTCATCAGGTACCCACAATTAAATACACACGCAACCCTACCAGTGTTACTAGCACTGTTCCTGCTTACACCCATCCAACAGGTTGAAAGGTCTTCTTGAGCTGGGACCTGAACACAGCAAGCATTCAGTAACGCCAATAAGTGGCATATGTCCTTTCTTTGTTTTCCTTTATCTTCATAATGTATGATTATATAAATAAGCGTTAACATTTTCAAAGGTATCTAAATTGACTTCAAAGCCAATTCCAGATATGTCCAGTACAGCAAAAGGAAAGCCATGCCCACTGCCCTCAGGCAGGCTTAGAAGTTCCTCCTTACTACAGTGAGGAACAGGAGCAGTTTAGACACTTACAAATGGGTCTGGCAGAGAGAGTTAGGCATACAGTGGTCTATAGCAGATGTTCTGCTAGCAACAAACCACCATGACAAAGTCTGATAGTTATGTGACTCATGTCTGAGCAGCCAAAACATTGTGAAAACTTTTTACACTTGCTCTACCTCTCTGAGCTGGCTGCTCAGCTACCTTTTGCACAGGGGCTTGTTGCATCTACCCCGGACAGTGGCCCATGTGCAGCTTCTGTGTACTAAGACTATGCATCAGGTTTTACAAGTTGGCCTCACACATTTTGACACCTACTTTCCAGGTGTTGCTTTTTAACCTCCACCCTCAGCCTCCAGGATCACAACAATAACACACAGAATAACACAGAATTAACAAGGTCATAAAAGACCATAGAGATCATCAAGTCCAACCTTTTACCTCACTTAACAACCTATCCAACACCAATCTAACATCTAAACTATCTAAACCATGTCACTAAGTTCATCATCCAACCTATCCTCAAGAAGCAGCTAGAATAATAATTTCCAGAATTTCTTTGTAATCTAGAGCACTAACTTTCAACAAAAATGGATTAAAAAACTAAACAAACAAAACCCTTAAGGAAAGAACTCCAGCTATTCTGTTGCAAGAAACTTAAAATGTAACTGAAAGCAAAACTGAAGTCCTCAACATACTCTCATCAGCAACCCTGGACCATGTACACTTGAGATATTCAAACTTTCTAAGTACAAAACCTCAGACATACCACAGTTTTAATAATCTATATATTTGGATTAGGGGGTTCTGTACATCTTCTGAAGTGTATATCAGCACCTGATGCCCAGGAGGGTTTGAAAATGTGCATATGTCTCCATATACAGTTGTGTAGATGTCTAGATGTGCATAATGATGGTAGTATAATTTTTAAAATACTTTTTAAGAAAGTCAGCTATAGAAGTATCAACATTTATTCTGAAACATGTTCTCAGGAGTTACTATAGATTTGTATTCTCTCATTAGGCTAGGATTGGAGTTATCATCCTATTACCTGAATTTTAGAGTAACCCTCCACTAATGTTTTAGCTGCTTCCAACTTCAGTTCTCCCTTTAAAGTAGCATTTGTTATCTGTGTAAAAAAGATAGTATGGAGCTCCTTTCTCTGGGTAACAGCCAGCTGTCTATAAGCCTTTACAAAATATTCTTCCTGCTTTACCAAAAGGAACCTCTTCAGGTGGTCCTGCTCCAGTCTGTGAAGTCTATCCAGAAGACTTCTGTATTCTACAGCAGGCTGAGAGAAGAGAGAAATAAATACATCTGAAGTGATTTTCAGAATTTAATGTATTTTATGTATCAGTGCTACTAACTCATATATATTTTATGCATACTGTGATTACTGTCATTTCAGGTTTTAGTCAAGGCTAATATCAAATCAGTGTACACTTTCCATAGTTTTCACCTGTTTGTAACAATGGCATTGTACAGCTGTAAGTCTTTTTAGAACTCAGAAGTCTAAAGAAAAAAATATATAAAATGGCATGAAAATCAACACAAAGACTACATACATGAAATTAATTTCTCAGATTTAATCAATCCTGAAATCCTATTAAAATTGAAGAGACTCATATAAGGCATAACAATGAAATAAAAGTAAGCATAATTTAAAAAAGCAATATATATTAAAAAAATCTTCTACTTCAACTCTTTAAAAGTCCTTATTATTAGTGACCTACTGTAACCATCAGTTTCTACAAATTAATCCAAGAGCTCAATTTTAAAGTTACAACAATGGAGTTGAATTAAATGGCAATTAATTTAAAAGCTTCTTTTGCCAGCAATACTTTCTCATAGTTCTCCAGACTCACATATTCATAGTTTTAATCTCAGATGGCATTAAATCAGCGTAGAATCAAACCATACATATCCCGCAGAGCAAAGAATGCTTCTTATGCCAGCAGAGCTACCTGAAAGTTGCTACGTTGTTCTAAATTTCCTATCAAATTATCCTCAGGAGAACTGTCCTGTACCTCACCCTTCATTCCCAAGAGATACACTGCAGGTAGCAAATAATTAATGAAAAAGGCAAGGAATATAACTTTGTGTTTTGATTGAGAAGCGGAAGAGATTATTGCTCCAGCTGTTTTTCACTGCCACCTCTCGGATGGCAGTATACACCTGCTGCCCAGGAGCACCAGTGTGAGCCAACCCTAGCACTCCAAAATGTCCTCCTGGACCAAGCGGCACAGCAAGTACAAAATCAGGTCCTTTCACAGAAAAGTGAACAGCAAGATGTTAGTATATGGCAAATGGATTAGCACAAGTATTGGATTGGCCTTTGTAGGAAACGTCCTACCATTCAGGATTTCCAGTACAAACCAAACCGAACCAACACTGATACACTCCATACAAAGAAAAGTCACACTGCTGGAAGTTATCTAGTATGAGTTCACAAATTGAGATGCAGTCAGGACCTCAGTGAGGCTGATCTGAGTGTTTGACATCTAGTCAAGGCTCCTTCTATAACCAACAGAAGGAAAATGTCTTCTGCAGGGTACAATTCACCTCATCCTTAAGAAGATGTTGACAAGTATGTCTTCCTTGTAGTTTCTTTTGAGTTTCTAAACCTCTAATTCATGATACGCATATGATACAGATACTGAAAGCTTCATATAGTCACAATTTAAAATTCAACCTGGAAACATAAAAGAGATTCAAATGGCTCACTATCCTTGTGCCATCAATTTTCTCCACACCTGATAAAAGAGTTATTCCCAAGAGCCTCAACACTTGAGCATCTTTGATGGCTCACATTCAACATAAAAACTTTCTTCATCAAAACTGAAATCATGAATTATCAAACAAGTTCTTAACAATTATGGGTATATGACATGCAAATACCACTCATAGTCCAAAATCCCACTTGTAAGTAACAAATTGAACTGTTTATTCCCATCAAGTTATCCTCTTAATAGGCAAGTATGAAAGATTAACTTGAGCATTTTCACATTTTAAGGTTACAGAGATGAAATATTCAAAACTTACCATAAGCCTTACTATCCACATGAAGTTGTTAAAAATAATAGTAACATAAAAGGGTGAGAAGAAATCAATGTTATTGTAAACATTCAACACACTTGAAAAAGACATGGATAAATGGAGCGTAACTTTGTACATTGGATGTCATACTGGCTACCCAGGATCTATTTAGGTCTAGTAACTATCTATGAAATCCTGGGTAATGATACCCATTTGGACAAAGATGTTTGAATGAAAATGACACACATAAGCATTAAGCTTTCACTTTAAACTTGTAAAGAACCATACTCTGATTTATTATTACGCAGAGGCTATTTCCAAGAGAAGTCCACTCCTTGTTCTGCCTCAAATACAGATCATTCTGTTTGCCTTCATTCAGTTCGGAGGGAAATCAGCCTTTGGTTGTGCTTATATTCTCATTTTCTTCAAAGTAAGAACAAAAACATTGGAAGCTTTTTACCCAGATAGTAAGGTTTATGATGCAGGGAGTTTGCTCTGCTCTCAATGTGCAAAATACTTTAAGCAGTGTCTGACTGGAGATCTCAGGAGTTGCTGCAGTAAAATACAGTAAATAAAATTACACCACTTTGCAATAGTTTAAGTGACTATAAAAAACCCCAGGAAAGTAATGACTATCCTTTGTTTTCAGGTGTAACAGATTCTCTTGAGATAAATTCACTTACTGGTGAAGCAAAACACTATTTCTAAATAACAGCTACCCTAATTATGACATCTGAATTTTTGAACATATTCAAATTGTAGATCTTTGTCTTTTCTAAGAGGATAACTCAATCATTCTGGTCTAAAAGAGAAACCATCTAAACAAAGCTACATATCATGGAAAAGATCTTGACTTCATAGCACATTTACCTTCTCATTAATTTTCTTCATTAATTCCTCAGCTTCTTCATTTGCAGCTCTTGCTTTCTGACATTGAGCTTCCATTTTCTTCTTAGTTTCCAGATTACATTCAGCTGTTAAAGCCACCATCTTCCTTTCATACTCCTCTTGAATCTCTTTCTCCATTGCAAGAAACCTCTTTTTGAAAATAGAACTTATCTTCTTCTCCACATGAGGAAAAATGCCGTGACTTAAGACCATGTTCTTCAACATCATAGCAATGACTTCTTTACATATCTGCATTCGATATGCCTCCAGATCAGCATCTGCCCGTGTCAGGCTGGCAACCTCCAGGCTGTAAAAAGGTAATTAGGACTGTAAGAATCACAGGTTACAGGAAATTTCTATCAGAAAACAAGGATATCTAGAGTCCTTCAACATTGGGTAATGAAACAGCTATCAGAAAAATGCAGGAATATCACAGCATATGAGTTTACTAATCATGATAGTAACCATTCATTAAAAAGCAGGGTGAGTGAACTTCTACTACAGCAACTTTAATGAAGTATGTCCATCCTTACATTTCTCTTTCAGACAGGAAAAGCTTGTCTATAATAAAACTCAAAACATTCCCTCAGATAAAACCCAACAGAAATGTCCTCTCTTCAAAAAAACCCAAAACAAAACAAACCCCTCCATCTCTGTTTGGAAGCAGAAGAAGTGGGTATCTGAATAGAATATGAATTTCACTGACTGTAAAATAGCTCCAAACTTACTGACCCATCTACATTGACACATCACTGTTTCGTGTTCTGTGCTGGTTTACTCCCTTCTCAGCAGGGAAGAGGAGTCAGTTTTGATTATGTGGTGATACAAATAAATTAAAATAGCTGATATATATCTCTCATGAACATTAATAGAGTTCTAAAAAAGAGATTAAAATCAGATGGAAATACAAGAGCTTTTACAAAATGCCATAAATGTCATGTTGCATAGGGATACACTCTGATTTATTTTAGTTAATTAAACTAGAATTATTCTAATTTCATACACTACATAACTACTCTAAATTCTATACAACTCAATTTAGCACCTGAAAATTCGGTAGGTTTTGCCACTGCATGTCAAGTTACATGACCACACAACACTGTATGCTTCTGCATGTGGATTACGTGTACGGGAATTTCTTTGTGGCCTACAAAACACATTTTTAGGAGCTAAAATCCATTCGTTTTTTCACCCAGGCTAAATTATTGGTCTAACTTTTCCACAGACAAATCTTAGAATAAATTTCAAATCCACAAGATTTGCAAGAGAGTAGAATGATATTATATTCAAAGTGGTATATATCAAAGCATGAACATCTAAAAACATTTCACCTTTTTGTCAAACTTTCTATTTCCTTATATAAGCAAATAAAGTTTAAGTCAGTGAAATATGACTATCATTGCCCCTCTGTTCACCATCTACAATTTAATGGGATGGAATTGTTTTCTTTCAATTCAAACACATGAAGTATTTAGGAGACATTATCTTAAGATGCAATAATCTATTACAAACAGATTTTTTCTCTTGCAGCCTTTCAAAACCACAGAAACACACTGGTGATGGCCACACTTGTCTGGGTGATCTGCTGAAGGGCTCATTTGTTGCAGTTACAAAACCTCCTCCATTTTACCCCCCTCTTCCTTCCACACAGGAACAGGAACTCCTACAATTGAAACACCATGTACCTGAAATATTCTTCACAGTAATCTGAAGTTCCTTTAAGAGCTATTATTCATTATAACGTCCCCAAGACAACACAACCATTCAATTTCTCTGTGCTGTGTACAGATGGACATTGCAGGACAACACCTTCTTGTACAAAGCCTTCTTGTGTGACATTCACCGACATTCATCGCCAAGTGTTCCAGGGTGCTGATCTGCTCCCTGTGCTTGGAGAGAGTCCTTCTCACTCCAGGACAGCAGGACAGCTGATGGCAGGATCAAGGTAACAGGACGCTGAAGCAACACAGCAAGTACTTTAAATGGGCAGCGTAGGTGTGTATTTTGTTTATAGTCCTGAGACTTTTGCTGACACAGCCAGTTACTAACAAGCTATTTATGACAATTTGAAAAACACAAATGTTTCAGTGTTGTGTAAATGCATTAAAATAAACACAAGGATTCAGAAAATGGGAGCTTTATGCTGTAACATTTCCCTAATGACTGTCAGGCAGTGGTAGAATGTGTCCCTTCACAGATTCACCAATTCATTACTAGCCTGTAAAATCCAAGCCACTAGATTTATTTTTCTGTTTTGCTTCCTGCTTTAAGTTCAACAGCTCTGATTTAATTGAAGTATACTGTCTTCTGTGAGAAATATCCCATCCCGGTATCAAGTATCCCCTAACAGAGAACTAAACAATACTTTAATTAATTGTTCCACTAAATAATTTCTCTGAGACCTAAAGGTGGTAACCTCATCCTCAGCTTGAATTTTATTAGGTTCAACTTCCAACTATCTGTTTGCTGAAACAATAAGTTCCTTAATCATTATTTTAATGCTTTTCATACACGCACTGATAGATGGTGACCCCAGCACCTACTAACCCTTTCTTACTGAGATGTGAAAGATTGAATTCCCCTTCTCTCTCCCTGGAAAGCAACACTTCACAGCTCTACCACATCGGTCTATAGTTCATAACACATCATTTATTCCTTATCACAAATACAAGGGTTTTTAAAGCATGCTTTAAAAGAGATTAAGCCATTCTTCACCCACCTCCTTAAGTGTTACTTTCCCCATCTTCTTCAGTAAAAGCCAAAACCAAACACCCTTACATTTCCTTCTATCTTTCCCTCAGTCTTCCCACACCATCTCTTCTTATTTACTGCAAGTCATTACAGACTCAACTTGATATCATTTTGAGCAAGATTCTCATGCTCTGTCAACCACAAGAACTACAGTACTCAAGTAACTATATGAAATAGGGTTCACACGATGTGAAATGCAGGAGGAGTGATAGAGGTAGTTCACCTGCTGGTTTGCCAGCAAGTGAGTAATGAGGCTGATAAGATCTCAGGTGTATTTAACCTGCAACTCTCACTCTTCATTTTCCTGGCAGCATATCTGTGAAGAATGCAATGAACTGTTCCACCAATCCCAGGTCACATCCTGGAAAACAGCAGCCAGACCATTACCTTTTTTTAGTGGCAGCTGAAGAAAGTTTGTGTCAAAAAAATTCAAATTGACCTTCCATGTAATGTGTTCTGCTTCTGGTAAGTGATGTCCTCACAGCAGCCAGCAGGAGTGAGACAAGCTCATCATACGCACTAGAAACCTTACTTCAAGTTCTTACTCAAAATAGAGGGGCTGAGGGCAGCCCTAACATGTTGCAGTCAGTACAACACAGGAATCCCGTGCATATAATAAACCAAACGCTTTCACTTGGTTTCATCCAAGTCCATCAGAAGAACAATGTTTAAAGTCATCCAGATTAAATGTGCAATGTTTCATGACACTGGGAAAAAAGTACTAGTCTGATACACTGTGTCTCCTTAAGCCCAGAGACATCTAATAAATTGCTCCAAATGCTCTGCACTCTGCTTGTTACAGCAACTGATGTTTAAAAGGTCTCACCTCACTTCCTGAGCATATTCAGCATCATAGAAACATGAAAGCTAATGAAGTACAGGTAGCTGATAGCAATCTATTGATGAAAAAGATCAAGGCTTCTGTTGGACAAAGCATGTATAGAAAGGATGAAGACAGTACAGAAGGCAGGTGGCATAAAAGGGTAGGGGGAGGAAAGGTAAACAGGCACATAAAAAATGAAACTGCAAATGTCAGGTGTAAAGATTTTTCACTCACATGAAGAAGATATAAAGATCTGTCAGAGAAGACCTGGAAGGTGAGAATTTCAGATACCAAACACAGAGAAGAAGAGAGAGTGCCTGTGCAGTTGATGTCCTCCACAGACCTAATAAAAGAATACAGGAAAGCAGCTAGAATCAGGAAAGCATATATAGTTTAAAGAAAAATCCAAACCCAAAACACAACACAAAAAACCCCTCAACGAAACCTCTTATTAGCTACCATCTAATTGTGTCTTTAAGTCTTATTATTCAAATTACAGACCCACAAAGGGAATTTTTAAACATCAGAATTAATAGCTACTCAATTTAACAGTCCTAAAAATAACTAATGGCTTTCAAACATACTTTTAAAACTAATTCTGAATTCACAAAGATCAGAAACTACTGTGACAACCTTCTGAAGTCTGAAAGGCAGGGAAACATCAAACAAATTCTCCATTGGTGACATTTTCTCACCAAAACAGATAAACTTGCCATTTTCAGACAGCTCATCTCTCATCTGTCAATGGTAGCCAATTAGTAGCATATGCATTACAACAGTATCCAGAGGAGACAGGAGCTCCAAGGCAGCAGTATCTGCAAAAGTATCACTTTGTAATACACATGCTCTGGAAAATCGTGTAATACAGGGCCATTTGTGGAAGGTTTCCAATAGCGGAAGGCCTCCACGGTTCTCATTCAGCAGTGTCTCAGAACCCCAAGGCACAGCTGCTGCATCAACTCCTGATGGAGAGAGGAATGCAAATGGAGAAGGACAGACAGACAAGTGCATCCATTGCTTCAGCCTGAGCCACAGCAGCACGTGTCCTGTACCCATGGGTACAGTGACAGTGGGACAGATGCTGTGAGGAAGGAAGAAGGAGGACAAACCCCAGGTTTTCTTGTCTGTATTGCCTTGTGACTTCAGAGAAGTGAAGACGGAGGATGGGTCAGATAAGGAGAATCACACAGAAACTAGTCCCTGCAGTGCTGGCTTTACTAACAGTAAGCAAAGAAAGATGATTTGACAATAATGGCCATCAAAGGTCTTTGAAAGCTGCTGATATGGTTTGTTTCCCAAATCATCCATTTATAGAGGGGTTAATAATCCAATATCTCTAAGTTGGGCTGTGGTTTGGGATTTTTCTGGTTTTTCATCTGTTTGTTGTTGTGTTTTGTTTTTGTTTTTTTTTTAAAGTACCAGGTCAATGTGGACCCTTTGTGCAGCCCTGCAGCTTACTCATTTCAGCTTCTCCCTACCTTTTGTCCCTCCTCCACTTCCCAAACTCTCCTACTGGGTTCAGTCTCAACAGAGACTGCAAACACTTCAGGGCAGGGATTTACATGGACTGCAGCACAAGAAGACATAAATCTTTGCAGGAGAACAAAACTGTGCTAAAGAAACAGAGGTAATAGCATGAGATCTGAAGGGCTACCAACAGCTACTGACTGCCTCAACCTAAACTCTTCAGCCCTCTTGTGCCACAGAGAGAGCAGTGTTTCCCCAGTCTCTGCCTGCTGCCAGGTGTGTCAGCAGAGGTCCCTCTGCTACGCCAGTAGCTGTACTGGCCTACAGTGAGCTCTAAACTGGGGGAGTTCATCCATTTGTCCTGGGACACTTATACAGCCAAGTATGAATTCAGAACAGCTCATACATGAGCCTACAGAGAATATAAGACATCACATTGCTAAGAAAGGTACATGACAATTATCTAGCAATGCCTTCACATGGATGAGTCACAGGTTAAGTTCAGCTTTCCAGAAGAGGTCAGAATGCTGACAAACCAGGAATACGATTCCCATGATATATAACCAAAAAAAAAATTTTTAAAAAAATTTGAAAAAGATGATAAATTGTGCTGAGAGATCAGCAGCTCTTCAGAAAACAAAAGATTCAAGAAAACCTGCTAAAAGTCTAACAACAAAATTTGGCAGCAGTTTCAACTATCAAATTCCTTAATTCTCCACAGCAATATAAAGAGAGTAAAAGTATTTAAATTCTCAATCTGTTTAGAAAATATTTAAAAAATTACAGCACTTAAGAGACTAAGATCCTCTGCACTGCTTGCAGAAAATAAGAAATTTGATAAATGAGTGATCTTCAGAAAATCAATTTTAAAAATGCAGCTACCTACAATACAGTGCAACAGAGTTCAGAAAATAGTTATTTCACTGAAAAATGACTATGCAGAAAGAGTGCAAGAAAGATTCTACTCCTGTTTCCAGTGAAGTCATCATGCATTTTACCACTGATTTCAAAAGCACCAACTTTAACCTGGATACTAACAAAAACATAAATAAATATTAGGGCTAATGCATTATGCATTAATACCTGAGGAGCTTTCAACTTCACTGTGATCTACTCTGATTCTTCTGACCTACTCAGGAAGGGTGAGTATTCAGATGACAGAAATAGGAGGAGATATCTATCTTCTTTTAAAATGATATGGAATAAAGCATCACTCACAGAACAATTCCAAAAGGAAACTCTTTTCTGGATGAGATAAATTGTTCTAGGTGGACAGCAGAAATGACCCATATAAGTCTGAACACTTCACAGTTAGCCAACATCAAAGCAAAGTGCTATTTTTAGGATGAAGAAAGATGCATTCATTAATTTGAAATTATTTGCTTTCGCTTGTCTTATAGGCTCCTATCACATATTAAGCATTTGAGCTTCTGTGATGGAAAAAGAAGTATAGTTTACCCACTTGTAAAGTTTATAACAGCATCCATAACACAGGACTACAAATGCAGGGTTTGGAGTTTATACCATGAGCATTCAGTGCACCTTATTGTTATATCAAAATGATTATTATTTATAGTTGTATTCCTACATCTACCGCCACTGCCAGGGACTCCTCGAACATTTCCATCAGCGCTGCCTCCGTGCAATCTTAAACATCCACTGGACTGACTATGTGACTAATGTTACCGTCCTTGAACAGGCAGGGGTGACCAGTATTGAGGCCATGCTGCTGAGGATGCAGCTGCGATGGGCAGTGCACATCTCCAGGATGGAGGATCACCACCTCCCTAAGATTGTGCTCTGTGATGAACTCGCCACTGGCTGCCGCAACAGAGGAGCCCCAAAGAGGAGATACAAGGATTCCCTGAAACAACATCTCAGTGTTGGTCATATTGACTGCCATCAGTGGTCCACTCTGGCCTCCAATCGGGAGATGTGGAGACACACCATCCATAATGCTGCTGCCTCCTTTGAGAATGCACATAGAATCAGTCTTGAAAAGACAACGCAGAAAGAACCGTGTCTCATCACTACCATCTAAGGAGACTTTCCACTGTGCTTTCTGTAACCGGACTTGCCTGTCCCACATTGGCCTTTTTAGCCACCAGCGTGCTTGCAGCAAGCGTGGGTAGAGCCCTTCCCATATCTTCATTCGCGAAGTCTAGCCATGATGATGATGATGATTCCTACATTGTACATATTTGACAAAAGCAGAGTATTGAATAAGCTTTCCCTTCTAAAATTCCAAAATTTTAATTACATTTTTTCAAAGTTACGGAAAACAGAAATTTAGCACCTCTTTTTTTTTTTTCTTCTGATAATGTTAGTCTTTCTTGCTATTCCCCATGTAGAAATATTCCTTCCATGTAGGAAGTCTAGCTGCTATGACATGATTGTTTACACCTCAACCCAAACAAAATCAGGTTGGATAAGGCCTTGAGCAACCTGGTATAAAATGAGATGCCTCTGCTCACGGCAGGGGGGTTGGGATGAGATGATTTTTCAGGTCCCTTCTAACCCCTTAACATTCTAGAATTCTATGATTCTTACTTTCCACTTGAATCGAAGGTTAAAAATAAATCACATTTGCTCCACAGCAAATCAAATTGACATGTACAGCAAGAAATTTACATTTAGAAAGAAAAAGTGAACTTCTAATATGGTAGTAAATTGTTTTTATTTTTCTGTCAAGGCTTCTGGAGACAGTGTGATCCTGTTCTCTAGTACACTGGGCTTAATGTTCTCTAACACAGGGGGAAAAAATCAGCTGTAATGTACACATATAGCTTACTCATTTCCCAAAATAATTGCCAATATATATTGTGCATAAGCAAAGAGATGTTCAAGTTCCAATAGAGCTTTGACAAACTCAAGGAACCATAGCTGCAGAAAATGAAGATTAAAAAGTTGTAGTAATAGAAAGCAACTTAAAAAGATTAATTTGTCTTTAACATATCCATATTTTCTGAGACTATGAGCATGGTCAGACTTCATCACTTTGTACACAAACCCAAATTGCTCAGCTCTCTTAATATTCTGTTCTAGGCATACAGAAAAAGAGACCCACAACATTTTGGAACACGATCTTCTAGTGTGCACATCAAATCATATAGCTTCCCCTCATTAGCAGTCAATTGCCCATGGGCCGACATTCAGTAATATACACAGCAAGGAACCTTCTGAGAATAAAAGCAAAGCTATTTTGCTGCATAATGTACATCAAGGATATGACTTATTAAGACAAAACTGACAAAATGGGTAACCAAGAAGCTTCTTTATGAAACATTAAAAGCATGTTTTGTTCTGTAACCAATCCTCCTGACACCACAGACTGTCTACACTCCAAAGCTGTCCCTGTCCATAAATATTGAACACATGCTCCTGATGTATCTGCTAAATGATTTGGTAGTGTCACTTCTTAAAAGACAACACAGCTTTACATTGCAACGAAGACAAAAACATTGTGTGGCTCTTACTGTTCTGAGTATTTTTCTCGTTTGTATCTGGACAAAAGGATGAAACACTAGAATGATTCCAACCATGCTTACTATGACAATTTGAAAAGAATGTATCAATTATGTTGGCAAGCTTGTATGTGCAATGTAGACAAAAATGCACCAAAACAAGCAAAAGGAATTATCAAGCTCACATAACAAGTAAGATGATGTTGGTTGGCTGAAAATATCAAATCAATACCTAATAGCTCAGAATGTGAGGAAGGTTAGTGAGTGTGTGCTAACGGGTATCTACTTTATTCACTGCCATGCTCTGCTAACTTAAGAGGTAAAGAAAACAGAAACTGTGAGGAAAGAAAAGGAAGAGACATAGGCACCAGCTTCATAAGAATATTAAAAAAACTTTAGCCCCTAGATACATACTCAACTAAGATATGAGTCCTGTTTTACATGTTTAGACATAATCCTGTTACAAAAATAATCCTATCCAAAGGTTTGCAAGAATATTTACCTTTCTACTCCACAATGTATCTGGAAATAGTCCATCTTTTTTTTTTTCAACCTAGATAGATACTAACTATCCCTGAAATATATTAATATTAAAGTGATGTTAAAAAAGATGTTTTATCCTATTTTTCTTAATATTCACATAATGACTCGCAGGACAAATCTTCTCAAAAGCCTGAATTGCTATACACTTACATAAACAATGACCAGTGTGCAATTTACAGAGATAAGTACCTGATTATCAAGGAAAGGTGGGATATAATAATGCTGTTAGTTACCCTTTTAGAAAGAAAATTCCATCCATGGTCATGTACCTTTTCAGTTTCTACAGATTTTGTAGTGAATTACACTGACTTCAACCTCACTTACCAGGAGCTAATAGTAAGACTGAATAAACAACATCTGCTCATCCTCACATCAGACCTTTTTATCAAATTCAGCTGAGGAACAGACGACCCTGAACAGCAGCATGTTTCTGTCAAACAGCCCAGACTGACCTTTTGACAATATCAAGAGAATTTCTCTGCTCTACCAAGTGGTCCCACCAATTGCAGGTACATGGTATCATTCTGGCAGCACTACGAACTGTTACACCTCTGACTCTGATCCAGGTTTTTCCAAAATATGCTGCTGAACAGTAACGCTGGCACCCAGCAGGGGCTCTCTTTTCTAGGACAAAAGCTCCCTGTTTGAAAGCTGAATGTGTTCAGTAATACTAGAATACAATCTTTCAACATTTCCTTGTACACAGAAGTTTCCCTTTACTTAGTGAACCACAGAGACAAAAGCAGATGTTCATTTGGATTGGGAATCTTTCATGTCTAGGGCCTAGGTAGAGTTGTGACTTCTACAGGAGAATCGTGACTTTCATGTTGATGATGATTTTCAGTTTCCATAGGTGGTTATTTAAAACAGTTCAAAAGCTTAAGGTAGTGCAGTAATGCACAGACACCATAAAAAACCAATACAGGGCAGACAATCAAAACTTATTTAAAGATTTAGCTGATGAGAAATGTAATAAATGTGATGCAACAGCGGTGAATTCTTACTCTTCTAAAGCCTCAAGCATGTTCCCAGGTTCTTCAAAGGACAGAATATCGATGATTTTGTCATTCATAATTATATCTTCACTAAAGAGGTCACCTGAATTAAACTGAGAATGCTCCAGTTTGTGATTTTGGTTCAGTTCAAGTTGTGTCTCCTAAAAAAAGAAAAGCAAGAAAAAGTAGCAAGCTTCAGATTATAAGAAAAAAAATATAATGAGCAACTGATCTAATTTTGTTGCAGTTTAACTCTGGGTGATTTAAAGGTTCTTCAGCTTCTCTGGGTGAGAAGTACTTATCAAACTGTAGAGCTGGAAAGGGTATAAAGAGGTTGTGCAATTCAGATATGTATTTGAAATAAAATATAAGATCTCTTTTTCAGGCTGATCTTCTTTAGTATATGAATATGATCTGGAATACAAAGGAAGAAATTAATGAAGAACACAGAACACTACTGAAAGTTGACTAGGAAGTTATCTTCCACTATGATTTTTTTTGGTAATTTTCTTAAAAATTGCCATAGTATACAAATTATATGAGGTCAGATTACAGTGTTATCAGGTGAACAACATGAAAAACTAATCCTTGTGCATAATTAAAGCGACTCAGTTTGCACAGACACCCTTGACACTGAGGGTTAATAAAATTATACAAAAAAACCCACTACCCGATGCTAGGACCAAGTTTTTTACTACTTCATTATCACAGTTTCTTCTGTAAAATAGCATCCTTTTCATTTAATGACATTAGTTTTTTAGACCTAAATTAAATAAAACACTATCAATAGTGTGATTTTCAACCACAGAAAATAAGACTGCAAGTGATTTGCGAGCTAAATTGGTCAGTCCAGAACCGTCTGAGTAGACAAGGGGTTCAAACCTCTCAGCACACCCCTCTTACAGGACTGTTCCAATTACTGTAATATTCTGACTGAGCTCTCTAGCTCCCTCCCACTGAAGTTGCTCAACTTTACATAAATACAAAAATAATTAATAGAAGGAAGGGATGGAATTGGGCCCACTTTATTAATTTATCAGAGAATGTATTTTCTCTCTCCGAACCAGTATGTACTGAAACACTTTCTCCAAACATGCACAGCTTGGACAAAGAACACTGAAAATACTCCAACCCCAAACCCGTCTATTTCGCTTAATCACTTAAGAGATAAAGGCACATCCAAAAGACTAGGAGACCAAAATTCAAATCCCTATTCCTGATAATGAGAAAAAAAAAAATCGTACCCAAGTCTGCTATACTCAAGATGTGTTGACTGTTCCCTTGGCAACTGTTTATAACCTAGAGACATCCTGCTTCTAATTTTGAGGGATGGAGGAATATGAAAGGAAATCAACATTCAAAGGTAATCTTCCTCCAATCTAGAACTAACATTCAAGCACTAAAACAGTTGTTTTTATCAGATTATGATTCTTACACTCAACTCTAAATCTGATTGTGCTAAAGATTAGAGGTTGCAGAGATTACATCACCTGTAAACCAAATCCATCACTTGGTGGCTTTTTATTTATCTTCAAATACTGTTCAGACAACCTCTCTTAGTTAGCAAGTTATATCATCCAATATGATCAATGACAAAAATTAAATGAACCCTCACAGACAGCATGACTCACCTGGTTATTACTACAGAAACTCCATTTTAATACTTGGGTTCGATAAATGATGAGATAAACAGTACATGTCAGTACAAGGGAAACAAAAAAAGCGATGAAGAATGCTGATGCACTGATTGCATGGCTGTACAAAATCTGAAATTAAAAGATCATATCATTAAAACTACATTTTAGACATATATAATTTGAAGATCATAGCTGTAAGCAATGTTGTAAATTATTTTTAAATGACTTCACACAACTTCAGAGATTCTCAGCGTTTTGTTATAATCACTACATTTGGATGAATATTTTCAAACAAAAATCTATTTTCTGTTACTTTCCAAAGCAGCATGGTTCATTATGTTCCAAATTCCTGTGTAACTCCAAGCAACAGAACTCCCATAGATTGAATTTACATGCTCTGACTTCTAAGTGTCCAGTACTTTAAGAGTCTGTTTTCCAAAGTCACAAACTCTTCTAAATCTTGTTGAAATTGGTGGTATTTAGTGTTCCTCAGATGCTATGAAAAGTCAGTCATATTTTGGCTACCTTTAATTAATGGCCATTTCTTGATTCAATAAAACTGAGTTAATACCATAGGAAAAAAGTACCAATATAAGTTCAGAATAAACATATAATTGACAGTCCACAAATCCACCCAATCTGTGTGCACTCTTGAAGTTTCTGCATTAGCCTGAGCCAGAAAGGAGTAGCAGGAGCATTGGAATGCTAAGATAACAACTTTGTAGGCATGTCTCTTTAACTCTTAGTATTTAAATTGTGTTGCATTAAAAATTAATTTTTTACTTCATGCTCCATGTAGCCAAAGCTAATTCAGTGTTTGTTTAGTTCTATGAGCTCTTTGGATGAAAAACATAAGACAGCTATTAGTATAATGTTCCACCAGAAACTCATTACTCTGCTGGGGCTAGGAACTGTAAATAATTAACATGCTGCTTGCAAACTGGGCTTGGTCATCTCTTGGAGCAGAAATATGACAGCATTCCATAGAGTCAATGGTAATTCTACATATGAAACGACAATCAAACAGGGTTTGCAATTTGAAAAAGGTTTATTCCAATGTAATAAAAGAATTTTATCCTTTATTGGCTATTTTTTTCTCTCCCTGATATGTTTTTGTACACTGATAATATGTCATGAAAGGAACTGCTTCAGGTCAGACTGTTTTTTCACAGGTTCAGTTTCTCAAAACTGCTAGAGATGCTCAGCACTCATTGATTTCAATGCATTTTCAGTTGAATTGGGCAATGATGTCAGTATCAAGGAGATCATCAAGACATTAACACAAACTACTACTTCACAGTTCCAAGAAGATCAGTTTACTTTATAGTGTTGTACACTTAGAATCAACAACTGCTCTAACTGACAGAGGTATGCTCGGTTTGTGGTTCTTTCTTTTGTTTTTTAATGTCCTTACTCTAAAATAATGAAAACCTTGAATCACTTGGAGGCTCATGAAAATGTTTTGGGACTAAGAATTTAGCTGAGTAAGCTAGCAACGTGCTAAATCCCTTCTAATACAGAATCATTTATGTTACAAGAGATCTCTAAGATCATTGAGTCCAACCTTTGACTGAACCCCCTTGTCAACTAGATCATGGTACTAAGAGCCACATACAGCTGTTTCTTGAACACCTCCAGGGTGATTCCATCACCTGTCTGGGCAGCCTATTCCAACACTTAACACCTCTTTCTGTGAAGAAATTCTTCCTGTTGTCAAAACTGAGCCTCTCCTGGAGCAACTTGAGGCTGTCATATTCTCTCACCTTGTCGCTAGCTGCCTGGGAGAAGAGCCCAACCCTCACCTGGTTACAATCTCCTTTCAGGCAGTTGTAGAAAGTGGTAAGGTCCCCCCTGAGCCTCCTCTTCTCCAGGCTAAACAACTCCTGCTCCCTCAGCCACCCTCAGGACTTAATCTCTAGATCCTTCACCAGCTCCATTGTCCTTCTCTGGATACCCTCCAGCACTTCAACGTCTTTCTTGAAGAACTGGAATTGACACAGAATTGTCTTTCTTGCCCAGAACTGGACACAGCACTCGAGGTGTGGCCTCACCAGGGCTGAGTACAGAAGGCCAACCACTTCCCGAACCTGCTGGCCACACTATTTCTGACAAAAGCCATGGTTCCATTGGCCTTCTTGGCCACCTGGGCACACACCGGCTCATGTTCAGTCACTGTCAACCAGCATTTTCTTCTGGGCAGCTTTCCAGTCACTCTTCTCCCACCTTGTAGCACTACATGGGGTTGCTGTGACCCAAGGGCAGCACCTGGCACTTTGCCTTATCGAACCTCAAAATTGGTCTCGGCACATCGATTCAGCAATACCTTTCAGTATCTTTAGGTTTTAAACCGAAACAAGAAAGGAAGAAAAAAGAAGTGCAACATATTATTTGTCAAGTTCCATGTGTAATTATCAACATGTTGTCTGAATGCTTTTTCTTGATGTAGCTTCCTACTACTTTGGCCAATTTGGCCCTGTATCATGGCTGACCACTAAGGACACCCAGCACAGGTACATAAGCAGCAGTAGCAGCTCTCTCCTCCTCTGATTCTGAATTGCTCTGCAGTTCCTCAAGCTCAGTTAAAGATGCTTCACTTTATATAAACTATAATTTATTTGATAGACAATTATGTAAATATTAACTAGCTCCTTTCCCTAACCCAGTGCTTACCCACTTCATAGATCAAAAAGGTTTAGCTCCTACACCCTGAACTGTCACTGAACAAACATCTGTGTGTGACTTGGAAATAATGCAATTCCTCTTAAGTCAATCTGCTGTCTCTGCTTCTCTGGTTGACCTAGGTGGCCAAAAGGGAATCCTGGAGCTCTGTCACACCAGCACTCTGCCTGAGGTCCCACCACTTCCAAGGAACAAGAGGTGCTGTAGTTAATAATACTGCTTTGGAAAAAAATTCATCATTTTGCCTGAACACACTTGTATTTTTCTAATGTCCAAGCCCTCTATGAAATTTAGAGATCTCTTTAGGCTTTTGGAGAAAGCAAGGATCTGTAAGGATACGGGTTCAGTGAAGCTAGAATGAAGCTGGTTAAGTTTTGATGGAGAGGAAGCACTGGCTAGGGAATGATTCTGTGCTTTGTAAGTAAAAGGTAAGATCCATAGTGGGACAGTAGGTCTGTATCAGGGCAGGATGTTTCATCAGAGGTTAAACTCTGATGGAGAAAAATGAACAGGGAAATATCTATACTTTTATACTTGAAGAAAATAGGGTCTGTGAGGACAGTCCATGTCATTGAGGGGGCTGTAAACTCAAGCAGAAGACAGACGGTACCATCTGAAAGCACCACAGGGGATGGTGTGGAGCATGGGCCAGAGCCTGGCTAAGTCACGACTAGTGTTGGCCCTGCAGGTCAATATCCAAACCACTGACACATCAGTAATCTTCAAAAGCCATTCCCTAAGCTAAATTCTAAAGCCATCCCAATTGTGGGAAGAGGCACTGCAGGCCCAAGTTTCTTTCAAAAACTGCTGCACTCCCACTGCTTTTCATGATTCAGAGGGAAGCAAGACTCATATAAAACAGACCAAAGCAATTATCACACAACATGCTTAGATGGTAGAACTTCCCTTTGTCCTTTTCACTACAGCTTCCCATTCAACATCAAACCCACCCAGCCAAGGGCAGAGGCACGCAGTACTCACAGCCCCTGAAGTGCTATGGGAAAACATCTGGCACAGATACTTAGATGAGCAACACTCGGGTTTTTTTCATAACTCATAAAATTACCTTGTCACAGGCAAACAAGCACTTTCTTCCAGCAGCACAGAAGAGAAATTCACAGGGTTTGTAAAACTTCAAAGAACAATAGAGGAGCCAAGTGTGCAAGCAAACCATGTGAAAGCTGATAGGACCAACTGACCATGGCACTGCTTTGACTGTGTAATTAATTCTTCACCTTTCCATCCTCAAAGTCAACATTTAGTATCCACATGCTCACGTATGTTTGTTGACTTTACCATACCTATGAACAGGCTTAAATAATGACTTTTAATAAATAAAATCTGAGATGGAGAGCACTTATGACAGCTGAAGACATGAATGAAATACAGAACATCACACCCTTTTCAGCTAAATCTAATTTTCTTGCACAAACTGATTTAATTCTGAAACATGTTATGCTGGGCCACAGCCCAAAGCCCAATATTGTGCATTTGAGACATGGTGTGTTCCAGAATTTCTGAGCTTTATTTTCCAAAAATTTACAGTATTTTCCACACACCTTTACCATATGTTGCAATTAAAAAATCTGTTCATTTACTAAGTTTAAATGCAGCTGAGCTAATTTCACCCACCTATGGAATAGTCCCCAAGAACTTTCTGAGGTCAAACTATCAAAGTCACGTGGGGAAAAAAACAAACAAGCACACTAAAAAGGTTTAACGTTTAGTACCAGATGGCAGGAATTTTCATGGTGGGCTGAGACCAATGTACCTTACAGTCTTAGTTTAGACATCACTACTGCTGCTGATCAGTTCACACTGAACTTCACAGAAAACTATTCATGAAGCTATTTTCATAACCCAGTCAGCTACTTCATGACTTACACCTTCAAGAATAAGAGTTTCCATAAGATACATTTATGGCAATTCCATGGATAATTCTTAGCTATACAAATGTCCAATCCTTTCAAAAATTACTAGATCTTTATCTGAGAACATGAGTTCTCTACCTTATATATAGTTTATATCAAGTTTAATTATGGCTTTCAATTTAACAGAATGGGCACTTGAACTTCAATTACGAGAAAGTCAAGTCTGAACATGTATCTATTGCAGTAAGAGAAGCTGAGAAGGCAGAGATTCCCCAGCAGAATACTGGAACAAGAGCCCCCTGAGCACAATATCCATACAGATTACTTATTCTAAAGGTGGAGAGAACTTCATGGGATTGGCTCTTGAAGGAATGCATGGTCTTGTCCTTAGGACCTATTCAGACAAGCCCCATCCACACAGACTTTTGATTTCAAACAACACAACCATGGCAAAAATTTTCAACGGTGAAATAAATTATTTTATTCCACCAGGACACAACTAACCCCAGAGCACTTGCCAGACAAGCCACAGTTCTTTTAAAAATGACCACTTCCAACAGCAGTCTGCCAAGGTAATGAGGGGCTGGGGGCGGGGAAACAAGTTTGTGAACAAGTTGGTGAAGAGATTAATAATTAAAATGATGGATGCAATAGGGAGTTTTTTAATAAAAAATTATCCAGAAGAGTAACACTGTTTGCTGCCATCAATGTAATTTTGAAGATTTGTTTGGCCTCTTAAAAATACTGTTAATTCAGAAGGCAAGAATAGAAAGTTATATCGGAAGAATGACTACTTAAAAAATGAAAGGTAAACATAGACTTTGCCACTCTTAATGCAGTTTCATTTCTCAGGCTTATGTATCAGTATCATACAGAAACTTTTTCTCAACAGGTGAAAGATAACTTCATCCTTTTGGAAAGGCAAAAAGCTTCCTCATGGTGACAAGGCACAGGAGCAGGGGAGCTCACAGTTTTCTGTGCCTGGACAATTCTTCAAATGAAAAAACATGGCAAGGAATATAATAGCATTTTTAGATTTTCCTTATTAAGTATTGCTGTCTTAAGACAAAAAAGGACCTCTTATACTAAGTCCTGTTTTCTTCCTTTTAAAATCTGAGAATACAGAACTTGTGCATGATTAATAGCCAAGCACTCATTGATGAAATGTAAGTACGTAAGTACATGCTTAGATCCTACAATTCAATTTAGATTGTTCAGAAGTATAAGCAGGAGAGTCAAGCTAATACCAAAACACAGAATTTACCTTGGTCTTTTCTTCTTCAGTTATGGTGAATGATGCTGTCAATGATATGAGATGTGTTTTATTCTAAGAGAGACATAAAAAAAATTAGCTGTATTTAAAAAAAAAAGAGCAGAATCCATTGGCAAATAGTCCAGAGTCTCTAGAAAAACCTCTCCTTAGAAGACAAGCTATTTAAGCATAAGACAAGCCCATTAAGCATGAAACTGAAATAAATATGATCAGAAAACGCAGTGTACTTAGGGGCAACACTAACACATAGGGAAGCAGCTGCTCCGTGGGACAGACTTCTTTCTCATCACACAGAGGAATATCTCAGTGTGCACAGTACTACATTTTTCTGTACCCATAAAATCTGGGTTGACTGAAAATGCCCCAGAAGAGGAGCCACAGTCAGTGCATATGTCTGTATTCTTACCATACCCTGTTTAAAGTCTTCCCCTGTACCACTCCAGTACCACTCTCATGCTCATTGGACATTTTTACCTCCAAAACAAAGAAGAGGCAGCAGTTGAAAACAAAATCCATCTGCAGGTTCTAATCACATGCAATCATGAAAGCCACTGAAAAACTATCAAGTCATATTTAAGAACTGGAAAATTTTACTTTGGCAGAAACCACTTGTCCTGTGTTCTACTCAAAACTAGCATTTGAGCAGTTGTCTCACAGCCTGGTACTAATGAGTTCTCAAAAACAGCAAGGACGGAGATTTCATAGCTTCTCTGAAAAATTTCTTTCAGACCTTCAAAACTCTAATACTAAAAAAGTGTTTTTCTTATGAGCAAGCAGATTTTCCTTTGCTGCAATTTGTTTTTTGGTTAAAAGAAATTATTTTAAAATAAAAATCTGGCAGAACTTTCAATCTCATGGACTACAGAAATAAACACTTAAATATGTGGGGGATACCTATTTTCAAGATACACAGATAAACTGGAAATAAATACAGAAAGTAGAAAAAAAAAAGGTTACAGGACATCACACAAATCTACTTTACTTAAGAAAGTCTATGATTTCCTAAGCTATGAAGAATAATTCACATGTTTATAAATTCATGGCAAACAATCAAAACTTCTTCCAAGAATTTCATTTCATTACATGCCAGCCTCATTTCTCAGGCGGACAAGAACAACCGTGGAGGCTGGTTTTTACACAAAAATTGTGAAGAGCAAAATAAATTTGTAAAGTAAATACCTGCGATGAATGCGTGAAAGTTAGCTTTGCAGGCAGTGTCAAGATTCTGCCATCCCACATTTCTCTTGCATCAAGAAGCGCAGAGTAGTTGATTGCAAAGTGTTCTCCACCTGTTAAAGCAGAGAAAAAAAAAAGCCAGTAGTGCACATTACGCAGGTGAGGTGCATCTGCCAGTGCAACAGTGGCCTCTAAGTAATTGTGTCTGCATTTTCTTAGTAGAGTAGCTACACTGACTTAAAAACAACCCAGTACAGCTGCACATCTTTCTTCACATAAGAGACTGGATCAGATGTTTGCCAAATTTGAAAACAAAGGTCAACATGAATAAAACATTTGAGGAGTTTTTTAGGTTCCCTTTTAAACTGTGCTTCCTCACCAGCAGAAGTGCTCTCCTAGGAACAAAGCTGCAATAAACTTGGAACATGGACTTCAAGGGAATTCAGCAGAGGCAGCAGCCAGAGCCCACCAGCATAGTCCAGAAAGGAAGTAGGATATGGATTTGCTCTGTCTCAGGACAATTTCTCAAAAATCCCTGGGGAAGGCTTAGGACAGCACTAGAGCTTTTTCCTTCTGACACAGCAGATGCCCTACATCCAGAGACGACAGTTCATGGCCATTTGAACCCAGTAACATCCTTCACATCTTCTGCCCCTAAGAACTCAAGAAAATTCGACCCAGGATCTGGAAACTGCTTTAAATGATGCCCCAAGCCACCAAAAAGCAGCATTTTTCGATACTAAAACTCAACATACAGTATTTAAATATATTTTTATTATAAATCAAACAGCCTACATTCAACCACTAACTGGTTGATTCTCCTCCTATTGAAACCAAAGAGAAATCAGACAGATTTCAGCTGAATTTTGATTCACAGTGCACCGGAGTACTGAAATATTATTATGGCTAACATTCAGCATGACAGTACATAGGCCAGTGTAGGCACAGCCCTTCTGTCCAGCCCTCATGGCAAAGTATGGGCTGACTTTGGAATTAACATAGTAATGACCAAACCTCAAACTATGCAGAAACCTGTTCTACTGGATTTTCCTCCACTTCAGTATTTTTCATGCTGATTAGTACAAGCTAGCTTCAGTTCTAGATTCAGTAATTATAAATAAATTAAATAATGGCTCTAACTTGGCTTACTAGATCAGTTTTGCAAGCAATTTTTCTGTTCTTTCTCAGGGACCATTTTTTCTTGGGAAACTCAGTTGAGAATCAGCAATTCCTTGGCATTTTCAAAAAGAACAGCCCTGTGATCGGTACCACTACTCACACTGTTGTCATTACAAATGCAGCCTGGCTATCCATTTACAATGAGACAGCAGCCCCAAGTCTACTTATTTCCCTTTTCTATTTGGAAATCTTTTACCATAAAACTATCATAACCATAGATTCTTCAACCATAAACAGTTATCAGTGAACACTTATGAAGCTCCAACAGAAATATCATGACCCTCAAAAGCTGCTAATTTTTGATGTGCTTAAGAAAAAGGAGATAAAAAAACCAAGAAAGGTAAAATTTTATGCATGTGCACTCATCCAACTGCTACAAAGGAACAGACTGACATCAAGACTGGAACAGGTTTATCTCTCTATTACTAGCTTTGAGTTTATAATTTGCTCAGTTTGGAGAGAATAAACACTGAGAAGAGCTGCCTTATTTCTGAGGAATCACCTTCCCTGCTTGCATGGCCTCTTGCAATTCCAATGGACCTCAATATCTCACCCGTCACACTTGGCTAAAGAAGGTCCAAAATATGAATAGAAGGTTTTAAAAATACCTAAAATTAACAAATACTATCATTAAAAACTTTCATTTTGATGGTAGCAACTTTTAGAGAGTACAGGGGCTCAGTTCTGTACCTGGAAGACTGGAAGCAGTTCAAAGGTGGGAGTCAAAATGTGAGTTAACAGAATTGGAAACTGTGGCTCAAAACCTTTCCCAGTTTATCACCCATATTAACTGATAATCAAAGAATTTAAACCACCATAAATAAATAAATACTGTGATTTCAACAGATGCTCTTCCACATGTGTAGTCAGGGCAGTTCCCTGCAGATTTCATTACCTTGCAAGAATTTTTTCCTGTAAACTTGCATGCCATCTGTGGTCTTATTCCCACTGGTTTTTTGAATGTGTAAACCAGTGATGTTGTCCAGGAGGATAAGATCTGTAATGTTTGCTGAGAGCAAGGTGTTGGTGTTATTAATCTCAAGTGTGATGTATGCGGTTTGAGGGTCATGCTCAACATTCACCTGAAAACAGAAATTATTAGTATTAATGGTGCAAAATAGCTGTATGTGCACCTTAACAGCAAAATTCATACTCTTGCTTACAAATGAAACTTCATTATACATGTACACTTATTTTCTGAAGGCATTCTGAGTGACCTGCAAATGCAACTACACTCAGTTTGATCTCCAACTCCCACAGAGATTTTAATCTTTGCTATGTCAAGCTGTTGCTTGGAGACAAGGTGGCAGAAAGCCAGAAGCTAGAAACCCAGCTCATGCAGAACCAGACTTGTAATCAAGAATCTGAGTATCCCCGTGACACCTTATACAACACAAAACTGGAGGATAACTTTATAACCAGTCTGGAAAAACTTCTGAATTTTGAACTTTTGTACCATAAGGATGTCTCTTTTCCAAGCTGCCCTCACTGCAACTTCATTTTCTCCATGCAGTTTTGGTATCTACTTCTCTTTTTTTGAAAGCAACTCTCTCTCTGAAGGACGTCGTCTGTATTGACTCGTCCTTCTTATGTGAGGGCAGATGGAGCATCCAGTGGACTTGGGAGTTCGTGGTTCTGCTTCCAGTTAGCGGAGTAGGTCATAAGTTAATCACCAATCTCTAGCAATGCACAGCCATATGATGTTACTTATTTATTCCATTAAGCCCTTAAGACTTACTGAGCAATTATACCCTCTAAATGTAATTATTTTGAGCACAGAGTTGCTTACTGACCTCTCACCTTCCAAACTGCCTACCCCTATGTGCTGGTGTTAGCTGTGGTAGAGTTAATTTTCTTTACAATGGCTAATATGAGGCTGAACACATATATCTGTGATATATCTGTTATCACTGAGCAGTATAATACACAGAGCCAAGGCCTTTTCTACTTTCCATACTGCCATGCTGGCAAAGAAGTTGGGGGTACATGGGAAGCTGAGAAATACAGTCAGGACAGACGACTCAAACTGATCAAAGGGATATTCAAGACCAAACAATACCATGCTCAGTATATAAAATGACAGGAAGAAACCAATGGTGTTTGTCTTCCCAAGTCACCTTTATGTGTGATGGGGCCCTGCTCTTCTAGAGATGGCTGAACACCTGCCTGCCCAAGGGAAGTGGTGAATTAATTCCTTCTTTTGCTTTGCTTGTGTGTGCAACTTTTGCCTTTCCTATTAAACTGTCTTTATCTCAACCCATGAGTTTTCCAGCTCTTAAACCTTCCAATTCACTCCCTGACCTGCTGGTGGGGGAGTGAGCAAGCAGCTGCCTATTTTCATCTCCAGCTGGGGTTAAACCATGACACCCTGTAACTCATATTAAACCAGTATTGTCTAACTCTTCATGAAGTCTATAATAATATGGTGACCTCTAATACAGCCATGATGATTTATGAGGCTTCTAATAATGACACTAAATTAACACTTTAACTGAAGGAATTATGATTCAGGTCATTTTAGGTCATGTTTCATTTTAGATCTTCCTTTTTAGGAAATATCTACACTGTATCTGGAAACCAGGAAATATAAAATAAGAAAGCAGTCTAGACAGAAATGAGTTTTAAAAATATGAATTGTGATAAACTTTGGAAATCACACCAGAGTGCATGGCAGCCACAGAGTTTGACATATGTAATTATGATTTCATTGTGCACCACTGATCTCTGCATTTCATACTAATTCAGCACAGAATCAGATCACAGTTTGGAGTGATTTATTAATCAAGAAAAAAAACAGTTTAATGAATTATTATTGCTAGGTAGCATTTTTCTATTTAAGTGTCAAACCCTCCAACTATTTATTGTATGAAAGGCTGCAAAGAGTATATAAAAATGTGTGTATTCATGCACATATAAAAATAACCTAAAGTACATTTGTGAGGAAACCATTACCAATGTTGTATTAAATACATAGTTGTCCTTCATTTTTAACTGCCTGTCAGACTTAAGCTAAATTGCAAAGCAGTTGAAAGAATTTACATTTTTTTTCCCCTGAAAGCAGCAGATGAGAATCAAGCAACAGGTAAGCTCTTAGGTTTGACTGCTCCTAGAAAGAACTCCTCAGTGCTGCCATTTTAATCAGTGACCAACAGCTATCTTCCTTAAGTTGCTTCTCTAATTTGCCTGAAGATACTTTATTCTAGATTGTGAAGCAGATGGTTAGGCTACCAACCATCTGCAGGAACCAAACCCAATGGCAGCCTCTGCTGATGCATAAGCACCTACTCTCTACTTTTCTCTCAGCTGCTGAAGTGCACCCTGAGTGTCATCACCTCCTGCAAGAGATGTCACTTCAGGTACCTGGGAGAGTGGAGTGAAAGACCATGGACATGACAAGAGAAAGAGAGGAGGAAAGAATTGACATTGAATTTGAAACAAATGGAGAATCTTTGTTAGGAATAAGTTAGAACAACTAGAAACAGAAAATGAGGGGGGGGGGAAGAACAATTATAGAATCATTGATCATCTCCAATGCATAAATATTTGGGAGATTGAGAGACAAGTAAAAGTGTTAAAAGATACAAAAATTAAATATAAAGATTTACTTCAACTCTGCTAAGTACTATTTCTCACTGTGAAGTACTATTACAGAAAAGTTCATGTCATACTATGGAATGAAACTCTTAAAGAAGCACATTTCTGAAAAGAAGAGAGAAAATGGGTGCTGGAAGCATAGATAAAATTTAAACACCACAGTTGCCATAAGGGTACTTCTGCAATAAGACATCAGAAAAATCCTGACCCCACAAAGTTAACATATGACACCTCCATGCTCTGAGGAGCCACTAATGGCAGGAGGAGGCATATGTGCAAAATTAACTTTTTTGCCATTTAAAACAGCTAAAGACAGCCATATGGTCAGTCTGTCTCTTAGCTTGAAAGCATCTGTTCAGATGAATTAGGACTGAAATACATGACAAGGTAAAACAAGGAAAATAAAATGTGAACTGCAATAGAAGGTGGAAGACAATCACATATAATTACATAGTTTTCAGTAATTTACAACTAATAGCACTGCAAACTTATTTTCTCCTAATCCCAGTATCTACAATAGATTACCTTTGATGTTGTACACCAGGATTTTGCAGTTTTTCATGAGCCTGTGTAAAGCTGTGTTGTGAACAGCAGAAAAAACAACATGCAACTGTCTCAAACTCTTTTTCTAAGAGGCTTTGGTATAAAAGTTGAGAATCTACAAGCACAAAAGCAGAATATTCTGTGTTACTGTTTCTCCTGTCTGAAACACTCACTAGTCAGCCTCATTAATTAGGTTATGCTGGCATTTCAGTAACAAGATTATAGGTAATTGGTACTATGAGATATGATGCATATTCATTCTTCTCTATGCAAATGATCGGTGCAGGTTATAATGTCACCTCTTCTGTACTGGTTACTGAATCCTCTAGCCTCACATGCAGCATTTTAGTGACTGAATTTAGATTGGTCTTTAAGTTGGATGTGCTTTCTTTCTCTCTCCAAGGGACATGTAAGATAAACTGTCTGTAATTCTAAAAGTTTGGACTTGCTTCACCCCCCAAAAATGGAAAAAAAAACAAAATGGGGAAAAAAAGTAACAGCCTAGGTATATCTATCCACCTATGATCCATAAAGTAAACATAAAATGGAAGGTTTAAAAGTTTCTTACAGCAGGGAGGTCTTTGCTCTTCATAAGCATTTACATGAGTCAAATGAAACCTTTTTTCCATTAAATACTGTGCTGTAAGTGAGTCCCACTGAACACGCAGTCTATGACACAATCGCTTTTCTGTGACTGTGTGGTAGGATGACCAAAGACACAATGGGTATCACATGGCTCAGTGCCTCATCCTTCCAAAGAAGGTGACACTTAACACCCATGGTTGGACCAGATTATCTTAGAAGGCTTATCTCTCTCTCTCCTCTTGTCTCTCTCTCTCTCTCTGATTAGAGCTCATTGGGATTTGCCCATTTATACTTCTACAAATTCACAGTGTGTTTTTTATTATGAGCACAATCTAAAATCCCTTAAAGCCTGAGAGATTTCACTGACTTCTGTTTTGAATCAGCATTGCAAAACTGTGCCCTTTACGGAGGGTGTGACCATCTTAACATTGAAATTCACATACTCCCAAATATTAAGCTTGGGCCCAATTCTGTTCATACTTAAAATTTAAAGGACATTTAGGTACAAATTTCCTACCAAATTAAGAAGACAAATGTAAGAAAACTTACTACACCACATTTCTGAAGGGTTATTCCAAATTCAGAAGACACTGACATATTGGACACATCTTCAGGCTGTGGAGAAAGGGAAAAAGTCTACACAGAGTATGAAAATACTATAACTCTGAAGCACAGATCAAATTATATAAATGATGAAATGATTAAAAAAACATGTAGAGGAACCAATTGCCCTCAAATTTAAGAGTTTTATTATCCCAACAGCTAGTCTTTTTTTTCTAGTCCAAATCTTTAGGAACTATTTATTCCCACAAGTAATTACTAGAATCTTAACTGATACATTCATCATTCCCTAACAAAATACACTATGCACAAAGTTCATCAGACTATACAAATCCTTTTAATCATCAAATGTCTATTAGAATTTATACAGCAACCACATATACGTATCTGTCACAGTAATTCTTTGGAAGTCTCACAACTAGTTGGTGTTGCTGAAGTCATCTCAAATGAACATAATCACCTGAGACAGAATTAGAAATATGCTAATTTCATAGTAAATTCCCATGAACATTCACTTTTCATAAATTGCTACAATCCTTATAAATATTGAAAGTGGCAAACCATCTTTGACTGACCACCTGGTGAATAACATCAGACTCTCGTTTGAACAAATTCTTCTTTGTCCATGAGGGTATCAAGGAAAACAGTGAATGGCTCCATTGGTTGTCTGAGGCTGAAGAAGTCAAGAGCTGGTGAGGGGTTCTGCTTGCCTGAACGGCCAGAGGTAGGGGCACTCCTGAAAACCAAGACAACACTCAGCATTAGAGCTAAAGCTGGCTCCTGTGCAGCAGCCATTGGGTGCAGATTCCAGCCAGGGATGGGGCTGGTGGTACCCAAATCTCTATGCACACAGTGACCAGCACCGGTCTCCCTCAAAGCATTCAAAATCTTTACAGACAGCAGAAACTGAGGCCAGACAGGATGGGATTTGCCATATAAAATCCAGTAGGAGTTAGAATAAAACTGCTCCCTGCCTAGGGAACTACCATATACCCCACAGAAAACATCTTGCCATTTAAATGTAAAGCATCTAATGCATGAATGATAAGATTTCAAACTTAAATCGACAGTTAATATTTTCAACACAAAGAAATTTTCAGCAAAGCATAAATAATTAAAGCACTCTATAATGTGAGGGGCCTCAGTGCCAAAGGTGTTTTGCTTCAAAGATAGTCTGCCAATTAAGCACTGCCTATGCCAATACATATTCAGAAATCAAATACTCCTCTGTTCAGAAGAACATTTCAGTTGACAAATGCTTCCCATTTTAGCAATCAGCAATATAAATGCTAACTTATACTCTTAAATTTTTATGAGACTAGTCAATATCATACAAAATAACTGGCATAGTTTTGAAATTACATCACTTTGATCTACTAAAGTAAAAGCACTTCTGACATCAATAATAGGAGTTTATACTAAAAAGCAATAATTTAATATGCTAAACTGTCAAAACAAAGCTGCTGAATTAAGATAAAAATGTCATGAAAATTTCAAAATTATAGCTGTGTTTAAAGAAGATACTCTTTTCATTGCTTACATTTATTCCTTACTTTTAAATCTCATATTGTAATCATCAGCAATATATATTAATATGAACAAAAATCTTACTCAAAAGCAAATATCATTGAATGATTTTTTCTATTAAAAACTATTACATAGTAACAAAATATGAAAAGCTGAAGATGAGAAAAATCTCAATAATATGAGAAGCAGCATTTTTTGAAAAGCCTCTGCTTTGTTAGAAGAACAGTATAGAGAAAAATTATTAGCTGCAAATAGAAAGGGCATGAACAGAGCATTCAGAATTGGGCCCTTAAAAGGAGCTTTAAGCAGTGATGCACATGAATCACTGAAAATATTTCTGTTAACATAATGAATGAGATGCAATCCTGTTGCTCACAGAACCCAGATGGACATGTGCAGACTTGGTCTAATTTAGAGACTGTAAAACCAACATGGCAAACTTGGTGAGAAGAGGAATATGTATAATGACAATTCCAAATGCCTGCCCATATACAGCCCATATCCCTTAGGATGACGCCAGTGCTGAATATAACTGTATTTATCAATTCACCTGTTGTCTCCTTTCAGGTAAGTTCCTAGATGGCTGATGATTTCTTGAAAAGCTGGACACTGGATATCTGGGAAAGGACGGTACAGGCATAACACATTCTGTGGTTTTCACATGTACCCTGTACTCGTGTACTCATATAATCTTTACAGATTTCTGTTCTGAAATTGTTTGTTGAGGGTTTTTTTCATAAATAGATTCATCTGAGCTTGGAAAATACTAACACTTGACTAAGAAGCATTGAGCTTTGGTTTAGCTACCATACTGCTCAGAAGTGCAGTTTCCATGGTGCCATTGTCAGCGTCCCTTCAGAGGTGCATCCCAATTCTGACAGTGACTCTGAGGTCTCCTTGTACCTTCCACTCTTTCCTTCTTACAGTTTCAATACTTGCCATTTTTCTGGCTGGTTTCAGAAAAGCCACTCCCTAGGCTGCAGGGTCTTCACTGTCACTAGTTTTTAAATGAAAACTATCCTACCCCTTTCCAAAAGAAAAACTTTGCAAAGCAGGGGAACAGTTTCAGCTTTACACAGAGCCCAAACAGCCTCCTCTCAGCTAAGCCTGCCAGGCTGCCACACAGGCATTCCCGGACTACAAGGCCTCAGGCCAAAACATTTCCCAGCATCGAACCAGCAGAGCATGAGGCTTAACCCGGGCCTCCCTGCAAACATCTCAAAAGATACTAAGTGAAACAGTTCGTCGAAGAAAGGCATTAATTTCACTTTCTTTTGAGATGTATCACCATCTCTAAAATGAAATATTTTGTTTTGCTTTTCTTAATTAAAAATATATATATTATATATATATATATTATATTATCAAGTTGTTAAGTATTTTATCTTTAATTAGCACATTAGAAAAATGTTTTCCCATTATTTAATCCTGCATAAACACAATATAAACAGAAACCCTGTCTTAAACTGCTTATTCCTAGCTAATCACCAGCGCGGGTACATCAACTTTGTATTGAAACATGAAATGAGAACAGGAAAATAAATATTAATATAGCTGAAACAGCTGGAAGATTGGTGTAACATTTTACCACTCATGTTACTGTAGCATTCACTCGGTCTAATATATATGTGGTGCCACCACGACATGAAATGACAAATGTACAGTTGATCAGAAAGGTCTCTGCTACTTAGCATTCCATTTTCTTTGCTGTCCTCTCTAGGCAGCTATTTGCCATTCCAGCTTTGTGCACTATCACTTTGGGTAGTGACATCTTGCTCTTTTGGGCCTCCAGGTGCCACACTCAAGGCACAGGCAACATGCTTAGGAAGGGGAGCTCTGCACTGCCAGCCCTCACTGCATTTGCTTGGTGCTCAGGGAGTGCAAATACTGAGGATCTGACCTGGTATAAAATACACCTGCTGTGAGCAAACTGTGGTGACAGTGGGTCTGTGTTCATACAGACTGGGCATAGGACGGGTATCTAAGAAAAGAAATTGCCTTTTTTGTTGTCACCATACTGTCCTTTGCTAAGAAATTTGTTCTAAGGACACGAACCTGTCACAGCACAAGCCTTTACCACCGAACTAGACAGGCTGAGCCCAGAACACGTTGTGGCACAGGTGGCCTGCCATTAGAAGGGCAGGTATAACATTGTGGCAGAAGTTAAGATGAAGGTTATTCTTGGCTGTGGGAATAAAACAAGATGATACAAAATTACAATAGTCTTGCACCAGGTTTGCAGCAAAGTCTCCAGTATGTCCTTAAGGCTCCCGTACCTTTAAAGCCCATCCTAACCTGCCGAATTACAGTCAGAAAGTGAAGACTCTTGACAAGTTTGTGAAATGTCAAGCTCAGAATTAAAAATTACCTGACTCTGAGAGGAATAAAAAGCAGTAAAACTATGACATTAATTTTAATTCACAGCTCTCCAGGGCTGAATATTTCAATTCATATTGCACAGTCTCATTTGCTTTCTCCCCACAAATTTAACAGCAAAGCTTTGAACAACACAACAACCTTGCTTTACTTCAGTAAGGAAGAAAGGAGTTAAATACACTTGCTTACAGTGGTTTTGTTTATGTTGTTCTAAATTACTCCCTGTCTTGAAAACCATCCAGGATACAAGATCCAATTTGAAGTCCTTTCAATTACACACAACAATGAACAAGAAAAGGTAGCAATTTACTGTATTTCAGTTTTGAATGCTGCCATTAGCTTTCCTTGTTATAATGTCAAAGAAACTATGGGCATCAACAAGAAAAAACAAATCTACTTTCCAGGCATATTTTGAGTAAACCAGAGCAGACTCAGACATAACTCTCAAAAATCCATTGTGTCAGTCACAGAAATATTCTGGGGTTGTTTTTTCTCATCCAGAAACAACTTGAAAAAGCTTCCATCAGAAGCACTGAAATCAGTGTGCTGTCACAAACCATTTCATACTTCAGCATACTGCTAGTTTCAATGACAAAGGTTTTATGCAGAATTTCCCATCTCTCTGCTTTCATCAAGAACTTCAGTAAGAAGTAAGGAGTCTAGTATTCTTATTAGGTAAAGCACTAAAAACATAGCTTTCAATATGCAAAAAATTCATGTTTATTAGAATGGAACTGTCAAGTCCACCGCGAAACCATGAAATCCAGTGCCACATCTGCATATCTTTTAAATACCTCCAGGGGCAGCATGGAGACTCAACCACTTCCCTGGATAGCCCTTTCCAATGCTTGATAACCTCCTTTCAGGCAGTTGTAGAGAGAGCAATAAGGTCCCTCCTCAGACTTCTTTTCTCCAGGTGAAACAACCCCAGCTCCCTCAGTCACTCCTCATAAATCTCATTCTCCAGACCCCTCACCAGCTTCATTGCCTTTCTCTGGACATGCTCCAGCACCTCAACGTCTCTCTTGTTGTGAGATACCCAAAACTGAAGAAAGGATTCGAGGTGTGGTCTCACCAGTTTCCAGTTCAAAGGGACACCAATTCCGTAGTCCTGCTGGACACATTATTTTAACCACTAACAAAAAAGTACTCTATGTCAAAATCCTCAACATATAAAACCACGTGCATTTCTCTTTCAGTTGATGGTACATGAATAATTTGCAATCCATCAGAAAGCAAGATGCACACAGCAAAGATGACATTGAATAAATACTGGGGGGGAAACAAGAAAGCTCAGCAAATTTGAACTATTTGCTCTCATATTTAAATTAATGAACTCATTTGTGAATTAGCCATGGCACATGGCAAAGAAATTAGAGACATCTCATTAGATGACTGCTTCAAAGCATGTTATTTCTTGGCAAATGCATTTCATGAAATCATCTCCTGGGGAACTTCAGTGATGGGGGGGATTATTTCAGACATTGTGTTGACCTGTTAGTGGGCCATATGAGGATATTGTAGCCTAACACCATTTATGATACACATATAAAGAAAATAAAGACCAGGGAGTCTGAGAAACTAAGTGATTTGTTGAAATTTACACAAAGAGCCAGCCCTCAAACACAGCTACTCCAAACTGCAAGGGTCTTCTCTAAGTATCAGAGTAACCTCTTTTGATCAGATTAGGCAACTACCATTGCAGAGGCTCAATGAACCTGAGATCACTCACAAGCATATTTGATATCCATTGTACAGAGTACTAGTATCCCAGCAATTGTCCCAGACCTACTATGTCTATAAGACTTAAAAAATCACAAAGACTTTAAACTTCGCCCAGGACAAAGTGTATTAGTTATTGTAATTGCAGTTGCAGTAGAAAATAGCTTCAAGAGTAGGTATTTCAACAGTGTCAGTAAATGCACAAAAGTTACCTTCCGAAAAGGTACAAGGTCTTGATCAGCTTTAAGTGATACGGGTTTTTCACAACCCTGGGAATGCTACACCATTATGTTTAATTGAGGAGAAAGGGCTTTTATTGAAAAAGATTCAGAGCAGGATACAAACTAAGGTCTTATTACAGGGGCTTCATCCTAATGAACTGTTTAGGGAACCTAGAGCACTCTTGTTTTTAACTTCTGAGCAAATACTCCCCCGTGGCACAAGATACCAGGCCACCAGGGCACAGCTCTCTGCTCATCTTCAGGCCCAGGTCCTATGAGTCCTGGGACTCCCACAATGCTGAAAAGAGAGAGGAAACTGTTACATACCTGCCATTCCTAGGCATCCCATTTCTTTCCGAAGCCACAGATTATCTTTAATAACCTAGAAGAGAAAAATTACAAAAAATATTAAGCTTTTATTAATTTATGCTTCAAAATTACACAAAGCTTGAGTTTCCCAGAATTAGCTACCAGAAGACAAACAACACCACTCTAGTAGTCTCTCACAGCTTGTTAAAAAATATGAGGCTCTGCTGCCCAGTGTAGTTATGCACACAAGGGGCTCAAGTTGTTACACTTTACATTATCAGGCTGAGCCTCTGCACTGTAGTGGAGCCTAAGGGTTTGCTACTAGTTTGTTCTTATTAAATAATCTCTCTTTGCCATTTTCAAAGGCATATTTGAGGACACCAGAAAATCTGTTCACTAGGAGTCAGCAGGAATGTGTCCATATTAGATGATCAAGTCTACAGACGTTACACTCATGTTTCCTGTGGAGCACTACACAGAGCCTTTCAAAGGGACCACACACCAAACCCTGCACCTTGTGAGGCAATCTGTGCCAGCCTCCTGCCTGCACCTGGACTGCAGAGATTGCTACAGAAATCACAGCTCTAAAATGTCAGTAAAAGAAATCAGTCTTTTTAATGACTGTTACTGCCCAGTGTTTTGATCAAAATGTAATAGCCATACAAGCAAGTTTTCATTTACCAAAAACACTTCCTCGCAGGAGATAATATAGAGTTTGGAATGCTGGCCGATTAGCAGGGATCTAACTCTGCTAAGTGACAAGACCCACACTTGCTGTTTGTTTGCTACCAAGCACTGCATGTGAGTAATATTAAGTACTGACTTATGTCAACACCACTGTTCTGGTACAGCAAGTTAGGGGCAATTGTCTTCCTTCCTTCTTTCTTCCTTCTTCCTTCCTTTTCTTTCTTCCTTCCTCCTGCTCAGAGAAGCCAACACTGGTTATTGCTAATGCTGTAACTTCAGTTAACTTTGTATGAAAACATTTCTCACTTCACAAAGAGCACTTTCTCTCAACATAACAGCAAATGCAAGATATCTCACAGATTCAGACACACCAGGAGCCCTAGGTAAAAACCCAGGACACTGCTCTGGAAAACATATCCATACAGGATTGCAGAGGAGAAAGAAGAGACTCAGAAACACACACAAGCAGGTGCCTGCAGTACACTCTAAGCACCAGTGGGACACAGCTCTGGAAGATCCCAAGCACTGAGCTCTTCACTAGAAGCTTTCCAAATACCTCATTGTACTGTTGTCCCACCAGAATTCTTGTACACAAGCTGAGTTAAAGTTCTCTAATGTCATTATTGATGTCTTTTCATTGGTCAAACAATCTCTATGACCATGAATTTTGAGCAGCCAAGCATCTCAAGAACTCAGAAAGAACAGGAAACTCCACGGCAAGCTTAAACAAAAAATTGTGTGTAGGATGAAAATATAAAGCATGAATATAATGATCTTTTATGAAATCTTAAGTGAAACCTTGTTTATAAATATAAATCTTAAATATTAGTCTTACATATTATATCAGCATATTTATGTATGCAAATGAACATGGACAGCTGCATTGTAAATGAGCCTGTAACAAAAGTAGACAGTGGTCTAAGCATGCACAAAGACTTGAAGAAGACATGGCTTTCTAGCTAACAAGCTCTATTTCCTACTTCCTAAGAAATCAGTGCACAAGTGGCTCCTGCGTTCCACAGGCTCCAGGCATTCATTCCTGTGTGGTTTTACAACAGCTGATGCACACAATCTATGGTGTTTGTACATCCATGTCCATCACCTACAAATCACATCACATAACAGCATTCCCCGGTTTTCCTTCTGCCACATCTGACATTCAGTTTTCAGCAGTCTACACTGGAAAATATAGCCTGGGTATTCAGCACAAATTTTCCACTCTGTTGCACAGCATGTCCATAAAACCAGAGGGCACCACGAGGGGCTCCACATCGGCAAACAGTGCCAATTCCATGGGCTACATCATGCTTCAAAAGTAATTAATTTAAAGAAGTAATACTGTCAGCAGACACATTTCCAAGTTCTACATTGTTTTATTCTTCTGGTAGAATAAGATGGCATACTGTTTTTTGAGTTTCAGTTTCCTGCAATACTATTTCCTATTGATTAGTCTTTCTGTAATCCCACTACAAGGTAACATTTGACTCCCTCTACTCCCCATTTCACAGCCTCAGGTATTCTCCACACAAGCAAAAGAAAACCATGTAGACATGTTTTGAGACAGCTTGACAGACACAAACATAGATAAGGAGAAAGAATGAAATATAAAAGCTGCATCCTAAAAGCTAGTGGCCCTTCTCACAGGGGGCTGACACCAGTGGGCAGGAGTGTTGTGACTAGATAAAAATACCAAGGGCCTTTGCTCAGAAGCACAGCAAAGCACAGACATAGAACGACAGAACTGTTAGGGTTGGACGGGGCCCCTGGACATCATCTAATTCAACCTCCCTGCCAAGGCAGGGTCACCTTGAGGTGACACAGGAACAGTTCAGGTATGTTTTGAATGTCTCCAGAGAGGGAGACTCCTCAATCTCCCTGGGAAGTCTGTTCCAGTGCTCTGCCTCCCTCAATGTAAAGAGGTTCTTCCTTATATTGAGGTGAAACTACGTTTTAGTTTATGGCCATTGCTCCCCGGTCTATCGCTGGCACCACCAAAAAGAGTCTGGCATCATCCTCTTGGCCTTTGAGATATTTACACGCATTAAGGAGATTCCGTCTCAATCTTCTCTACACTAAACAGGCCCAGCTCCCGCGGTGTCTCCTCGTAAGAGATGCTCCAGATCCCTACTCATGTTTGCGGCTCTCTGCTGGGCCTTCTCCAGTAGCTCCTTGCCTTTCTCGTACTGAGGAGCCCAGATCATTTCGGCTGCCTCACCGGGCCGACCCCTCGGCAGCTTTTAGGGCCGCTGCCCTTAACCCAAGCTGTGCCCTCACACGGGGGCTCCTCTTCTCGAGGCCCGCGGCCCCGCCTCGCCGAGGGGCCGCTCCGCCACCCGCGGGCACAGCGCGGGCACAGCGCGGGCACAGCGCTTACCGCAGCGCTTACCGCAGCGCTTACCGCAGCGCTTACCGCAGCGCTTACCGCAGC
>VXBA01001046.1:0-20231 GCA_013399895.1 Serilophus lunatus | reverse complement strand
CGGTCTCCTCCCACCGCGACGAGGGCGGGGGGCGGAGGGCCCCGAGCAGCGGGACCTCCCCCCTCCCCGCTGAGGCCCGGGCGGGCTCGGCACGATGGCGGCGGCCGAGGGCTGCTTGCGGGCCGTGGGGCTGCAGTTTTGGGCGGGCTCGGTGCAGGCGCTGCCCGCCCTGTTGGCCCCCGCCGTGCTGCTGGGGCTGCTGCTGGGCGCCGCCGCCGCCGCCCTGCTCTGCCGCTGCGCCCTCGGGCCGCGCCGGCGGGGAGAGGTACGCGGGGACGGGAGGCGTGGGACCGGCATCGGGGGCGAACGTCTTGGGCGATCACGAAGGGTTTGTGAGGATTCGAAGGGCCTGGGGGTGCCCCCGGCCGCCTCTGCCACACCCACAGGACTGCCTGGACTGCGCCCGGTGCCCCGGGGCGAGCGGTGCGGCCGGGGTGTGAGTGCTCTGCAGCGGGATAGGTGGGGAGCCCTGAAATATTTGACACACCTCTGCTGGAAAGGATTTTACTACTTCATTTTACTTAAAGCTCTCTGAAACAAACGGGCTAACTCAAAAAGGAGGCCTGTGTGTTGATGCGGTGCCCGGCTGGCCTGTATCTCTATCATAGGTGACCCTGTATCTCTGTCATAGGTGACCCGTAAGTTGTCTCTCGCAGCCATCGGTTCGTGTACGAGGCCGTGTTGCCTTTGGGGATAATGGAAGATGTAGCCGGCTTGCAGAAGATTTTTAAGATAATTGAAAATAAACATCAATTTCCACCCTAACCCAATAATCTTACTTCCAAAACATTTTACAGACTTTTCAAAGTTCATTTTACACAGAGCATAGAGTATATTAACACTAACCTACAGCAGTAGTTTTGTACTGAGTGTACACCCATAGATACACCTAAGAAATAAGGGAGCCTGCACATATCTCACAGGGTATTGTAAAGTATGGGAATTTATTAATAACATACTTGCTTTTCTAACTTTTCAAGTAATGTGGCAGATGGTTTGTGTTACATAAAGTGTTTGCTTGGACCCAGAGATTGCAGAGGCAGCACACACCTGCAGAATCACTACCGGACAGGCACATTTTCTGATAACTGTTATCAATTTATACATCTTTTTCCTATTGCATTTAGGCCCAGATCATGCTGGATTGTAGCAATGGTTGATGCTGGCACAGCTGGGAAGTTTTGAGCCCTGCAGACTTCTGCCAGCCTGCAGTGGCTGGTCCGGACTGGATTGGTTTTTCACCACACTTTTTTTGAGCTAGGGCAGCTCTGCTACATATGTGTGTCTGCTAGTGCTGATCATCAGTAAACATGACATAGGAGACAAATTCACTTGCTCCCAACTACATTTGAGTTGGAGATTTGAAACTGTTTGAAGCTATACTTCAGACTGGTAATGGAGGCACTTCAAATGCTGGATCAATGCCCCCCGTGTGAGTGCAAGCCTCTCTGATTCAATTGCTCATTTTTCCTACCTTAATAGGTGTATCTTTATTGTACTGCCACTACCAGCTCAAATGTAGCTGTGTATCATTTTATTCTTTATGTCATATATGTCAATAGGGAATAGAAGCTGTCAGTTTTCTCTGGCCTCCATCTTCAGATGCATTTAGATGTTTAAATGCCATTAAAATCAATTCTGCTGCTGTAAAAGTGTTATTTATTTTGAAAGAAAAATAAGCTGCTTGCTGGTGCCTACAGAGCACATTGTAGAGTGGGCAGGCTGTATCCTATGGGTCTGATTGCCCAGATCGACCAGGGTTTCCTTATGATGTTCCTTCATCACATTGTCTGCCTCACCCATACTACAGAGCCAGCTCAGTGTGTGTATAGCAAGTACTGAGCTGCAGGTATTGCAGCCTTCTGTATCCAACATAAAAGCAGAGGTAGCTTGCCTAAGTATGTTTCATGTTCCAACCCAAGCATCTGAATTATCCTTAGAGCTGGAGCAGGACAATTACCTTGAATCCAAAGTAGCTTTAAGCACCACAATAAGCCACCAGCATTTGTCACTCAGCCCCAATTAATCACTGTTTTATAGATCTCTTCCTGAATCTGTGCGATTTGAATGCATGCAGTTAAATGCCTTATTGGTTTGTTGATCTGGGCATAGGATGCACTGGGATAGTTTTAAGAAGAAACCTTTACAATGGCTCCAAGTTAAAAGATTGTTAAGGGAGACTTTTAGATGTTCTTTTGTCATAAGCAGATTTTTCGGAACCAGCATCTGCAATTCACCAGATTTTGGGGGCTAACCTGAGAATATAATCTGAATTACTGTACTCTCTAAATTCCAGAGAGGTGATATAGGCAAGTCATAGAGAATTAAATGTTCTCTGTAGTCTGAGAAGATGGCCTACTTTACAAAGTGGCCAAATAATTCTAGGATAATCTTTCCAAAAGACAGTGACATGCATAGTGGCTGCAGCTGTATCATCTGACCACATCAAAAAGCAGTCAGTGGATTGAAAACCTGCGAAATAATTTTAAAAGTAGTCAAGGTAGCATGGCTGCCATCTTTTTCTTTGCTACAAAGAATCCTTCCAGTGCTGTGTTTGGAGGCCTTGAGCAACATTAGTATTATTTTTTGATCTATATAGAGCATAGGGAAGATTATGTGTAGCAGGAGGGTTCATTCTCAGACAATCTGTATCTCTACCAGTGGCTTTCTGTGTTTGTTTGGGAAGTGAGGACAGTGATAACAGGCTGCTTTTGGGGAAGGAAGGCAGTGAACATTTTCTGATGGTTATTTCTCCCTGACAGGAACTTTCTCACCCTAATACTCCATTTAGGAAGTTTCCTCTTAGCAGGGGAGCAAAACTACTTGGTGTTCTCTTCATTGCTAACAATTATAGACAATTTTAGTTAACTTGTTTTAATTGAGATGTTTGAGCTCAGACCACGAGGGTGACTCCATAGTCTGTAGTAAGACGTTTTGAGAGCAAATGGATTGATTTGGCATGTTTACCACCTCTTAAAACTTTTCATATTAAAATTCTACTTCTGGAATGACAAAAGAATAAAGTTCATTAATTTTAATTGTTCCTTCCTAAATAGGTGAAATTTTAATTGATTTTCAGAGTGTACTTTTCCAAAATTTTCCACTAATGCTGAAATAATTTTCAAGATGGAAACATGAACATATCCAGGCTGCTGTCAAAGATGTTTCCAGGGAATGTGCATGATCTCTGTTACATTTTATGTATTTTCTCTTGGAATTTCAGAAAGATGGTTCCCAGAGACTTCTGGAAAGCTTCAGCTCTGACGAAAAAGGACACACATGCACAAAAAATAAAGCAGAACCCTATACATCAAACAAGGGAATGGTCCTGGAGGTAAAGCTCTGCTCTTTCTGGGGAATGTCCATTTTGCTGCATGTAGCAATGAGCACATTCAGGGCCTGCTCCAAACTCTTAATTTTAGCGTGTTTGGAGTTGAGACTTTAAAAAGCGTTCAGAAATAGCATAAGATGGAGAGTGAGAGTTGATTGCTGCTTATGAATGCAACCATTTCAAGCACTCATTCCCCTGCATGAATTGCATTTCACTTGGGGGTCTCTCTCGATATTTTAATCAAGATCCCGAGTTCTTTTTGGACAGAGGCTTCTTTGGTTTCATCTCTATGTCATCCTTCAAAAGGCTAGTGGGATAAATTAACACTATTGATGTAAGAAAAAGTTCTTAAGTACTGAAATCAGTGTTAATAGTGGATTCTTTCTTGGGCAAAGAGCTTGAGTAACAAAGTAATCCTAGTTTTGAAAGGCCACTGTGGTGAGCTGGGATTCATGGACAGATTAGAGAAACAATTTGTGAAGAAAAGTAGGAGAAGGTATGAACTTTACCCAGGTACAAATTTACCAATCCTCAATGAAAAAAATCAAATTACTTTTTTTTTTTTTAGGAGACAAAATAAAGACTGGTTCTCCAACTACTGTGCAGTTGTTAGATCACACTACCTTCCACCCAAAGCTGATTTGACTTTTCTTGGTGGAGTTAAAGGTTGTGGTTAAACTGCATATTTTTTAAAAATGTGCATTTTCTCTAACTCATTCAGTCTATTACATAAATTAAATACATGCAAAAAATTTCACTTAAAGCCAGCCAGTCTGCTTCTTAGCTTGTAACAAGAACTGATTTCAGGACACAAAGAAGATAGATGTTATTGTTAACATTTTACTGTTGGTTTAAATCTTGACAGGTCATTAATTTTCATTTCAATTTTGTGATGAGGACTGATGACAAACCATCATTGGTCATTTTGCTTGAGTTAAAGTACGGCATAACAAGAGTGGATGGATTAGATTCTCTTTTGGAGTATAAATCCTGTGGGAGAATTTAGGCAATTATATGTCTTTATGTGTGACACCAGTGCTTTTGAAATGGGATCACATTCTTTTAAAGGCAGTCATTCACAACTATATCCATTTCCCAAACATGTAAGCTCAGTTTTAACACATTAAGAAGTAACTTTGTTATTTGAGGGGACTTTCTCCCACGTATTTGTCCAACTACTGAAGTTATATGTATTTTTTTTATTCATTTGTTCCAATTTCCAGAGGCTTTTGCTGTTAGTAGCCTCAAATCAACAGTTCATGAAGAAGCACAGATGGAAAATGCTTTTAATTAGGTTAGAGCAGTTCAGAAAAACAGGTATTTTCATTCTGAGACCTTCCACATTGCAATAATACCGTAATTACTGTATTCATAATAACTGTGTGTCACTTCTGCCTGCTGAGAAGGAGGATGTGTTAGTTCTAGCACATTGCAAAATAGCATTTCCACCTTTGGACTGGCTGCTCTGCCTTGAGCCACTGCAGAGCAATAGCTCTGTCAACTCCTGTCTCTGAATATCTACTGCAGCACTGAGACTGCTCAGTATGAACAAGTGTTTTACATGCTGCCCCCCATGCTTTTGACTTTATCAATAAATCCAAAAATGACTTCTGGAAATAAGTGAAACAGAGAAGAAAACATGCAGTGATAGAAATCTAATTAATTACATAGTTTGCTCTTCTCTTCCCCTTCCCATTTTTAGACTCTATTAGTGCTTTAATATTTCCTAGAAAAAGTTGTATAATGAAAATTCTCTTGACAAATCAGATTCTTTCATTTCTTATGACAAACACAAAGAAAGATAGAATAGGAAATCTCCTAATGCTCAGATTTACACGTTTTATCTCTCGCTTATGGCCAAGCTTTTATTAAGCCATACATAACCTCTCAAAACAAAGCTGATGATCCATTGTTCCAGTGGCTAGAGAAAGGGAGAAGCAGAAAGTCAATTTATGTGATATAGCAGACTGTATGAAAAGAATGCATTATCTATTGGAAAAACATTGGTATTTTCTCTAGATTTTAGGTAAGGGTTGCACTATAAAAGTTCTTCCTGGAAAATATGAGGACTAATTTTGCTTAATCTATTGTTTCTTTATTTAAACTGAAAGAATTTTTAGCCATGATGGTATCTGTGGAGTTTATCTTTTAGTAGTTTCTATTATTAAGCTATTTTCAGTCTCATGTAAAATCTTCAGTTGTTGCCAAGGGAGAAGGGGGTGAGACATGACAGAAAATGAAAATATTTTGTGCATACCAGCTATTGTCTGTTTTCCCTTGCAGAATTAAAAACATTTTTGTAGCATTGATAATGGCAAGGTTTCCCTTACCACGCTTTCATACTTCAAATCAGCTTTATGAGAAGACTTCTTGTGCCAAAACAAAAACAGTCAATAAACAGTTATCAATAGGAACTTCTAGGTTGTGTAACAAAAAGGAGCATATCATACTTATAGTGAATAATCAACAGATGTACTGCTGTTCCCAAATGTTTTCTGTTCTTTTCCATACAGGAAAGGGAGTCTCCTGTGAACAGTAACATCACAGCGTTTGCATTAAAGGCAAAAGTGATTTATCCCATCAATCAGAAATTTAGGGTAAGGTTTTAGATTCTACTTGTAAAAATTAATGGATCAAGTAAAGAAGAAAATTTACTGCCAATCTGCTTAATAAGGATCTTTCATTGGTTATAGTCCATTGACTCAGGTCTTATTCTCTAAGGCATGAACTGATTTCAGCTCCCCCTGAAACCTGCAATGCTTTACACGGTGTCCAGTCAATTTTCACTGTAGTTAAAAGATTTTTCTGCTCATTAACATTACTGTAAGTTGGATCTGCCCAAGAAGCAAGAAGAAAAACTCGACAAGTATCTGAAAGGAGGAAAGCATGCCCCATCAGCTAACTACAACAGTATGATGAATCTTAATTTATATGGAAACACTTCTGCATGTATACTGTTTTTCTCTTGAAAACAAACACTGCAAATTGATGAGATGTTTATCTTCTTATTGTGTTGTATGAATTGACCTTGTGAATTTTTTTGACTTGTAGCCTTTGGCAGATGGCTCATCCAATCCATCTTTGCATGAGAATCCAAAGCAGGCGGTTCTGCCTAACCAAGTTGTGGAGACATCTACATCAGGCAGCCTAGGATCGCTGAGCCAGGGAGACAAAGAGGACTGTAGTTCCTCCACAACAATACATTCCACAACAAGTGATGACAGATTTCAGGCTCGAGCCTTCCTTAAGGTGACCAGCTTCCCTGAAGTGCTGACATGTGAGAGGTAAGCAGTAAACTTGCCCTTGTGTTTGGTCATTTCCTAGCATACCCTAGTGGTATTCAGGACAGTCCAGAGGCTGGGCTTGAATGCGTGCAGTCACCACATGGTTATCTGCTTATAACTCTAAAAAAGTGGTCAGGGAGATTAAAGTAATACATTATGCTGCATGTTGGAAGTCAGCTTGTTCTTTAGGAAATTTTTGGAATCATAACTTTGGCAAAAGCTGTCTTACGAAAGGTGTATCAGTTAGGATAAGGAGATCACTTTGTTACAGTTTGTATGCTGGACTTGTGTGGTGGCCTGCTAAACTGGAGATGGAGTCCTCTGCATTGTACAATATCTAGTCTCACAGCAGGTTCCTTGGGAATACCAAGGGTCTCTTCTCTCTGTTTTACTCATGTTTTACTCTGGGAAAACAGCTCCTTTCTCTCCTTGCCACTGAGAAGCAGATAGAGCTAGTTGAAATGGATGGTCAGCTCTGATTTTCATTCAGCTGCACCCCTAGATGAATACGTATGTGTCTGTATCCTCATTAGCAAGGATATTTTCGTCATGTGGACTGAGGAAGGTACAAGTGATTAAGAATATTTTGCAGATGTCTATTCTTATTATAGCTGTTTTAATTTAAAGCCATGTTTTCCATTTTTGTAGCCACTCGTGCCTGTGTTCACCTTGCCTTTTTCTAACAGAAACTGCAACTCCAGCTGTGTTAAAAGCGCTACTTTGTTTTCCTAACTTTTACATACAGAAATTTTATCTGAAAAAGAGAGCAGTGTAGAAATAAAGTGACTTAACTGCTGTATTGGAACAGTGGTTTTAGGAGAATTTAGTGGTTAAATGAAACTATTATATGGTGTTATCCTTTTATCTAACAGTCATTTATATTGATATTAACAATTTTTTAATCTTTTTTAGTTTTGATGTTAAGCTCTGCCTTTGCAGTCTCATTTTAAAAGATGTCATGCATCTTGATACTGAATTCAGAAAACAAAAACATGTGGTAGGTACCTGCTTCTCATTTGTAGCTCTTTGCTTTGAACATCTTAGTTGAATATCAGTTTAAGAAATAAGCAACTGGCTGCCTGGGATGTTGTGTGGCCGAGCTGCATTTCTACATTTTATTGTCTTTACGTTTTTCTCCTGTTCTGCATGTATATGAGCTTCATAATGGAGTAAAATATAATGAAATATATTGATCTGCAAAATGCCAATATAGAAAATATAAAAATTTAGTTTAAAACTTTACTACAGAGAATAAAATACAGCACTTGAGGTTCATAAAAAGAAGTAATAAATTACTTAAAGATGAGTTTGTCTTAAGGACAATGCTTGTGTGTTGCAACTGTAAAGACTGCAAGCTTTTTGAATAAAAATGAAAATTCATTCAACTGAATCCACCATTGTGAGAAGTACAATAGTTGTGATTATGTAGGATTGAGGAATTAAGGTACCATTTAAATTATTGATAACTACCTAAACAAGTCACAGTATCCAAAGCTGACAAGAAAAAAAAAAAAAAAAGAAAAAAATAATATACACAATTAAAGTCACAGGATACTCAGTTACAATTGTTTATGGTGGCTAGTTATCATCAATTATAGAATCATTCCTGCTACTGAGTTTTAGCTCAATTAATGTAAATGTGGACATAGAGTCTATAGCTTTCTCCTCCCCTTATTTCTCAACTTCTGTTTAAAGGAGGCATAGAAGTAAACCTGGAAAGCAGTTTGTCTTCTGATGGATGATTCCCATCTCAGGAGATGAGAAAGGGAACTTGTGATCAGATTCCAGAATGTAGTTTAGCTTGATTAGTGAAGGTTAAATTTACTCTCAAAATTACTCATCAATTTGTAAATGAAGGTAAGGTAGCAACACAGTGTTGTAATCACAGAAACACTGGCAAAATGTGCATTTAATACACTTTGTGGCCCACTAGAAATCACCACAAATTACTTTGACCTTTAGCTGAATATTTAAATAGCTTTATATTTTTGGTAGCAGGGAAAAACTAGAAAAAATAGATCAATCTAGAGAATAGTTTTTTCTTTTCCATTCTGCCTTCTCTGATTTCAATCTGTCTGTCTTAGCATCAAGTCTTAAGGAAACATATCCTTTTCCTGCATTTTTTTTTTCTTTTTGAAGTATGTAGTATCTTGGTGGTGTGGTCAGAATTTGCCAAAATTCTATGCAAAACATTTGCCAGTGAGATCCAAAACATGACTGTTAATGATTTTCTCTTCTACTGATCTCTAATTATAACATATTTTCCAGATTTTGCTCAGTTGACACATTGGCTTTAATAAATGTTTTTATATGTAAATATATTTTTATTTGTATTTTTTATGTTTAAAATGGATAAGTTCTACATTATCTGTTTTCATGTATATAAGTAACAGGCAGGTAGCTGTTGAATTTCACGTATTTTTATTTTCACACTGGAAAATGCTGCAGCAGTTAGTAATAAAGTGAATTGTCTTTACGCTGAAACTATAAGTGGAGCAAGAGGGGAAAAGGTTGAGCAAAAGTTTCTCAAGTTTTAAAAAAATCAAAACCATCTTTTTGAAGACACCAGTATTAGTCTTTAAAAACAAACTGAAAAAAGGAACACAACTGGAAAATAAGTATTTTTCTTGTAAAAGAAGCCACCTAGAACTTGAAATGGTTACTTTTGTATATAAGACTGATTGATGCTTCATGTGGCTGAAATCATTATTATCTTTAGATTAGTTAGTATCTTTCAGTTTAGGGTTTCATTAAACTTTAGAACAACAGGCTTTGCATTTTTAAGGGATCTTCATTTTTTCGAGTCAAGAACAGTTTCAAATGTGTCAGTCTGGTTACGAGAATTAAGGAGATTATGTTCTTGTCATTGTTAGAATGTAACACCATCTCCCAGGATCTTACTAAAGCACAAACCAGAGAACTTTTTTTTACAGTGAAAGTACTGAAGAGTTGCTGGTCACGTATCTGTTATTTCGCTTATGATTTGCTATAATTTCCTGGATCAATTTAAATCAGCAAAATTTATTCCAAAGCTATCCTTACAATGTTGAACAGGTACTTAACCTGGGTTTTGTTTACTTCCTTTTAACTAGATGTTTATTCAGGTTCTCAAAATATACTTCAGAGACTTGTATCGTAAAAAGAAGATTACTGATGATTTGTTCAAGAAGATCCTTTTAATTCAGGAAAATGTAAGTGAGTTTCTTTGTTAATATTTAAGACCACAGAAAATAAGAGTTAATCTTCTTACCTGGCTATCTCACATACTCCTTTAAAACAGCAATGCCAATTGTAATCTATTTTTGAAGAAATGCAAAGAAACTCCCCTGTTATTTGGTTTTCTCCACTAGCTTGTATGCATTTCCTCTTAGTTGTTGTATGGGGTGATCAGGACAGTGGCATGTGTAATCTGTTAAAAGTATTTTGTGATTTAATCCATTTAAGCAAACAGAACACTGGCAACCTTATTCATTCAGATTTAATAATTTCTAATTATCAGGACTTTGTTTGGTCCCATGTATCATTACAGTTAATAAATTGGCAGGAAATAAAGTACCTGGACAAAGCTCAAGGCTTTCAGCAAGGGAAAATATATCCTTTTTTATTTTATATACTTCTGTTAAAGTCCATATGCTACTTCTGAATTGGAAGACATACATTGACAGTCAATACATGTTTCAGGTGGAGTCAGTACTATTTTTAAGGTTATTAGAAAGTAAAAAAGCTTTACAGAACTAAAGAAAATAGTAGAGCTACTGGTTCCACTTTCCATTTTCCAGTTTAGAGTCAGAAAAATCTGGATTGAGAAACATATCTGAAGATTGTCTAGTCTGAACTTCTGTAGGAAGCTCTGCCCTAAGTAAGGTTATCCAGTGCACTGCCAATCCAAGTCTTGAATGTGTGTTCTGAGAGCAGCATAATCACTGTGCTGATGATTTTTTCTTACATAGAGATATAATTTCACATTTAGGCATTAGCCTATCAGCTTGTCAGCTCTAGTTGTTTGATCTACGTTATTTGTACAGTCTCACAATCTGTGTACTCCTGTAAGGTACCTTTGGAGTCGTACCTTATAATTCAAGTCAGAATGCATTCTGCCTTAATCCAGTGAGATTAGGTGTGCAAAATCCTTTTTCTGATGGACTTTTGGTAATGACTTCAAGTTACAAACAAAACTAATCTAGATTAAGCACATTTCCTGATATAGCCTAACCCTCAGTGAAGTTTGATGACATCATTGTCTTCATGCACCTGAGATGCTGCAAAGCAAAGACTGAATCTGGATTGTTAGATGCAATAATTGCCAGAGTCGTCTGGTTGTTTAAGTGTCAATATGTGGTTTCTGTATTCTATATGGTGTAGGGAAAGATCTTGTAAAAGTGAGAGCCTTAGAGCTGGGATATTGCATAAGGAATGGGGCTAGTTAGAAATACCATGTAAAAGAGATGTTTTCAGTAAGGAAAAGCATTATATGCCTTATTTCAGACAGCATTTTCCGCTTAATTCTGTACCATAAAAATTTATGGAATTTTGATGAAATTGTGAAGCTTCTCAAAATCTGGTTACATTTCTTTAAGACATAAGGGTAAGAAGTTGATGCATTGACACTCAAAAGTGGGTGGTATTACTTGTTATGTAAGGGATGTTGCAACAGAAGAACCATCCATTTCAACCTACCAAGCAATGGCAGCAGATTAGTACTTATTGCTATCATTAGCTTTTATCCTGGTTTCTAAGGACTGAAAGACTTTACAGCCTTATATAATCAAGTATAATTTGTCCTTTATGAGCATTGCAGGTGTGTTCATCCATGTGTGCTAGCATTCTGCAGGAATCACTCCCTGATTATCACCTGGATACTTATCTGAGCTTTTAAACACAGCTTGTATACTCACAGCTGCCATTTAAAAAACTAAAATAAAAATATTTGTAGATAGGTGCCAGGGATTATTAGTATGAAAGCTCATGAAGCAATGTTTACTAAAACTTGAATTCAGTGGAAATGGAAAACAGTCTCGACTGTACTCATGTGTTAGTGGAAATAGTCATGTATTAGTCTTGACTATATACTCATATATTAGTGGAAGCTCTTTAGCTTCCTTAGCCATGAACCACAACTGACTTACAAATTCACTTCCAAATTTAGAAGTTACGTATGTTTTTCTGTTTAACAAATAATTTGCTTTTTTTTTTCACCAGGATTTTGAAGAATTACAGAAACAACTTGACTCTAGACTCCAGAATACTGAGATGTCAGGAGCCCATAATTCAGAGTACCAGACTCTAGAAGACTTAGAAAGGAAGGAAAGGGAATATTCTGAGCACGTAATAGATAATGTAACTTCCTTTTATTTTCTAATGTTATTCTCTTGGTAGGGAATGCTTTAGTGCAATAGTTTTGTTGACTAGTCCACAGAGTATTTCTTATGTGTATGAGTACTGAAAACATTTTTACATTGCTCCAGCAAAGTATTTCCAACTCCATTTGGGTGCTAATATGTTTTTCATACAAAATACATTTTTATAGAGAAAAATTTTAATGTTTTTTATAAAACATTGCTATTTTATCACACTGGGTTTATAGCTGAGGAATGTCTATTGCTTGTCTAATGGGAAGATTTACTTCAAGCTCTTGTATTTCAACCCTGACTTTTGGAATTTTGTCCTAGCATCTTTTCATCAATCCCTGTAACTGTAGCAACTTTCCACACTCGGATACATTTACATGATTTTTATGTAAAAATATAGCAAGTATTTGATTTTCAAAGTAAAGTTTGGGGTTTTTCTCTGAAGTAGGTTCACTGTGTCAGAATAGCTTTCAAGCTAGTAAACTGGAAGTTAAGAATATTCTGTGTATTATTTTCCAATAAACTGAGTAATCTGTAAGATATTCTCCTTCCCAGTCCTGTTTTTGAGGTTTGAGGAAATTGACTGGTGAGAGACTGACTAGTCCTATTGATGGCTCTGTGAGCAGCCTCCAGTGATTGACTGTGGCACCTCAGACCTGGACTGAACAGCTCATCATCTCAGCCTTGGGCCTTTTTCATACAGGAGTTAACATTTTTTAGTGTATGATGGTCAAGTGCTTCACTGGGAATTTTGTCATCTTCCTTTTGATTCTCTGAGCCTTTCACTTTATAGTGAAAGTCCTGATGATGTTGGTACATCTGTGTCAAGTGTGTATGGCAATTCAACTTCGCTCTGTGAAAAATTGGTTTTTTAGAATTCTCGAGAGTTAGTCACATAAAAAAATTGCTGGCAAACTCACTGAGCAGCATGAGGCAGTTATTCACCAGCAGCAATCCTCCTTCAGTGGGTCTGTCACTCTTGTGGCTGCAGATGCTTTTCATCCATATTGAAAATTATTTCTCTATAAGCAGATCTGTATAGATTGAGACCTTGAAGTTATCCAGTCTTCCCCTGATAATATAAAGAGCTTTTTTAACATATACACAAACGCCAGTCACATTTTTTTTTCTGAAACTCATGGATACTTAATAAAAATCTTGACGATGGAAGCATTTTCTTATTTTTGTTTGTACTAATAATTGCATTGGAGACCACAAAATATTCACAGCTGTGCACTGTTGTGTTTGTGGGATTAGAGTCTGAAACTAGAGGTTTCCCATACAATGGTATATCAGAATGAGTACATACACTCTGCTGATGCTGCATAAAGTACTGAATTCCAGTGCAGCCAATAAAGGGCATCTCGCTCTGAAAGGCTTTGATGGTGAAAAACAATTTTCAGTTTTCCTTTTCGGTAAAAGTGTTGTTTGACTGGAGTGCCTGCTCCAACAACTAAACAAACTTCCCAGAAGAATAAAGATGCAATTTGGCTCTTATATTTTTCTCATTAATGCTAAAAGCGTAACCAGTTTTTATAGATGCAATATATGGAGAGCTAAAAACAAATTTTTAGCAAGTTAAAAGGTAATTTTGAAAGATCAGGATTGACCTACTGGTTATGTTCCATCACCAAGTGTATTATCATATAGTAAACAGGCTCTTTAGCTTTGCAAATTGTTCACTATAACCAATACTGAAAGCTGTCTGTTGCCTCAGTGACTTGCATCTCAGTAGACTCATATGCCTCTTGCTGTAATGAAATACCAGATGATTAATGAGAGAACATGGGTTGTTTTTTGATTCGTATTCCACAGATGGAAGCTTTCTGGAAGCAGACTGACAAAGCCCAGCAGGCTTTTATGGACCAATTGAAATGCTCAAGTGCCAAAGCAACAAAGATAATGATGGATCTGACCGAGAAAATGATTGCAGTTGAAAGCTTGTTAAGTGAATCTCAAGATTTGCAGGCAATGGTAAAGTAGAAAAAGAAATAAAAGTTGAGAGGGATTTAATCATTCTGAACAGAAAGAGTGATGTACATGTACAGAAACTGTCAGTCCTGCCTCAGGAATGATGTAGACTGCTTCCTCTAGTTGTCTCTGTGAGCTTTACTGCAAAGAGCTCAACTTCTGTTGCAGTTTGTGGAGATTCACAGCAGAGGTGAACTCTGCACTTGAGTTCTAATTCTCAAAATACCATTTAGGTAGTCATATTAAGAAAAATATTCCTATTAATGCAACCAGTGAACCGTGAGCAAGAGCACTAGATCTAGTGATAGAAAATCTTTATCGTGGGCATTAGGATTTCTTTTTCTTTCAAAATATTTATTCCACTTTGACTGAAAAACCCTAATTTAAATTTGAGGGTGATTATTTGTGTTCAGTGATTTTAACTGGAGTTGAAAGTCCTTATCATCTCTTAAGTGATAGGATCTGAAGAGAGAAAACTGTGTTTTTATAAATGCACCAACACTGTGCTTTATGTTTTGTTTATGTGTTTATGTTGTGCATCTAACAGGTCCTTTATTTGCTTTGCACAGGACATACTGAAAGAACTACTTGGAATTTATAGGTTAACAGTACAATCAGAATGTGACCCACTGCATTTATTAGTAGTTTGGAGTATAAACTGATTTAGTAACTATTAGCCCATACTGGGCTACTGAATAGAAAGTTCCTTCAGGTGGACATTCAGATGAGGATTCTGAATACAGATACAGGAGCTGTTTCTACCTGAAGTCACCACTGTGATGCTTGCATCTCCTTGCAGAGGTCGTTGTGGGTGCAAATCTGTTAACTATGGTAGCTCAGAGAATCATGGAACCATTTAGGTTGGAAAAGATTCTTCAGATCATTGAGTCCAACTGTTAAACTGGCATTGCATTTTTACTTTTCCAAACTTGAAGTACTATGTAAGGCAGTTTCACTTTCTCCCAGGAAATCGTGGGTGCTTCTTTAATAGAGCAATGAAAGCTGCTAGGCCATAGGCAATTATATTGGGGTTTAGCATTATTGAACTCCAGTTGACTATGCATTTAAAGGAGGAATTCCAGCTGTATCAAAATCAGATATGTGCTCTCATTTGAGAAGGCCTGTATTATTGAGCTATATAGTATCTTGAAAAGAGGTCCAGGACTTCCATGTTGCCCTTCTCTGGACTTTCCTCCTTGAGTTTTAAGTTTGTTGTACAAGCTTATTGTCTTTTACTGACTTACATCTTCTTGACAGCTACAAATAATGAATAACACTGATAGTTTTAGATTAGCTCTTGCAACTGAATAATAAACCCACTTGTATTCTTCACTGATTACGATATTCAGAAACATTTAAGTAAATGAAAATGAAAATTGTTATTCATATGGTCTTAAGAAGCCTCTGCAGTTTTCTGCATGGTTTGGGAGTGAATAATTCAATGAAAGGAAAGCACAACCAAAGACACATTCTTGGTTTCCAAACAGGACTTTGTTTCTTTTAGGACATTCAGGAAAGGTTATTCAGCTGGGAGCTTATGGTGAAAATGATCGATTCACTTAAGTCTTACATACCAGAAGAGTGCAAGTGGAGATTAAATATTGTATCAAATATTCTGGACCATTTAACTGTAAAGAATACTCTTTCAGTCCGACAAAAGGAAGAACTTCTAACAGATCTGCACAAGGCCTTCTGGGAACAGCTGGCACATTTCAATAATGGTGAGTACTTAGACTGGAGCTCATGACTTAATAAATATAGATATGAATTCTCATTATCGTATTAAAAATTTTAAAAATTATGTCTTCAGCTCTACATCCCTCTGTTTTATAAAGGTATTGATGAATTGACCACAAACAGTTCTTGAAAAAATGTATGCTTGGAATGAGAACTTTAGCTTTAAGTCCTTTAGGTCTTGTTCCAGGTATGACTATGAATTTGCTCTATGGTTCACATAACCTATACCTTATTTCGTTAATTTCAATATTGAAGAAGAGTCACATTTGTTACAAGTATTTATAATATTTCTCTATTTACTGTTCATTTATTTGACATTGTTGGCGATACTGGCTAACATAAGACACTGTCTTATCTTCTGCTGGCATGTGGAGCCAGAAGATATGTAAAGAAAATGAGCTATCATTCTTGTGAAAAGATAATTTTAAGGGTTATGATCTTTTATTATGTTAGACTAAAATACTTTAGAAATTTAATCTTTGCCTCTTACACCCCTTCACATTACCTGTCTGAAAATATAATTTTAACAAAGTCTAAGCTGACTGACCCACTGATTTAAGGTTCTCCCTGTGTCACTTTGCATGTTACCTAATGCCCAACGTGTTGAGAAACATACCCCAGCTTCTCTGATAGGTGCTGTATAAGGAATCAATGCCTTCCATCAGTAGTCATGGAAAATTATAGTAAACATTCAGCCAAAAGGAAAATAGTGAGAAGTAATTTACTCTCACACAATTTCCAGAACCATTTCTTCTATTTGTGGGCATATTTAAAGAAAATTGTTGTAGCAAAATGGCATTAGGGTTACAGTTCAATGAACTGAGTTGTCAGAATGAACACAGTCTTGCTGCAGTATGTTCTTGCTCCAGCGCTGCTTGCTCTCCTTGGACTTCATGTTGATAAATTGAGCCATATGTCACAATCAGCAATTTACAGAATCACGGAGTGGTTGAGATTAGAAGGAACATATGGAGGTCATATGGTCCACCCCATCCAGTCCAGCAAGGTGAGCTACAGCTGTTTGCTCAGGACCATGTCCAGAGAGCTTCTATCTCCAAAGACAGAGACTCCATTACTTACCTGGGCAACCTGTTCCAGTGGTCAGTCACCCTCATGGTTTAGATGTTGCCTAATATTCAGTGGGAATCTTCTGTGTTTCAGTTTCTGGCAATTGTTCTGGTCCTTTCTTTGGGCTCTAAAGAGAAGAGCCTGGCTCTGTCTTCTTTGCACCTTATTTCCAAATATTTATATACAGGCTAATATCCCCCCGAACCTTCTCTTATCCAGGCTGAATAGCCCCAGCTCTCTCAGCTTTCACAGGAGAGATGCTCCAGCCCCTTCATCATATTAGTATCCCTTTGTTGTACTCTCTCTAGTATCTCCAAGTCTCTTTTTTACTGGGAAGGCCAGAATTGGACACAGCACTCCAGATGTGGCCGGAGCTGAGTAGAGAGGAAGGATCAATCCCTCCACCTGCTGATAGTGTTTTGCCTATTGCAGCCCAGGATACCATGATCCTTCTTTGCAGGAAAGTCACATTGCTGGCTTATGTTCAACCTGGTATCCACCAGAACTCCAAGATCATTTCCTGTCAAGCTGATTTCCAGCTGGGTGGTCCCCAGCATGTGCTGATGCCTGAGGTTCTTACTCCCCAGGTGCAGGACATTGCACTTCACATTGTTGAAATTCATGAGACTTGCATCAGCCCATTTCTCCAGCTTATCAAGGGCCCTAGGGGTGGAAGCACACCCATGTGTAGAGTATCGGCCATTCCTCTCGTTTTTTATGACCTCTGCAGAGTTTCTAAAGGTGCATTCTACCCATCATCCAGGCCACTAATGAAGATAGTGAGCAGGATTGACCCAGTGTTGACCTCTGGGATATGCCACTAGTTACTGGCTTCCAGGTGGACTTTTATGCAAGTTCAGTCCATCTCACTATCTGCTTACCCATCCTCTTTTTATGAGGATCTGATGGCAGACTGCATCAAAAACCATGCTGAAGTCAAGGTAGCCAATATCCACTTCATCTACTGAGCCAGTCACTTCACCGTGGAAAGTGATGGGAATTCCCTTGCTACTGACTGAAAATGTCAATCAACTTCGTAAACAGTTTGCTGATACTCAAAAATTCACATGTATTGTGATGCAGTTTATTTCATGGATGTTAGCTTCTAAAACTGGCTGTGCCTATTTCATATTCTTTGCATAGGTTCAGCCACTAATATTCTATAAGCATAAACAGATGTCTGTGGGTGCTTTTTCCTCCTTTTTGTCAATTTTCCCTTTTTCCAAAGCAAAAATACCTCTTTCAAGGTCTTGATTTTTTGCAAAGTAGGTGTTTATAGTTGCATATAGCTATATATTATAGTTGGTGCATCCTGTGCAGAAAGACATTATCAAATTCCTGGTTTTAGATAGAAATGAAATGTGCTTGGAAAAAATTGATCTGGAGTGCAACATTTTTCCCAGTAGAATTGTATGTTGACCTTTCTTTTGAGCACTTAAATACTGTACTTATAATTCACAAGCAGAGCACAAAGCCAGCAAGACCCAGCAAACAAGGAAGTAGTAAAGAATCCAGTAGTGTTTAAAAATAAAAGGTTGCTACATTTATTCAAGTGATATTTTTATCACAGACTTTCATGTACTTTCAGTGCACTTTCAAGTGTCCTGTTGATGCATCATCAGCCTGTGGATAAGCACAATAAATTGGCATGGAAATTAAGTAACATGCCTGGTACTGCAGTACTGTGCTCCTTTATTTCCTCACAAAATAATTTCTCATAGTTAAAGCAGCTTGATGTAGTGGCAGAACAGCAGGTAGAGATAACTATTCTTTTGCATTCCCCTTTAGCTGCTTTTGTGTGTCAGGACTGAAGTACTGCTCTGGGGCAGGACAAGTCATGGAAATTAAAAAAAATTCTTCTTAGGTGGACAGGCAATGAGATATGAATAGGAGTAGAACATGAAAAGCACCATTTCCACTCAGCAGCCCAGGATCCAGATAGATTCACAAATTTATAAATCCCTTAGAGCCATTAGGGGCAGTGAAGGGTGGAGGAATTTAGTCCCAAATATTTCACAGTGCTACCACAAAATCAGAAGGACCTTGACTACTTCTGCTTAGGTTCTTGGATAAGTCACTTTGGAAGCCTGGTATGGCTGCATGCCAGTTTAAGCTAATCTGAACTAACACTGCTTTAGACCTTTCCTCCCCACCATATGTTACTGGCCTGTCCTTGCAGCAGCATTTGCATATCTGCAATTAAGTAATGAGCCACTTTTGGACCTTTCTGAAGCAGGAGGGGGAGTTTTGGGGTGCTGCAGGAGGGAATCTGTTTCTTGAACTAACACACTGCCTTTGTATAAGCAGCAGCACCAGTGGAAGGGATGGTAGCGATCCAAAAACCTGACAGGTATCAACTTAAAAGTTCATATCTAAAAAGACCATCAGGGTAAGAAGCAGACTTCAAACCCTGCATGGTAATTACTTGTCTGTTTCACTCACTAACAGATTTCTGTGAGCTTATGTTGTGTGACAGTACCAGATGCTGATTTCTCCCTGTGGAGTTGTGGTACATAATTATTTGTGGTCTATGTTCCAGAATGTATGCAGCAAAGTAAAGACCTGATCTTGAAACGACTGGAGTGCCGTGCAAAAAAGAAGGAAGAGTTCAAACACAGACAGGAAGCTGAACAAGAGAATCTCCTTAGTAAAACTTTTCTTAGTGAGGATGTTAATAGTTTTCTAAAGGTGAGGAAGTAAAAGCTTATTTTCAGTTCTATTAGTCTTTAAGGGCAAATGTATTGCAGATTTCTCCCAGTTCCATAAAATTGGGAATATTCTATTTATGAGAATCATGTAAAGTAGCACAGGTGGACAGGATCAAAACCCTGTTTGCCTAGGCTTGCCTAGAGACTTTTGTTCCGGTATTGGTCTCATTGCATTGGAACAGTATGCCAAAGGGTTAATGCAAGATTGCATGTTTTGTAGAAAACATCTTGTACTTAGATACTATATGTTTGCTTCGATACTGAAAATCTCTGGAGAAGGTATCTAGCCTGCATTACAGAAGAAAATAGTCTGCATTGATCTAATTCAGGGGTCCTCAAACTACGGCCCACGGGCCACATACAGCCCCCCAGGGTCCTCAGTCTGGCTCACTGGTATTTACAGAACGCCCCCGCCTCTGTCCTGCCTGGGGAGGGGGCCGGCATGGGGTCCCCTGGTCCTGACGCGGGCAGCAGTCCCAGGAGCGTGGCTGCAGGGGCACCCTGGCGGCCCCCTCCCCCATCCCAGGGGGTCCCTCCTGCAAGGGATCCCTCGGGGTGGCAGCGACAGTCCCAGAGTGCCCGCAGCCAGTGAGGTGATGGACAGTTTAAAAGGCTGAGCACAGAGGGCTTCCGAGCTCTTCAGTTTCCTGTCTGGCTGCCGAGCACGCAGTCCCCCCTCTTCCCGGGTCTTGGACCACGCGGCGACTCCATCTGTTCCCCTCGGCACCTTCTTTTTGTGATCGTTTTTTCTGGGGTTATCTTTAAGTTTGGGGGGGTTCCCCTT